>BGPR01000264.1:640973-721680 GCA_013235015.1 Araneus ventricosus | reverse complement strand
GGGGTAATTTAAATGATATAAATAGAATCTTAAGCAAAGAAGCATTTTTGTCGTTTAAACTTATGTTACTTACTAACTTATTATTCGAAGCAGCTTTGTGATATTTTGGGTATGAAAGAGCTGTGTTATCACTTGTAAACACAAATATTTATGTTTTGGGTATGAATGTTATCACTTGTAAACACAAATATTAAAATATATCCTATAAATGGGGTAATTTAAATGATATAAATCGAATCTTAAGCAAAGAAGCATTTTTGTCGTTTAAACTTATGTTACACTTTAATAGAATATTTCATAGCTAATATTTTTTTAAAAAATATCGTGTTCGTAAATTATCTGCTTTCATCTTTAACCCTCTAACCGCAACATCCTTTGAATCTTCGGTTACTTAACGCGTATTTTAGCTGAGGTAATGGCCGATATTCCAGTCAGAGAGTTAAAGCGCAGACGACAACAAAGTACATATTTCAACATGCACGTGAACAATTTCCAACGGTGACTTAAAAATAAGAATTATAAATTAAATCTGAAATTTTAGTGATAATTATTTTTAACAGTTCACAGTGATTTCTCTCAATAACTTTATATAAGCAAATATACGATAAAAAAGAAGAATTAAATGCAATGACTAAAATTAATGTCTTGAATTTGTTTACACTTTTGAAAAGACATTTTTATATTCTGTTTCAATTAGAATGGAACAAACAAAAATTCCTGAAATGTGGGAGCTGTTATAATATAACAGACAAAGTCAGCGTTTATGACACGTAAAATTATTTAAGAGTTATGAATGAATTTAGAAATTAGTAGAAATTACTGTAGAAAATTAGAAAAAGAGGCTTGCTTTGCTTTCGGGTTGAAAATAAAGGATTTCAAGGACTGATCATTAACTTTCAAAAATTGACCATTTTTAAAGGAATGATAGATTCTATTCTTTCTGTAAAGCTTCTGCTTATTCCTTCAGTAAATTTTTAACTTAATTTCACTGACTTTAAATATTACGAAGCCTACCCGATTAATTTCAAAATATATTAGAAAAGATTTTAATCTAAAATTTCATCGCAACTTTATTAAATATGTTTAAATTTTTCGGAAGTATATAGGTATTCTGAAATAAATGACCTGCTGGATTCGATATGGTAGATTAATGATGGCTATTGAAAAAATAGCCCAAAATTTTAATATATTTTATAATTTTACTATTTTGTTTCTCATTGTTAATGTGAATAATTTTCTTTGAATCAGCTCCGTGAGAAACTGTTGTTATAAAATTACGAAAAGGCCATGCTCAAAGAGAATTATGTACATAATAGTCCGGAAAATGAAAAAAACTACCTGAATAAGTCTAAATTTTTATGAGAAAGATTATTTAATTTGAGTATTAAGACCATATTAATCGAGATATTATCTAGAGAGTAAACAGCATGTTAGTAGTTCTTTGGCATTAAAATATTTCATATGAGAAATTCGAAAGAAAACTGATATATTTAATTTTTTACGACTTATTTAAAATGCTCTTGTAATATGATTAATTATGAGTAAAAATTGTACTTGAAATTTTCATTAAGAAGGCATAATTACGAATCTCTTTCGAACTCTTTATATGAATCTCGAAACCAGGGGAAAGGCTTTAATTTTATTTTCTTCGAAATTCATTATTATAAATATCTGAATTTTTCATTTATATAATTTTTAAACTCGGAAAATTTATTGGCTATCAAAATGCAACGAATTGATTCATATTTATTTCCGATATTAAAGTAGAAAAATTCATCAGAATTCTTCAAACTTTTCAAAAGATAAAAAATGATCTTCACAAATAACTGATATTAAATGCAGAGAACGTTGAGATTTAACCTTATTTAAAATAAACATTATTTATGTTATTTGAATCCAGTAAACTTATAACTGAACGTAGTTCAATATATAATCTAAAGCATTGGGAAATATTAATGCAAATTATTTTAAAGCTTCTGACCATATATGTGCTATCTTAAGATTAAAGAAAAGGATATATATAAACAAAAATAGCACTAGAAGCCCCATTTTTCTTGTTCATACTTTTCTTCAGTTTTTTCGCTTGCCTTTTTGCAGTTCATTGAATTATAAAGATATAATCTGAAGTGTATGGCATTATAACTAAACTCTTCAGTTGTGTTTAAGAATTCCTAGCATTTTATCTCCCCAAATGGCAGTTCAAACTACTTTCCATAGATCAAATATATTTTTGCTCTCATCATCAGCAGAAATGTGTGCAAAATACAAGGCGTGAGATGATGCTGTTAAACTCCTGAGCAATTCTGAAAATTCAAACAGGGTTCCAGTTGTTGAGGCAAATGAAGAATTTTCAATCGAAAAAGAGAAACAAAAATTTCACCAAACATTACGGATAGCCTAATGCATAATACAATCTAATGCCACTTCTATTTCCCACCATCTGAGGACATCCCTTTATCTGTTGAAGGCATACTTCGAATGATAAAACAATAAATTGAACACTTACTTAATTTTATCTAGTAAATTTTAAGGCATTTTTTGTACCATTTTTCTTAAACCAAAAATCGAGTAATGCAGCATCTCTAGAAAAGATTTTCTTTTAAAGGGTAAAGTATATGCATATATACTTCTTCCCCCCCCCCAACAATATTCTTATAGTGAAAAGCATGTTTTAAGCATGTAATAGCAAGTTTCTACATGTAGCGAAAATAATTAAAGTTGAGTGATTAAGAACGCAGAAATGCAATTTTCCACTAATTTAAATCCCTTATTTTCTTTAGTAATATTTATGTAAACTAGGTGTATACTTATTTTGTTAGATATAAAAAAAGAAATTGTAACGTAATAGGTGCAACTTAAAAAACATATTGCTTGAAAACAAAAGCATCCGTGGATTATTTTCAAGAATTGTATTATAATTGTTTTCTTGAATGATGGTGACACACTTCATGCACATCATTTACATTTATAATGATTTGTTATAATGGTATAAACATGCCCATTCTTTATTACGTATAGATATTGTGTGAAATGTATTGTTAAGTCTCTCTTTTATCTTCATAGTAATTTATCCACAAAAGAAAAAATATGAGATTTAAGATATTTTATTCATTCTAAAAAGAAAATCCTAGAAATTTGGATATTTTTAATTTAGTTCAGGGAAAAGTGTGCAAATTTTTAGACGAGAGTTATCATTGTGAACCTTAAGAGGTTAGAGAGTTCCCGGTAGAAAACTGCTGTTGAAAATGTAGAAGTCGTATAATTTAAGCCACGAATTTATTTAAAACTAAACAATTTATATTAAAAAATAATTTTTTAACCGAAAAGTTGCTTGATGATACTCATAGTACTGTGCTATTCAAATGTTAAACACTAAAATATTAAATAAAAATTTGAGGACGCGTGAATAATTCTTTAATGAGATAAATAAAATGATGTCTCTTTAAATTTAATTATGAAATAACAGAAGAAGCCATATTAGAGCTTCTAGATGAGATGATAATTTAAAAATGATTTTGTTGGGATTGCTTAAAAGCATCATCAATTAAGTTATAGCAGCTTCAGCACAAAAATCGGATTGAAAGAATGTAATATTTCTTCATTTATATTAGCCATTTATTTTTATGGTTCATTTATATCGTTATTAACAAATTATCATCGCCGAATAAGGTGGTTAAAAAAGGATGACCTTTTTAATCAAATATTTGTTTTTCTTGTGAAATCAGATTATTCCTGTTTTCTTCAAAAAATTTTTGTTACGACATAATAAATCTATCATATTTTCCAGCACCCATGTCTTCTGGAGGTTGTCAACATTTTTTTCGCAAAATTAAATTTTGATTATATTAGTATCTCCTTATAGATAAAACGAAAGCTTAAAAAAATTTGCTCTTACAGTATTACTCCTTTGGCACCCAAAACTGTTTTGATATCAAATAAAAAAATATTAAAGGAAAACAAAAAAAAAGTATGCACCGTCTCTGATCCCTCCCTCCCACGCAAAATGCACATTTATTTCCCACAAATAAACTTCACCCAATCACACTACCCTTTCCCCGATACCTTCACAGGGGTAAAATCGGCCAACTCAGCAAAAACGGGCGGAGTTACCTTTGGGAAAGACGCCGGGTGATTGGGCGGCGAGCCAACAATATGCCATGCGATAAAACCATTGTCACCGGTTCCTTTTGTTCGTATGGAATAATTTTCGCTTTTTCACGCATCGGAGGTTTTGTCAATCACATGGGGGCGGTTCCCGGGCGGCGTAGGCGGAATTTTTTGCGACCAGTAAAAACGCCGCAATCCTTTCGTTTCGAATCGGTTGTCATGGAAACGGCAACTCGGGCTTGGCAAAATCGAATCCTATGGCTGGGTATTGCTGAATATATGTTTTTTTCATCCGCCCTTAAAAATTCTGGAATTTAACTTTTTTTCCCCGTTTTTCCCCCTAGAAGCAAAATGAGAAGCGGAGTTAAAAGGAATCTGTCAATAGCAGATTATTGAATGCAAGGACGCATTCCATCATTGTAATGCGGACATGTTTGATGCTAGAAAACGCTTCCATGCGCTCGCTTTTATCTTAGCGAGCTTTGGCTAAGCCTTGCCATTTAAATTGAACAAGTTTGCCTTCTCTTTGCTCTGAAAAAATATTTCAGGGCGGACTTGGGGATAAATTAATATTTTTCTTTTCAACTCTCGTGGAGTTTTTCCTCCCTTGCTAATTAAAACTCTAAAAAGGTCTTGCAACAGTACATTAGAGTTTTTTTGCCCCCAAATAAAGAGCTTTTTATCAGTTTTAAATTTAAGACATAAGGATTCCCTTTGCGAATAATGGGGAAAAAATCAAAAGCAAACATCATATGCGCAAAAGCACTTTAGAATTTTGGTTTAAAATTTTTTCCCTCAATATTTGACCTGCACCGATGTCTACTTTTTTATTAAAGCATTTCGTATCTAATTTTAATTAAATGCTTTGAAACAGCTTTCACTCTTTTTTTTTACAAAATTTTTTTTGACCCTGGGCATCTGGCAGATTTAGAAATAACGAAGGTCTTTCTCTGAATTTAACCCTTTTAATTCGTCATTGTAACTCCTTATGATTTCACAAAGGAATTGCTTGATTTATTTTATTTTGTAAATTTGTCCATTTGTTAAAATTTAGCAGCTTCAAAAAAATAACATATTTTTGGTTATGCTCTGAAAAACTAACTCAAGCTTTTACAATAGCTTCTAGATACATTTTTATTGTTTAAAGCCATTTATTAATTTTTCATTAAAGGGAATTTTCCAACGTTTAAAGTTGGAAAATTCACAGGGTTTCAAAAGAAATTGAATCATAATATTACATCTTCCTAAGGAGTCCCTCGTCATCTGACTGCAGTTCAAAATTACGAGGTCCGCTCCAAAATAGCCATCGAGTTGCTTCAAAACGGGACGTTAATATAACTAAAACTGAGAGTAAGCCTGAGGAGTCCCACATTTATTCAAGATATAAAACAAAACTGAAATCCACCCTTGCATTGACAAATATGGTCCATTTAAGGAATCGGACTTCATACGTTCCATAAATTAAACGTCGGGCATTAAGGGCTGAGCAAAGTTTGCATTTTATCACTGTGGATGGTGTTGCTGTAAAGATAGAAAATTAGCATATCTGAGGTTTGAGAAAATTGCTATATAATCTGACTCTACCACATTTTTTTGCTTTATAAGAAATTATTTCGACTGACAGGCACGCTTCGGAACAGTTTGGGCAATGGCCTAACTTTTTCCAAATTTATAAGAGATCAAGTTTTTCAACGAAAACCTTTATCATTTAAAAACTGACCATTCCAATTTCTTATAAGTTCTTCCAAACAAGTTTACTTTCCAAACCATTAAGAATGAGTTGAAAAAAATATTAGTTTTCGCCTCCCACACACACACAGAAAGTCAGTATGTAAAAAACACAGAGAAATTCAATCATTCAAATTTTTTCCAATAAAAAAAATATTGATTTATTTTCGTTTTAACTGCCAAATAGGAAAAGAATATGCAATTCCAAGAGAAAATTATTTTTTCAGCAAGATTTTCAAATCCCTATCTAATAATGATTCAAGTATCCAATGATTCCTAATCACAATCTACTCTTGAGTTTAAATTGGTAGTGGATGTATTTATCATTATTATTATTCTAGTTTCGAAAGAATTCGTTTGACGTACCTGAAATTTATAAAAGAAGTACAAATATGAGTTAAAAAAGAAGTACAAGTGCATTATCAAATCTTAGAATTTTGGAAATCACCAAAATTAACAAATATACTATAAACATAGAGGTCTTAAAACAAATAAAAAAATAAGTTCTTTCAAATTATCTTTCGCATAAATATTTTATTATAATTTTAAGGATGCATATCATATTAAATTTAAAATAAAATATTATATTAAAATGCAATTCTCATAGCCTTTATGACCTAGCCTTAAGAAATAACCATTAAGTCAATTTAGAAATAAATTATACTTTTTGAACTCCAATAAGTGGCGCTAATTGCTTTCAATTCTGATGTTGCATGAAAATTTTCTACACTAATATGAGCAAATTATAACAAAATTTTGCAAAACATTTCGTTATATGACATAAGAAAATAAAGCAGACTAGCATTCTCACTCAATATTCATGAGTAAAATTCCATACACTTCGTTTTGGATGATACATTATTTACACGACACTGAAAGTACTGTCAGATTCCATTCAAATGATTATCGTAAATATACCTTTCTTGCAAATACAGAACTGTAAGGGAAAAAAAATTTTAAGTTAGCCCTCTGACTGATGATTTTTTAAAAAATCACTATTTACATGCAAGATTTGCAAACGTGTTCAAATGCCGTTGAGCCAAGCGAGTTGCTATTTATATGTAAAGCTTCATTAGTATAATATGATTCAACGCTATAAAAGTACTAGGTAAAACACAAGCCTGTGAAAATCGCAGGATGCAGCAGAAAATAGACTTGCTTCCAAACCGCGGAAATCGCGAGATACGCAGTCAGAGGGTTAATTAATAAAGGAAAACAGAATAAATTGCATGAATGTTTATATAAAAAAAGAAAAAATTCTGAATAAATGTCATATGTAAAACAAAAGTTTTCGAGATTTATTTCTCTTTTTTAAATGAGATAATTTTCTCATCTCCTTGAGTACAAAGGATAGTAAAATTAAGAAAACGAATGTCTTATTAATGAAAAATGCAGAAATTAATTAAGTCTAGCATTTTATATACACTACAAAATATCTTAAATCAAGGGGCTTATTTTTTCTCATTAGAGTGAAATATTTGGCAATGCCGGAATCCTTCAGTGCTATTCATACACTGTATTTTAACCAACACAATGAAATAAACTTCTATCTGGAGAAAATTCCGAACTTAAACTGCGAATTTAATTTAATTACAACTATATATTCGAATTTACATACTGATATATAAAAAAGGGCGTGAATATTTATCATAATTTTTTTCAATGACGGATTAACAAAAACTTAAGAGTTAAGAATATTATTAAAATTTTATAAGAAAATATTAATAACCATGGGTTTCATTGCTATAATTAACAAGTCTCAAACATGCAAAAAAAAGAAAAACTACAAAAATTAAAATACTTTCTAGTAAGAGTAAGATTTTCTTCAAACCCACAGCATCTAAATAATATGATGATACTTGTTTTCCGTGTAAAAAATGTTTAACAACAAAAGGAAAAAAAAAGCAAACTCTGCAGAATAATAAGACAAGGAATGAAAGTAAAACGATGCAATGAACCTTAGAAAAGCTGTGTCCTTGAATAAGGAATAATCGCTGAAAGGTAATATATAAAACATTCGGATCGGAATCAATGGAGGCATGATTAACAACCTTGATGGTTACCATCCATAAATTTAAAGATTTTGATTACTTGAATGATACACAATTCTCTTTGAGAAAATACGTTGTTGCGTTATGCTTCTTCTGAATTTTAAATATCTAATTTTGCATTAAATTTAGGTAGTTCTTGAATAAGCTATTTAAGTTAGATTCCCCATCTGATGTGATTCAAAAGAATCTTGTCTTGTCTTTTTGAAGATTATGAAATTTTAAAGGATTAAAATCCATAAATATATGTAAATTGCATTCAGTTGTTGAATAGACAGGAATTATTCTTTATCAAAATAAATAAATCTTCCTATCGTGTAAAAACTGAGGACGTAATTTTTTTCAAAATGTGAGTTTGATTATTTCAAAAATTACTAGCATTCACTTTCCCTCTATTCATTTATTTTCTCTTTTTTCACAAAATCAGCAGATGTTACTGAGCATTGTGTCCTATCGCTGTGATGAATTTTGATTAAAGAAAGTTTGAAATGTGTTTGCATATATGCATATTTTGCTTTTTCATATTTAAACTTCACAGTCGCTTATAAAAAAGCTTTGTCTTACAAATCCTTAAATATACGAATATGCAATATTAATGGAAATATATTAAATTATTGTTATCACCTAATGAGTAAAACTGTGATAGTACATCATTACAATCTATTAAACAATGCCTTTCATACAATTTTAAAAACTACAATAATCAATTGCTCACATCCCATGTAAGATATTTTATTTTATTTACATTTCCTAGCACATGAAACATGTTCATCTGCAAGCAATGCGGCACAACCTTTAGAAATACTCAAGCTTAAAAAAAACTTTCCTAAATCAAATACTTTATTTCAGTACTTAAAAGTTCATTATTATTGCTTATCTCTTCCCCAGAAAAAGATGAACATTGATACAAGATCGTAGCTTTAAATCTCTACAATTTCTTCCTTCTTGCATAGAAATGAGACATTTACAGCAATTTGAATTCATTTAAATGAAATGAATAAATTACTTAATCATTTGATACTTTTCCTCATCTGTCTTAACGTTGAATCAAAAAATTTTCTCAGTTAAAATTATCAATACATTCTTCTTGCTGTCATATTGATCTGATACTACAGCTCGATATTCTACAATTTGTAAATCTATTGCATTTATAAAATAGTTATCTGAATCTTCTGCATCAGAAAGCGAATTAATTGAGGTTAAATAGTTTCTCTCAATTATAATTAAAAGCTCATTTTAAAACAGAAAAATATAAATAAGTAAACCGAATGCATAATATTCATTTGAGACTAAATTCGTGGAAAAATTGGCTTCATAAACTTTGTTAGAAAACAAGTTCAAGATTGAAAAAGAAAGAAAGTAAAAACAAAAAACTGAATTAAAAAGATATTTTAGAATAATATTTTTCAAAACTCATTTTTTTATTTGATAGTCCCTTTTCTCCATTCTACGAGAGCTTCTCCTCGATGGAAAATGCTTCGCATGTACCGTTATTGCTTTTTTTTAACACTACTTCAAATTGTTAACTTCTAATTTTCTTTTATCAAATTTTTATTTTAAATAGCAGAATGTAGAAAATATATAATGTCTGGTAAAATATATGAAAGAACAATATGTGCTACGACAAAATTTATGTTTTAATTTTATCACTTGTTTTTTTTTTCTAATTTTTTTGCGAAATAAAACACCCATTCTGTTCTTTAAGCCCTTGTGAAGAAAGGGATAATTTTTAAATATAAAATGTTTAATAAGAATCAAATTGTTAGGCTTAACTTTCTTTCCACTTTAAACTCTTATTAGCCTACCGGCAAGGGATGATGTAACGTAAGGACGAATTTATAATTCGTAATTATAACTAAGAAGTGTTAATTTAAAAAAGTAATAGTCACCCCTAAAAAAATTGCTTATCTATTTTTCCATTGTAAAAACACAAATTAATAAAATATGATATATGATCTAAAAGAATTTTGAAAATCTTTAAAAAACCCTTAACATTAATATTTGAAGGGAACTATTTAAAAAAAAAATATTTCTTTGAAAATGAGAAATATTGAGATCTGTTGTGTAACTAGAAGATCTCTACAAGTCTAAAAACACATGAGAACACTATAGAATAAGAAAATATGAAATATTTTTATCTTCAAAAACATTACTGCTTAACTTTGAATAAAAAGAAAATCAAAAATTAACCAGAAGATGAAAACATTGTTGCTTAAATCGCATTTTAAATAAAATCTTGCGAAATCATCAGAAAATGTTTGAAAAGTTCTGTAGAGTCAATATTATTTTGGTGGATGTAATTTAAGCAAGATATTGCCAAACCCAATTTCAAATCCCTCATGATCATTATATATGAATATTGCATTCACCCTATGAAGGAAATTGTTCAGCTTAAGTCACTTAATGTGTCCATAGGTGCATCGAGTACCATCTCTCTTTTATCTGTAAAATATGGAAAGCACGCTTCGATTTAGCAAACAGTATTAAAGTGCCGAAATACTGATAAATAGCTACACCGACAATAAAGGCTATAGGCAAAAAAAACCTTAAAAGAAAGGAAGGAAAAAAAACAGAACATTTGATACTTTTTTATACTAGTTTGTGTCATTCAAAAAATATATAAAATCTGTTTCATCCGCTTATAATATTTTAATAGATAGAACTCAGTACAAATCTCCTGATGCTTCTGGATAATTGACATCTTCTAGAATGCATCATTCTTTATTGTCATATTTTTCCAATTTTACATTTGACTGTCCATAGTCTAATAGTCTTTAGGCACAGTGATTTCAGCTATCTGCTGTGTAAAATAAAAATTCACATTCAGCAAATCTAGGATAAGGACGTAAAAATCAAATTGCTTGGATACTAAACTAAACTTTAATTTTGTATTATTAAATTAAAGATGATTTTTGACATGTACTATTTGTTTTAAACTAATCTTGGATATTTAATTGATAAAATAATCCAGTTCTCCCAGATTTGCTCAAAGCCGCACTGTCGATGGTTGTATCGATAAGTACAAAGCTTGTTATTCAAAATTTTTTATTCGTTATTATTTTTTGAGGGGGAATTATATTTCATAAACTTATATAAAAATATTATATGGACAAAGATGCCAATCCGCTTATCAAAAATTAGCAATAAAAATCCATATCTTTTTTCATGTAACATTTGAAAGTATTTCTTTATCCATTATTAACAAAAATTTACAATCACCTCAGAATCACTGACAGGGTTTACATACACCAGAAATACTAGGTATATGGACAAAGAATTCATGAAATCAATCAAAAGTTGAAAATTAAATTCATATCATATTTTCATCCACAATATCTGAAGTTAGCATAGTTTCCATCCAGTCTCTCATCTAGCATAGTTTCTTCATTCATTATTAATAAAAAATTAACGTTCACATCAGAATCACCTTCAGGGCTTACATGCACCTCACACCCTTTTGGATAGGTAGAGGCTGCGGGGGTTAAACAAATAAACACTTCAGAGAAATGTGTTTATTAATTATTATTTTATTCCTCCTATCTAAAACTGGAAGTTATCGTACAAAACAACAGATGTATCTCCCCAGGAGAGGCTGTATATGCATTTAACTAAATAATAAATAAAGACATGTTTCTCAAAAATTGTAACATTTATAAAGAACTATATTTGTATTTTAGTTTCAGGAGGTTTATTATTTTTCTTTAAAAATTTACTATTTATACAGTTGAAAACTTTCTTTATGTATCAAATTATATTTCTGCATTAGATGTTGATCAAGCAGTTTTTATTTTAAGTATTTCGTGACAAGAAAGGAAACCGGCATAGTTTTATTATATTTTTTATGCGTATTGGAGACGGGGCAAGTTTACGAGCAGGGCAAGATGGAAAACGGCTTATTTTAAGTTCATATTACTGATACTTCACCACCATACGGATATTACTAGCGCTCCAAGCTGCTAGAAAATAAAAAATCTCACACTGAATTCACTGCCGCCATTTCGTTGTTTGTTAGATGATGTTCGTGTTTTTTGTCTGGTGTGTTGTAATTTTAAAGATCTTCAACGTAAGATCTCAAGAATCGCAAGAATCAAAGACTTTTAACATTTTCGATCGGGACAAGAAGGCCGGGCAAGTTAACGATCTAGTTATCTTGCCCCAAGAGCTTTTACTGTCTTCTTTTTGATGTTTATATGGATTTCTTTAATTATTTTTTATATTTTTCTTGAGTTGCATGACCCAAAACTCGTTCCATAACATATTGTAAGACGTATGAACTTACAGAAAATATTCCAACAAGTTTACATATGAAAGAGATGTTGGTGCTGAAAGAACCACAGAATGTGTAAGAAGAAAGTTTAAAATAACTAAGACAAGAAGCTCGGGGTGCATAAGATTAGTTCTTACAAAGAAACTGAAGTTTGATTAATGTAAGAAAAAAAAGGAGCCTGAACTTCTGGCACTCATGACATCACCTCAAACTTCTAAACAAAAAATAATGCGGTATCCTGCGTGTGAGGAGATCTATGTTGACCCTCCATCAGAAGATTCGATAGAGAATGCAAATGCCACACATGGTGGCACGAGGGCTACTCAAACCGTGAAGGAAAAATATTTGTGTCTAATTTTTGTAAATGAAAAACACTGGTTTTGACTTAATTTACTTTGAGCTAAAATTTTAAACAAAATTAAAAACTTTAATTACATACTAATCAAGAAAAAAGCATACTTATCAATGTTTAATTAATTAGTGTTCTCTCTTATACTTTCTAACAATAAAAATATATTCAACTTTTATAGAAATTGTCATCTTGTCCCGGTACCGGGACAAGATAACACTTCTGCTTTGTTTGTCTTTAAATGGCAAAATAACTTTGATTATATAAAAATAAAAAAATTATACATTTAGGTACACAGAATAAAGGTCAATTTAATAATACATGCCAAGAAAAAAATTACCTCAAAAACTGAATTTGTTAAAAATGGCCAGTGCCAGGGGTGTGCAGCCAGTGCCGCGGCACAGGGCGCCGAGTTTGTAGGGGCGCCAATTCCTGATCATCATTTTACTATAGTTAAATCATTTACTGCTATTAAATCTTAATTATTATAGTTAATAAGTATTAATAATTATAGTTAAATATTTTAACATATGTACCAATATCCCCTCCCCACCGGGGGGGGGGCCACAATAATTTCCGCAGAGGGCCGAATACTCTGGAACCGGCCCTGAAAATTGTTAACTCTTCATATCGTCAACTTTACCTGGTATCCTCTATCTATTGGCTTGGTAAAGCAAAGGCGAAGCTTAGTTGAAAAGATATTAGTAACATTAATGCAATCGGTATAAAACTGAAAATAGAATATTTGTCAAAACGTTCTTAAAAATTCGCAAATTTTTCCATGAGGATAGAAGTTTCCCTACAATTCATAAGAACAGTGCGTTAATTTTTAATGTATTAATTTTCAAACCAATACCGAAATCTTCACGTTTTGTATTTAAAAAAATTATAATAAAAATAAAAAAACACCGTTTTAAGCAACTCTAGTGACAGTGTATTTTGTAAAGTTTTGGTTTAATTTTTTTTTCCCAATCGCCGAGAAAAATACCTGACGGCAATTTGGAAGCAGTATCTAGTTTGTTCTTTTTTTCCTTATTAATGAAAAAAACTATTTTTCTTAAGAATAATTTTTACCAATAATTCTGAGGTCCATACCAAAGTACCTTCTGGAAATTATCCCTTTATGCCGGCGCACCTGTTGCACTTCGCTTGCCACAATGCTATTTTAAACAATCATCTGAGCAAAATTTACATCTAACCTTCATAAATAAAATTCAAAATCAAATTTAAAAATTGTTGGAGTGAAACTTTTCAAGTTTAATCCGATGTTTAGCATTGAATCAATGCTCTGCACTTTCTTCCTTAAACTTAAAAACGTTGAATCTTGCAGAATACCTTGACATTAAATACGCAAGGTGTTACTACAGTATTGCTCCTTAAATAAGGGGTGCAAAAGGGGTGCAAAGAGAGTAAAAAAGCAAAAAAGAGTGAAAGAGGCTCTTACAGCTTTCTAAGGAGGGTAGAAAAAGGGTCTTCTGCAGTTACTGAGAAAGGGGTTAAAAGGAAGTACAAAGAAACTTGCTTAATGTTCACCATGAAAAAGAAGCTCTGACATGTGTTCAAGTTATAAAGGATATTAGCACAACAAGTGTTGCGTCTTCACCACCTGAAATTTTTTCCTACTACAACCGTCTTCTACAAGATGGTTTCTTTAGATTCATTGTACCTTTAATCTTTGTTATTAAAACATTATAATTATTATATTACATACATATGTTTCTTCCAGCAAACCTTTTTTGCTAAGTGCGCCATAAAACGTAGTTTTCTTTAATTGCTTGCATTCGTAAAGACATTGAAGGAATTTTTTATAGACCTGTTTTATCATCATTTACTGACTGTTCTCTGCTTGGAGAAAAACAGATATTCTTTTGTTTGTTCCTAAATTACTGAGCTGTATTATTACCGAAGCCCATGTGAGGAAAAAATATGTTATATCTCAAAATTGCAATAATGGGATATTATCTTGATTACTTTTTTGTGTCTTTATGATACTGGGACACAGTTTGAATCTAAAATTTAGGTTTTCTTTACGATTGGGGGATAAATATTTCTTTTAAACATGCGAATCCCATAAATCTGATATTGAAGGAACTCCTCTTTTGAAAGAATTTAAAAGAAAGTAATTATTCAAGAATCAGTTTTCTTTAACGTATCCAATAATAATAGTGTCAATCGATTAAACAAAAGAAGGATTTTCAGTAATTAGCACTAGTTCTACGGTACAACAATGATTTGAACACTTTCTGTGTAATTTTTAAGCATTATTTTATCATAAAATAGTGTTATCATGCTACGCATAAGGAAAAACATAAATATGTTTAGTAGTAGTCAAGTCATCTTGGAATTAGGAGAGAACTCCAGATTATCCTCTCGATGTATATCAAATTTTGCAAGACACTGCGAAAAAATTCTAATTCTGCAATATTACAATGATAATTATTTCGCTATGCATGCAGTTTGTTGAGCAACAGACTGAACTTTTGACTCAATTTTATTAAGTAAATTACCTCAAATTATTAATTAATTTATTGATAAATAGTTTGAGGTATCATTTTCAATTTTGTACAGGCAATCCACAAAATGACAGTGGGTTCCCAATTTCAAATTGGTTGTTTCCTTTACATTATTAAATTTATTGCTTCATTTATAGAACTCAATAATCCGAACAGAAATCCCATATATAAAAATGAGCTCCCCCCTCCGCCAGAAATATACTCAATGTGGAATAATTTTGTAGAAGAGTGATTGACTCCAGTGATAAAAATTTGAACCATTTATGCATTCTTTAAACTTTATAATTTATTATGCGATTATATAATCCGGAAATAATATAGATATCTGAAAAAAAGTACCTCTTAACTCACGGCCGTGGTTTTAATTAACCTAAGCATCATAGTTGTTAAAAAGCATCCATTTTGTCAAACGAGCAAATTTAAAAAAGTGCATTGTTATTGCAGAATTTTTATACAAATATTTTCACAGCAATAACTATTTGAGACAGACTTTTAAACAATTTCTTCGATTAAGAACTCCTCCAAAATTTTTAGGGCAACAGGTTTGCTACTTTTTTGCAATATAATTCTTTTTTAAAATCTGGTTTTATGCTATAACAAAGCCTCCCTCCTAAGCTCTGTCCAGTTTGAACATGAAATAAAATTAGCATGATTAGCCAAAGAATCACTAAAAAGAAAGAAAACGACCAGAAACAGATCGATTCTAATTTCCCTATTAATTTCTTCGCAAACGTAGTCAGAAATGTGAAATTAAAAAGTGATTAAATCTCAAAATTTATTACAATCTTTAATTTTAAAAATGCGTTTTGGCGTTCACTGTACAGCTTAAACTAGTTTTGATCATTTTATTGGAGGAGAATATTTCATCGTAACATTTCGCACACTCCAGTTCAAAGCAGCTCAAAACATAACAACATGACAATAACATTCAACTCCATCTGACAGGCAAAGCGCATATTTTCTTGATTGGACGACTCTATATAGACCTTTAGTAACATAACGACAGTATAAATATAATCTTATTTTTCTGAATGTTCATTATAATGATATTTGATATGCAGTCATGTCTGCTAAGTTGTTCCCATACATTTTTCTCAACTACATGGAACTCTCTCTCTCTCTCTCTCTCGACTAATAATAAATAAAATTCTGCAAACCCTGATGACACATCATCTCGAATGTAGTTTTTCAATTATTTTATCTACAAAAGAGTCTAAAGAGTGACGATTTATTGAGGTATGAATATAATTATTAACTGTTAAAATTAATTTCACGAAGCAATAGCTTAAGTTTATTGAATCAATTCTACATTTCGCTTATTGTGAAATTTCCGTAATCAGTTTTATTTTATATCAAACATGATTTTCAATTATAGTTATTTACCTGTATATAAAATCTTTATCTCAATATAATTAGTTATCTAAATTAAATAAAATTTTAAATAATTTGTCATTTATCTGAGACGAAAGATATTCTTAAAATCTCCGTATTTAGTTTAAGAATAGGTAAATATTTCACTGTTTACAGAATGCTTTTACGTAAGCATGTTTTGACAAATTTTAAAAGTTATTATCATTTTCTAAACAAAGAATCCTCGTTTAGCTTTACAAATAACTGGAATGCAGAATTGACTTTATAATTTAAAGCACTGAGTAAATATTACACATTCAACGAAATATTTGCTCCTGCGTTTGGACTTTCTCGAGCTATTCATTTCTGAAATTCCGAGATATGATGTCTCATAATGAAATGTTTTACGGGCATTAGTCAAATTTAAGACACGCGTTCGAAATGTTATCGTAAGTTAAAGTTTTATCTTTTCTGTAACATCAGATACTTCTCTTTAACAATGAATCGGTTTTGATTTTCTTCAAAGTCGACAGAATATCTTACAAACCCAACAACTTTTATTTGATCATCTGAATATGTTTTTCTTTTCGGATGATTAAGATAAAACAAATTAGCTATTCAGTTAACTTTTTTTGAATTTTGATTATTAAATTTTATTTTGAATACTCTCATAGCGATAATTGAATACATCTTTCTTTCGACGTTTTATACATAATAATGACCATTGCACTACTATTTAATAAAAGAAATTATAAATTATTATTTGTGATTAAAATAAAAAGAATTTGCCGATCAATTAAATCATTTAAAAATTTTGATTATTAGATTTAATATCATGGAGATAATTGAATACATTGTTCTTTCTTTTTATAGAAAAGAATTTTTATATAAAATAACGATCATTGAGCTTAATTGATCATTGATCTAATTAAAAAATGGAATCTCAAACTGAGTATACAAATTTTAAATATTGCACGAATAAATTAATGCAAATTATCTCGCACATGCATTAAGAAACATTTAGCAACCAAATGCTGTTTCAATGAAAATAAATGAAGGATAATGATTATAAAATAGAGTAACAAGCAAAAGAATGCAATAATAAGAAATGGAGGAGCGTCGTATTGACAAAATTCTTATTATTTCCTGAGCTTTCCCTAATTTTTGTTTGAAATATTTGAAAAAACAATTGATATGTTGTTAAACTATTTTTTTTTCATTATTAAATTTCAAAATTTTCATTAAACTTATTCTCAGTAAAAATGCTCATCGCATTCCTCAAACTTTAGAACTGACTCGTTACGCTTTCATTTCGAAAACACTAAGGTACAGATTAGGAGGGAGGGGACGAATTTTAAATATTTTTTAAACTAATTAAAATCTCATTGAAGTATTTGTAATATATGAACTATTTCCATTCTAATCAAATAGTTACGAAATTTTACACAAAGAAATAAACTGCATGTTACTTACTACCTAAATTGTGTAATTATTAATCTACCTTTAATAATTGCGCTGTTGAATTAAAATGAAGTACAATTATTACTTTCTTTTTGGATACATAACTAAAATTGAAAAATACATATGTAACAGAAAACATATCTCACTACTCGTTTCAAATAATAATAAAATATACAAATAAAATGCAGTTACTCTTTTGTCACCAATTACTCTCATTACCGCTATTACTCCATTAAGAGTAATAGCCACCCGCTATTATTCTTAATGAAGGCTTTCTAAACTTAACATTCTCAAACCTTTTATATAAAGACGCACGATTCCATAGGTGCATATACATGTTTGTATTAAACGTAAAAATAACAAATCATAAATCAAAAGAAGTTTCATTTCACAGTGTTTTGGACTCATTTTTGACTTAACATATATCAGATGCAATAAGATTCACATAATTAATAGACTGGCTGATTTGCAAAATTAGAATTTAGTTTTGAAAAAATGAAAGCTATTCAGAAAAAAATCTCTTCATTTTGAACGACGCGACGATAAGATGGTCAGGACCCACGCCTGTGTGTTGCTTTCTCTCCAAATTTTAACTCTTTACGATGCTTGATGCACTTGCACAAGGTCACTTGCATGAGGACCCGCACACAAACTTAAGAGTCGCTATATTACCGACAATGGAGATTCTTAGATATAAATAAGCAAAAATAAATTTTTGTTTAATTAAATTTTTAACCAAACTAAAAGAATTGACAAAAATTTTGATTAATATCGTTAATTAATTTTTTAATGTGTAGTTCCATAAATTATTTTTTTTCATCTGTGATTCTTTCAAAGTCTGAAAAAATTTTCATGACCTCATTTTCGTAAGGACCATTTTGCCATGACTCCGAAACTGAAAATGGATTTTTAAAAAATGTTGACTTATGTTATGAGAATTGGAAAAAAATTTAGTTTAAAGTTTTTTAAAAAATTATGAAATGTTATGCGAGGACAATTTCCTAGCCCGTTTTTATTGGAAATATTGAACACCCTTACAACGAATTCCCCGACAAACAGTTTTAGCGTCTTCATTAATCAAGATTTTATTGTCGCATTAAATAATAAAATTCTACTTTAAAAATTAATACTTTATCGTCGTAATTAAATAAAATTCTACTTTAAGAATTAATACTTTGTTTTCTTAATTTTTCATCTTATATGTTTAGAAAATAATTGGTATAAAGATAATGCCTCCTATTACATTTTTTCTTCTGAAAAGGGGTTGCGTGTAGGGAAAAGTTCAACAATCTTTAACTTAGCAAATTTAATATGCATCAGTCTTACACGGCTGATTTTAGACGAAATGGGACCGAAACACTCTCTGTATCGTTATGAGAATAATAGCAATAATAGTTTCTTTTCAAATTTTTACGTTATCCGAGGAACATAAGAATTAATTATCTATATTGTCTGAACTTCTTTACTTGGATAATTATTTAACTATTACACAAGCTCATTAGCTGGTTCATTTGAAAACTCTCCTTTCTCCAGCTCTTTTCAAACAAAAAAAATTTAAATATTTCATGATTTCATTTTAGTTCTCTAAGGCTTTCTTATCCGAAAATATGCATTTTCACAAGAAAAAAAAAATACAGAAGAATTATTAATTAATGATATCTTCATATTATTTGATTTTGTGCAGAAGCTTTATAAACTGAGATGAATTTTTTAAAAATTATGAAGCTGTATTTAATTAACCCTTAATTAACTTTGCTTAAAAAATTTTTGAATCTGACAGAAGATCCCACTTTTCAGATTTCTAAAACTCGGAAACTTTTTCAAAGGTATTCATTTGGGGTCGATCCCATAGCTTAATACTCTTTACTCTAGAGAAAAATTTTATCTTTTTTAAGACCTAGGGAATATACTTCCAATTCAATTCACGGCAAGAAGAGAAGATATGTTTGCAAAGTAAGAAATTTCCCATTACTTGATAACCCATATTTTCGAATATTTCAGGGAAATTAGCGTGGAAAAATTCTTCATATAGATAGCATATACGAAAAACAAATTTATTATTTCTCTTTTGTGTAATTTTTATTTATAAAAATACTTTATGGTTATATAACATACAAGGAAAATGCTTTATCGTTCTCTCTGTCGTATAATGATACTCCAAGGGAGGTGAAAGTCTCCTTCCCATATTGTGAAAAATTGTATTGCAAATCACATACAGTTCTATTTATCAAATTCAAATAAATTAACTTCCTTAAGTCAATCTAAATTCCAAAATCCACTACTTTTACCTTTCACTTGAAATAACACAGCCCATTATAGGATTAACCAGAACAAAATATTGCGAATTTCAACTGTATAAATAAAACTCTTGAAAAGAAACGAAGCTGTATTAGATGCATTTTCCTTTTTTTCTTTTCATGATTTTTATCAAGTTTAATAAGCTTTGAACTGGATCATAACTTTTAACAGGTTGCGTATTCACTAGTATTCCTGTCTTATTTAGGTGTTTGAATTCACTTTTTTATATGTGGCAACGCCTTACTGCTTAAAAATTAATCAAATAAGTTTTTAAATTAAGATAACAAACTATTTCTATTCATTATGTTTGGAATCAATATTTGCTTATGATAGTTTCTCTAAGGTAAATTGCTCAAAAATGCATTTAATCTCCCATATCATTTCTATACCTTAAGGTCTATTCCTGTACAATTGATCTTTAAATACCTTTGAGGGAAATTTCTAATTCTTATACCATTTTGATATTTATTAAAAGAAGTCATTGCTCTAATTCTTGACAGAAATTTAGTCAAAGATTCTAATACCTTTGAAAAAATTTATGACTTAATGATAAGATCATGTAAGTTTTGCCAGTATTTCCAATCGAATTTTCGTTTTATTTATTATTTTAAATTAAATTTTTCTTGTTTATTTATTATTACATATCGTCACTGCTATATTAATATGTCGTATGTCAACTTTTCCGAAAATGTCATTGATATAAAATTCTGATATACATTAGCTACATCTGATCTCAATTTTCTGTATGTGTTACGCGATTGATGTCACAAAATTCCTTATGTCCCTACTGTTTGCAGCTGATACATCCAAATTCGACATAGAAAATATTTTACCTAAAATGAATATTTCTTAAGTTCTTGTCCAAATGTTCCGTATAAAATATATTATTATTTATAAAATGTTATAAACTCGGTTGATATAATTCAAACAATGTCAGAAAATAAATACTGAATTTTTTTACCTTTGAAACTTATTATTATTATTACTTGACTTTTTTACTAGTTATAAAATTCTTATTCATTATTTATTTTTACCATATATCTAGTTGCAATCAGGAATAAGGATCTTCTTGCGCTGTAGAATGAAAATGAAAAGTGCCTCATAAGAAAGAAGCCTTCTTAAAATATTTTCTAAATAAAATTATAAATGAATTTAATTCGTCACTGCTTAGTGAATGCATATGGTTACAATTTAAATGATTTTTTAATAATATAAGCAGATGAAATTATTTTTTAATAATATAATTTCTGATTTACAAACACAGTGAAGTAGGAAAAAAAATCTCGATTTCTGAAACATACTTGCAGATTTTCATTTGTCAGTTCGAAACCTCATTGTACGAAAATCGTATGTAGCCATATTATTACAGAAGGCCTTTCTTGTGTTTTACTTTTGAATTAATGAAATTTTTCAAACATAGATATTTTTAAAATCTTATTTTGATTCTTGAGCTGTATTTTGTTTGACCTTGTCATAACATATCGCATTCTGATAGTAAAAGTCGTTTCATAATGGAGAATTTTGGTAGTTAGATAAATTCATTCTAATACATTAACAATTTGGTATAAGTATAATGAATATGAGTTTCAAATTAATTTATAATAAGCTAAGAAGTGCTTTCATCTTAATTTTCTTCCTCCAGCGCATCTTTTTAAATTTCTCCTGAATGAAGTTTCTTGAAATTTCTCAATACCTTTGTAAAATACGTAGAAAGAAGAATCAACTCAGCACAAAATATACTTTCAGCAATCAACATCAAATTTTCCATTTGTTATTTCATTTAAATTCAAATGAGCATTTTTATTTTCGGAAATAGTTAGTTTCATATTTCTGTAATTAAGTTTTTCAGACTTCCTAAATTCGTCTCAAAGATGAAACTTATATGCAAACTAAGCATACTTATTACAACTCTTCTATTTAAAGTTCTTCTAAAGCTAAAACTGAAGAAAAAGAAGTTATGATTTAAGGATATCGAGGATTTAAGGATATACTATCAAAAGTTATGTTGCATCATTGATGAATCGTAATCTATATTTGGCAGTTTTACCTTTCAACATTTTATAAATTACTTGCAGGATATTTATTAGTATTGCTATAATTATTAAAACCATCTGTAAATTCGCGCAGCTTGGATCTGTGCTAAATTAAATAAAAGTTAAACTGGATCCTTATTGTATTTTCCCTACTGTCTAACCCGGAGTCACGGACACCACCACAAATCCTGCCAGTGTGCTCGTTCACGAAGACAGGGGTGGGTGTCTGTAAATTATGTCTAATATGGAGTAGCAATATTTAGACAAAAATAGAATTTGTGATCAAATTTGTTTTATGTAAGTGCTGAAACTAATTAATCAAAATCGCGTATCCTAATCATCTCTATACCATACATAGTTTTATTTTAATATTTTTGCACTATTTTAGCAAAAGAATTAACCTGAAAAATGTTTAAAAATTAAAATAAAAAGCCGTCTATTTATTGCGATGAAATCTGATTTGTTAGGCCCTTCGATGCTACTTTTGTTTGATTCAATGAAAGTACTTTCTTTGATAAATAACAATCACGATTTGCATTCCACCTTGATTATCAATGATTTTTTGTTGGTTTTATAAAATTTTGAAATAAGTTTAAATTCAGTGGTAAAAGCATCTCATTTATTAAGTTTCTGTAAATAGTGGTGGTAAGTTTTTTTTAGTAGAAATGGTTTCATCGCTAAAAGGAGAACACCAGACAGCGTAAGAAAAAAAATCCCGACTCCCATTTTATATTTAGATATACTTTTATTAAAATAAAATTGTTTATTACATTAAAGATAAAACAGAAATAAGGTTTAATCACGTTGACAGGAAAAAAATCCATCGTAATTTTAGCCGCTATTTTACCTAGGATTATCAATTTTTTTCAAAAACCCATGAAAAATACCATCTGCACAATTTTCCGTGTATTTATATTTTTTTCCCTAAGAATGTAAAATACAACTAAGAAATTGTTTTCAGAATTGTTAAGCTCACTATACATTGTACGTAAATTAGGTATTGGGCAAAGAAGCTATTTTTTTAACAATAGTCTGCGTTTTCACTTCAACTTAAATACATTACATTATTTGAACAATAATTATTTACGTAAAATTACCGAATTGTGCAGGGAGCTCCAAAATGACATCGAAACTGAAAAATTTGAAGAACAAGAGAAACTTGTAACTAAAATGTTGCATGCACTCATGAAAAAATAACTATAAGGTTTCTATGTTTCTAAATGCTTTTTATGTGGGTTTTTTTTTTAATTTTATTTTAGAGTTAAAAGTCATTTTATAATATTCTCAGCTGCTAATTTAAAAAGTTATATAAATTTTTAACGATAGAAATTAGGAAAATCTCGTAAATTAAATTGTATTTTTATTTGAATGACAGAAATATATATTCATTTTGTGATTATATTTATGCGGTTTTCTCTAAGCAACCAATTTCGAATATACCTTTGATAGATTTTGATTCAAATTTTGATACAAAATCATTTATAGAAAATGAAAATGCATTTATTCTTATAAATTAGAAACTTTTTTAACAAGTACAAATATATATATATATATATATATATATATATATTGAGTTCTAATAATCTGTGTTTACATAGCTTACTTAACTTATTGAAATTTGATACATAGACAAAATTAACTCTCTAAACGAGTAAGTTAAACATACGTAAAAAGTTTGCATTGATTAGTAAAATCATTTTTATAATAATAAAACAACTTCATATATTTTTAAAAGGTTAATTTTTAACCGAAATTATATTATAGAGATTTAATGAAAACGAATTTTTTCTTCTATGTCCTATGCCAACAGGAATTTCGCAAGCAGAACAAAATAAATATATTAATAATTGTTATTCTGTGCAATCTTTTTATTTCAGACTAGAAATAAATAATTAAGTTTTAATTAATTCAGAAACTAATTGTTTGTTCAAGTTCATAGCCCTTCTTCGAGGTTTACAAAAAATAGAGCATTTTTTAATACGTGGTGATAAACGTGTTTGCATGTAACATGTCTTTGAAATCAAATCCTTTGTACCATTTTTAACTTTATATTTTGATAAATATATTTAAAACGAAATTCTTATTCCTTTATACTAATTATTAACATACTTTAATAAGTGCGAAATGGTAATTAAGAAGCTTAGCTAGCATAGTAATTTCAAAAAGAATCTTAAAGAAGAAAGTCTTATAAAACTGAAGAAATATTTTTTTAATAAAGCAATTTTTACGGATTTATTTTTAAAAATTCTAGATAAAAGAAATGTTTAAAAAACTAAAATAACTCACATCTTGAAGAAAAATAATAGTTGCATTAATGACAATTTTTTTAAAGAAAAATTATAGATATTTTTGATGCACTAATGTAATTATGTGAAACTCAAGCGAATTTTCCTTCTTATTTTATTCCAGATTTTTATAAGTAAGCTTCGTAGTTTTCTTTTTCCACATTTTCAACCTTCCTTTTTATCCATGGCTCTTTTTGATTTAATAATTGTTTTCTATAAAACGATAAAAAGAATATTTATTAAGAAATAGTTAAAATTAAATTATTAATATAACTTTTTAAAGGAAGAGACTAACAAAGTCTTAATTTTTTTAATAAAAATGTGTTGGATATATAAAATTAAGAATGCTTTTGCATTCTAAGATAACAATTAATTTTTACTAAGCTGTTTTTAAAATTAAGGATGGACATTTTAAATTCATTTATAGATTAATATACATATTCACATAATATTAACAGAAAAAAGTAAATCAATTATGAATTACGAGGTTAAATTTCATACTTTAAAAACATGAAATAAGAAAAAAATTATGGATAAAGTTAATTTTATTAAAAGAAAATTCTTCATAATATCGTATCGTTTCTAAAATAAACGAATGTATTCATAATTATTTATTGATAGTAAAAATTTCTTGTATCTTCTGAACTTTCAATCTTTTAGTTTCTTGGAGCCCACTTAGATCCGATTGTTTGGAGACCTCTTTGGTAAATGTGACAAACATATTCAAGCCAGAAACGCAAATACCTTTTTCTATTAGCATTAATATGAAATAATTATTATACAAAAAAAGGAGGATATATCTTTAGATTTAGAAAACAAAATTCTATAAATCTAGACACACTAGTAACAGTAATTCATAATTTTCGAAATAAGCTAAATGTGTAATAAAAAAAGTAAAAATAACACAAAGAGTTTTTGCATTTATTTATTCTAAATGGTAAAATTCAGTTATGAAATACTTTGATTAAACAGCATGGTTTATTATGGAAAAAATCAAATATTCGGCCATTTAATATTTATAAATGTTAGGCAAATGATGAAGATGGTTCTTTCTTATTGCTTTAAAATATTTAAAGTATAAATAATGAAAATCTTAAATTATGTTTGAATCTTCAAACAACAATATATTAAGTATCTGCTTTTTTTCTGAAAAAATAGAAGATTGTCATTAAAATTAATTAAATTTAGAGATATGATATTCTATCAATTTTTTTCTAGCTAATAATGTATTTTTAATATTGTCATCAATATTTGCACTGTTTCTTAAAAAATGCCATCCGACCAATTTTTTGAAAAATTTGAGTCTGACCGTCCCTTTAATAGATACCATAACAAGAATTCTATTAAACAGGAATTTTCAGGAAATCTTGTTTCTCAAAAAAGTAAATTAGATAAAAATAAAGATTGAATTTCAAGATTTTTCAGATATTTAAATACTGGTTATCTACGTTGTTGGAAGGAATGTAATATATTCCTTCAAATACATATTATGTATATAAAATATACCATTAAAACAATCACAAATTACCTTGGTTCGCTAACAAAAAAATCGTAAATTATTGGGAGATGCGATACAGATAGAGGGAAAGGATTATAAATTATTTTTAAGAACTTTTCTTATACAAATATATCGTTGATGAATCAAAACCAATTCCGACCATGTTTAAGACTTGAAAACCTGCTGGAAGGAACATGCTGTTGATTAATATAAATATTAAAATGATTAAAAAAAACGTAAAAATAAAATAATAAAGGGGAAGATTGCCGAATTTGAACCACCAGGATATTTTTTATTATAAAGTTATAAAGAAGCAATTTTAACGAAAAACAAGTAGTAGAAATTTTTGTAGTTTATTTATCTTCAGAACAATGTATATAACTGTTTATGAAATACACTTTAAAGTAGAAAAAAAGCTTAAGATTTGTGTCACATGTTCAATTAAGGAAATTGGTTCCTAGGTTAGAACAGAGGTTTCCTAAATTGGACAATCAATTTCTTTAAGCAAAATTAAAGCAAAAATATTTTTTTTATTTTCCAGTTTACACATCACACAATGTAGGAACCCAAGTACGACATTTTATGCAATGTATCAGTTCTCCTTCTTCCTTTTATTCACATACGATACGAAAGCAGATAACATTGGTTTTTGTTCTATTTGAGCCAACGTTTGATGTCTTTAATGTCCCTTTATTTTGCTTTTTCTTTGGTCTCATTGGTTTAAATCTCCAATTCAGGCAACTGCTTGTGATCCAAACTAGGCAATTGTTAGACAAAAGCAACAACAAAAAAATCCCCTACACTTACCTGTAAACTATTTTAATAAAATTATTGCAGTAATTGTAGCTAAGCAAATTTCCTATCTGAGAATATAATAACATATTTTCCTACTTTAAAACAGTGTAAGGGCCTTTTGTCTTTTGTTAAAATAATTAATTCATGGTACCTAAATTGTTCTCTAACTGTGATCACGTAGCACTTTCTCTAAAAAATTATTTCAAACAGCACATTTACATCGTTGCAACGTAATTTTCCTATTTTACAACCTAAATATTTAATAGAATCGAAGTTATGATACTGACCTAAATATTTAATAGAATTGAAGTTATGGTACTGGTCCAGTCTAAGCTCCAGTTCAAATTCTGCAATTCTGGCCTATATTTTGTAATTTCTAAAACATTTTCTTCGCAACATTTGTTCGAATTTCAAACAAACGTTGCCTGGACTACTTTGTATTTAAAAGTGATATAACATCCTGTGAGTTTAAAATGAAAATTCACTATTAATAATGACCAGAAGAATTTAGTTAATTTTAAAAAAAACGACTTGTATTTACTTTCATTTGCATATTTGCAAATTTTCAGTCTGATCTTAGAAGTTCATTTAAAAAACAAAAATCTTGCATGTTTATCAGTTACAAGGTTTCATTTTGTTACAGCTTGCATTTTTCGAAAATAATATTGAAAAGCAACCTTTTCCAGTGGAAAATTCAAAATAAACGAATTGACAGTTAAAAATACGATCAGTCAAGGGAAAAAATCTTTTTACTTATTTTTTATCTTTTTCTTTGATAAATGGATTGTATGAAATAAACCGGATAAAATAAATAAAAACCAAACAATGAATCCGATTTACTCGAAATTTTACAAAATCCAACAAAAAATTGCATTCTATGAAACATTTAGTATGCATCATTTAATAAAAGAATCATACTCTCTAGAAAGAGGACATTTTTTCTAATATTTCTATATGTTGAAAATTGTATAAATAACATCTTTTAATTAGGTCCTAAATGCTGTCTTTATAAAAAATATGATTTATTTCTATAAAAACAGTGAAACACTGGGATACTGAAACTTGAATAGATTGAAAATTTGATTTATAAGTCATATTATAACCTGTTTGAATATTTTGAACCGTTTGATCTTAGTGAGTTCGAATATTTAGTTGATAGTAATACTTGGCAATTTGTCATATTCATGAATTTATTTAATTTATCATGTAAAAGTGTTAAATTTTTTAAAACATGCACTTAAATAAGGCTTAACACTGCACTGGACTTAACACCCTAGCATGGATAAGAACTTCCGTTTATATGCTCTTTAATTTCAGTTTAACATGATTATACATATGTAGCCAGAAAAGTGGGAAAAAATTCCTAATTTCGTTCATTTGGAAATTTGTCTTTTTTTCGTTCTATATATTTTGAAGTGTGAGAGCTCAATAGTTGAACTTTTGTTAAAATTATATTTAAGAAACTGATGAGATAAAAGAAAGCACCAGTGGATTTAAAAAAGAGCATTTGGCTTGCTAAGATGATCTGTTTCTATATAAGAAGGAAACAGACTCACATACATATATGCACCAAGCAATATTTTATAACAGCCAATCAGAGACATTGGAAAAAAAGACATAAAAAGGATAATCACTCTAGTACGAAATAAAAGGTAAAAGTGGAATTACTCTTAATTAGTAATTTGAATTTCCAGCCTGTACAGTTAAAAATTGCTAATATAAAAATATTGATTCGGTGCACTCAAATTTTCTTTCAAATTCAATATTTCATTTCTAATGCGTCTCTTAAATATCTCTAATCTTTAACCGTTCTCTAATTAAAATTTATAATACTTCGTTACAATGGATTTGATCAACTTATTGTCGCATAGGGTATTTTGAAAGCAAAACGTGGATTCTAACTGCTCGAATACAATTTAAAATTTGGGGAATGTAATGTACTGTGTAAATCAAGGGCTTATTGTATTTTATTTTAGTTTTTAAATTAGCACACAAAGAAAATTCTAGTTCTAACAAGATTGTCAATAACTGATTTAAGAATAGTTTTTGTATGTGAATTAGAGTTAATATTTGAACTCTTTTAAATTAAAATATTTGATGAGTTTTTATGGAGTTAAAATGTTGCTCTCGTGCCTAAAATGATCTTTTCTTTATTTCAGTAACTCTTGAAATTGGAAAACACCCCTTGGATTTAATATCATTTGTCCTCCAGAAGCAAAAAGTTATTTCTGTGGTAATTATCACTTACTTTTCTCATTTGCAGTTTAAAATTTATTCTAATAAACTACCATTAAAATATTTATGAAATGTTTTAAATTTTGATAACCTATTGAATTTTTGTATCCATTTCTCATCTCTATTTGATAGTAACTCAGATAAAATGTGAAATTTATTTCTCTCTTGCTTACAGTTTATTTTATTATATTTTATCAATCTGGGGCAGCAATTTTTCCTGAAAATCGAACATTCAGTAATCTATTTATCCAGTGCAAAAATGCATTGTTTTATTTGCTAGTTTTTTTATATCAACTGTGCTAATCTTATTGATATGTTTCAATACACTCCCGAGTTAACATGCACAGAAAAAAATGAACTGAGCTTCCTAAACCATGTATAGGAACTAAGAAAGTATACGAGAACGTAAACCTCTACTACTTATATAAACGAATGTCTCTCTCTCACTGTCTATCCGCCTCTCTATTAGCTCTCTAAAAGGTAAGACTGTTTAACTACAAGGCAGACAGCTGAACCTAAAGCTACCAAATTTGGCGAAAACATAATTTGGAGGGTGAGAATGTGCACCTCGGAGTGATTTTTTTAAAACATTTAACCTTAATTTTAATTAATTAAAACTTAAGCAAAATTTCGACGTTTATTTCCAATAATTATCAAAATATTAAAGCGTAAAAATGATTTTTACACCATCTGAAATTCAAAAAATTATGCTTTCAATTATATTAATTGCCGTACATTTTTTTCTCTAATTTTAATAATAAAAAATATTTTGCAACATTATTTTTTTATTATTGCAATGAAATACCAATAGTTTTCACTGTTCCTACAAATAACTTACCCAATATTTGCTTCCCTTTTTGAAAACCAAGATATGAAGATTCAGCTTACTTTTTGCTTATCGAAAAGCGTTTTATAGTATGCTTTTATCAAAATTTTGAAATTTTGGGGGTTAATTGCAGTCAAGATTCAACTTCAGAAGTAAGCAATGATAATAAATTATTCGTTCATTTGTTACGTCCATCCATCCATCTATCACAATTTATATCATATTATCCTATGAGAGGAATCAAATGCATTCGATCAAGTTACGGTGCTCAAGCATTCCGTAAACGGAAACAGATTGCAGACACCACTGGCAATTTTATATTTGGCATTTTTTTTACCGCTTAAGGACATAACCCGAGCTAACTCGTTCTATATATGGTAGGTTTCAAAATAATTCGGTCCTTAAGAGTCTGAATATTCCTCATCTTTATCTTCCTTTGAATAATAGATTTCTTGAAACTTTAACCTGAAGTGAGTTTTTTCCCTTAAAATTACATATTGTTAGCTATTAAATTCCACATATGTGCGGCGGTTCGCATTATTCCTTACCTCAGGGGTTTTCATTTCTATTAATTCTTTATTTTTCCACACAACCTTCAACAATGAATTTTATCTCCTTATTGTTGAATCTTCTTCAAAATTAATTTGATCATCTCACAATGTTAAACACATCCGAAATTATTAAAATTAGTTAGTTAAAATAATTAAGCAAGAAACTGCATATTAGTTTCAAATTATCCAAGAATTCGAAATGTCAAATGAGCTATACCTACGCCTAAACGAAAACTTCTGGAGCATCTTTTTAATCTTAAATGAAATAATTCTTTCATGTCACATTTACAATGCAAGCTATCAACATTTCCATAAATGTGTTATTTCAAGCGGAATTTTAAAAATCTATAAAAATGTTCCATAAAAGTTACCAACCAAAATAAATAGTTGTTAAACACAAATTTCTTGAATTTCAAGCTAAACCAAACATTTTTTTCTATGCTAATAATTTTGGATCATTTAGACGAGTTTATGATCAGCCCGTCCCTATACGGTGAATATGAATAACCAGCCACCATGACAAGAATCAGGCACGGCGGCCTCCGCACTATAGCCCCCATTACGAGCGGCACATGCTGCGCCCCCCCCCTTTACGGAATTATGACCCGTCATCGGTAATGGGCCCTAAAGGTCACAATATGATTATTGTAGCCACGTCCAGGAGTGAGAACCCGCTTACTTATACGACGTCTTCTCATCCACGTACTCGTGGTGGTCCCAGGGGGGACGAGGTTATAATGAAAAACATTTAATTTTGCTTTAATTAAAAATAAATATGAAATAAAATGAAGCTGAAGATGGTGTCGGGATGTTCTTCAACACGATCAAAAAGTTTTATTTCTATCAAATTTATCAGCCTTACATACTGCTCTGAGACAACAGGTCTTCTCTTTTATTGTTATGCATTTATTAATATTTATTTCTAATAAAGCAACCATTACAAAACCAAGCATTTTACATTATATGTAGATAATTTATATTGAATTTTATTTGAAATTGTGAATACATTTAGCCCTACTCAGATTTGTTAGAATAATGACCTGTTTTGAAGATATTCGAAAACTATTTAAGGACGTTACTCATAATCTTTAATCTTGGCTAAATGACGTGCAGGGCACATGAGCCAATTGACCTCTCCTCAAACTTCCACACCACATTAATGGGGGTCGCTTGACCCTCGACAGGTATGACTTGTATCATGAATCTTCCGTGGAATCTAAAGTCGAACCCTTGACCTAAGGTCTCGAAGCCATGCGTCTACCGTTGACCCTAATCGGAATATTGAGCATTAGAAATTTTGAATCGATTTATTTAAATTTGCAAAAATTGTATTTGTCATACTTTTTTTATTATATCATAAACATCATAAAATAATTTTCTTTGTAAAATGTAAGTTTTTAAAAATTTTGATTATAAATAGAACACGGCTTTTTTATTTACTAATAATTCGACCAATTTGAGATTTCTTTTGAAGCATTTCGCTGTCATGTGGAATTTAAAATTTTATAACTTAAAACATTTATGACATACCAAAAATCAAAATCATAAGATATTTAAATTAAAAAGGGATTGAAATTGAATAGAATTATTTTCATTAAATTGGATGTACTGCATGCAGGCTAATGTTAGATAATTACATTTGAACAAGAGTAAGCTTTCATTTAAAATATAGATTTGATATCCATTTAATCTCAGATTTTCTCATAGAATGTTTATTCCTTTTTTTAAATTTATATATACAATATAACAAACACATGTGTGTATGGGTATATCTGTTGGAGCTCTTTGGATTTGGTACTGAGAGATTTAACATTAATATACTTTGCAAAGTGACAATGTGCACCTCGGAAAGATTTTTTTAGAAGTATTCAGTTAGATTTTTAACTAATTAAAAGAGAATTTGAGGAGTTCAGTCAAAACATTCTTTAAAAAAACCCCCCCCCCCCCGATTTATACACCTTTTAAAAATTCATGAAAATATCTTTTGAGTCATATCAGTTTGAAATTTGCACGATTCTTTCATTAATTTTGAGAAGTTTTTGAACATTTATTTTTAGGTATTATTTGTAGTGCAAAATAATTGAACGATATAGTTGACATGCTTTTAGCTTTGACTCAAACTTCACTAAAACAGTCACAAAGAAAAAAAAATGCAAACCCAATATTTGATTACAGAATTACGTAAGATCACTACAATTTAGAAAATAAAAACTCATTCAACATTTAACTCACGCTTTCATTTACTTGAAAGCCATTTATAGAAGTGTTCATTAATTTATTATTAAAAGTTTAATAAAGTAGTAGTCAAAATAGTTTAGCAAAACGGACTATATATTTCTAGTTTTGACGCAAAGATCTCAAAACATATTTCGCAAGAAATGCAAATCCACTGAAAATGCCCATTTCTCAAAAAGGAAGACGATCAGACTTCTACCGCCCTGTCGTTTTTAACAGTGGCGTGACTTGCTGTACCACTAAATTATCCCCGATCTCTAACAGGTTGTTACTCAACACTAGAAGCAACACAAAAAATGACAGCAGCTCGGCCCAACTTCACTAATTTTCTTCTGATAAATGAGACAGGCCAGGAAAAGCAATTAAAAAGAAGACACCCCTAAATATTAACTGCCACCGCAAGCGACAGAGGACAGTCGAGTTTTGTTTTTGCTTACAGACCATGGCCATTCACCCGGGCCTAACCGCATTTGCAATTTATAAATCGCATGTTACTTGATAGGCTGGGAGTAATAGTTAGGTACTGTAATAGGATCTCGTTATTCCTTTGCGTGTTTGTTTGAATGTGTGCCCTAACACGGAATATCTCGATTGCCTTTATTGTTGGTTCCGAGCGACGTAATTGATAGACTATAGTCCGAATGTGTGATTGCGGTTGATTGCCTATTTGATTAGGCATAGGTCTAAATGTTAATTTTTCTTTGGCATGTCGTCAATTACCTGCGGGATAAACTTGACAACTGAAAGCGATTCTAAGTGTAGGTATAAGATTAGTTCTATTTATCATCGCTTTGATAGAGGATAGCTTTGGATTTGGACATTGGTAAAAAACGGAAACGAGCTTGTTGATTAATGTTTGTCGTAATTACAAAAATAATAATACTTATTTTGATTAGGATGGATTCAATTTCCAATCATTTTGGATGATATTTTTTTAACTTCTGAAACGAGGAAGTTATAATTATTTCGGTTGATGCATATTTTTACAGCTAATAAGGAAGGGAATAAGAAGCCACATGTTTCTCATGATTATAAAATAAATGATATACAACTTAAACTCGAATTTACATTCTTCTTATTCTGTGATTTTGATTTAAAATGATTGAACAGAGGCGGAAGAACTTGTATTTAACCATCACTTTAATTTCAGTTTAACGCCATTCAATTTTTATGGTCAGAAAAATGAAAACGTTATAAATTGGACACAGGCTTATATAAGCAAATTTTCTCTATTTTTAGAAATACAATAAGGCACCATTTACAAGCCTTTCAAGGGACTGACGTAAAACGACGTATAAAGGAAAAGACGAATAATCGAAATTTTAACACACAATTTAATGCTACTAATGGAATTTTGGTTCATTTAGTATTAGAACAGTTTTAGGCATAAAAAAATTCTTGTAGCCTTTGGTGATAAAATTGAATGGAATACCATTTTTCTGTATTATGTTTGATTTAACTTAAGTATGATTACTAAGCTGGACCACAGTCAGACAAATTTCTGTTCTATCTTAAAGTTAATTTAAGTACAGTTAGTAAATTGGATGTTTAAAAAAAACAATAGAATTTGAATATATCCCTCTATCTATTTTCCAGATTTCTATTTTATGATTTTACTCTGAAGCTGTAACCTTTCAGAATAAACTTGTTTATTCTAAAAGGTTACAGCTTCTTCTGCTTATTGTTAGTTAAGACTAGTTTCAAAATATGTTTTACTTTATTCTGGAAAATCTTACGCGCACTTTCTATCAATTAGAAACGAAGAAAAAGTTCTAAAATTCGCATTTCAAAATGATCTTTAAAAAATGAAATTTAAGCAAATGTTGTACACGAAATAAAGCTAGAGAAACCTATTTGATAAGAAAAATATCTGGGTGCACACTGAAATGTTGTGAGTTATACGGTGAAGGGTTCTTGCAGATTCCGCAACGAAAAGACAAAGAATCAAGAACAAGACAATAGCACTGCTTTTATCATCAAAGAATCAAGATGAAAAAGAACGTTTTGGAATGTAAAAGCAGCTTTATTAGAACTTTTTTAGATGGTAATTTATGTTATTACGAAAACTTTATACCAACCAGTCGTGCATAGCTTATAATACTGATACTTCCAGATGCTATGCAAGTTAAACCTTTATTATTTTTATTGTTGGCGGAAATGGAAAAAATTATATTTCTGTTTAATTGAAGCCATAAACATGTAAACATATTATTATAAAATGAAAGTAGTAAATTTTTTATCGCCTGAAATTATCATCTATTCTAGTATTAGGAAAACCTCCCACATTACTCCATTTGGTCCCAAATGTTAACGAAGATTTCATAATTACAAGAGAAAAAAATAATGCATTTATATCTTGACACGATGACACCGATAAAGGACTCAAATTGCAGTAAAAAAATCTGCATGATTTCAAAACCATACGGAGAGAGGACTGAATTATTATTATTTGACAGGATAAAAAGTACTCGGTTGTACTCAAAATATGTTATTCTCACTTGTAGTTGGATTCCACAGCTTTTGGATTATGAGAAAGAAACACCAAAAATATGTTTTCCTTTGTACAAAGAAAAATAAAAAGAAATGAAATTGTAGATCAAAATTATATTCTTAAAGCTTCCGTAAATCAACAGATTCATTTCAGAAATTTTGCATCATACAAGATTACATCTTATGTTTCGAGTTATTTGCTTTTTTAGGATACTACAATAATTGCATTAAATGCTTGTCCTGTGATTAATGACGAATTAAATAGTTCATTATTAATTCTGCTTATAAATATTGCGTCCCGGTAATTAAATTTGGGCAAAAAGATATCATTTTAATTCAGAACTTCACAAGCAGAGTAGTTTCATAATTTTTTGAGGTTACTACAATATTTTGAGTTTGCACTGCCCAAATCATTATTAGACTATTTAAAAAACAATTCCACTTCATATTTTCCTTCAGTATGCTGTCGGCATGAATAAAATTTCTAACTTCATGAAATAGAGATATTTTTTTGTTTTGTAAAGAATCAATGAAGTTTTCCATATTTGGAGAACCTTAATTTGAAACTGACTTTATAATTATTTTTTGTCACTGCTATGAAGATTTTCAGCAGTTTTCAAAAATTTGCTAATTTGCTTAACATAGTAATAACGTTTCTTAACAAGCATAAAGGTAATTTTTCAAATATACTTTTCCTGTTTTCTGTCTTTAGCTTTATAGATAAGAAGCAATAGAACAATATTCAAATTAAACATTTTAATGTATGAGCAGAAAGTTGCATATTATTACATAGATTCTCAGCAAATTATAAGGTGTTGCTATATTTGTGAAACCAAATGAACATTTGCGTTTTGCTTCATACTCAACCGTTGCTCATCTAGGCTACCTGGAAGAGTTTACTTTTTTAAAAATCCTTATCAATATTTTTTAAAAAGTAACAAACCTTTTACAAAATACTTTCCAATTCACTTTAACGATAATATTATATAAGTCAGCTCAAACGCATCCAAATTATCCGCAATTTATTAATCAAGAAAAGCAGTTTTTGGGGGAGGTGACTGTAGTTACCGAAATAATTAAAAATTGAGAAATTCATAAGGGGTTTTGCAGATATTTCTCTGCTTGTAATAAATATGTCTATTGAATAAATGAATTTTTCAATATTTAAAATATTTTCTAGAAAATGACAAATAGAATTCATTACTCTCACTCAAAGTATGAGAGAATGAGAAAAACTATAAAATTAAAGGAAAATAAGATTTAAATAATCAAGCTGTGAATATTATGGGGCTCATATCCCAGGTGACATAAAAGAAAACTTTTCCTTGCTCTTTTGCTTTCTTGAAGAAGTATAGGAAGTGAAATCGTCAAAAAATTCAATGTATCCTGAATCTGGACGCTTTAGACCTCCAAGAATCCTAAAAAAATCTTTTTTGTAGTTATGTCTATCTGTGAACACGATGACTGAAAAACGAATGAACATGACCAAAGGTTCCCAACCTGTGGTACGCGTAACCCTGGGGGTAGGCGATGGACCAGTTGGGGGTACGCGAACTCAAAGTCGGTAATAGCGGACACAAGAAAACATATGGCATTAAAAATGTTACAGAATTTTGTTTCCTCAAGTTCGTGTAAAAAGTAGAATTCGTGCAGGTCTTAAAGCCTACTCTCAAAATAAAAACAAAACAAAACAAAATGAAGTGTAATTTTTAGCTATCCTTTTAAGTTAATGCGAAGTTTTTACAATATTCGTTTCATTTGTTTTGGCGTTGAACTAATATTATTGAAAAAATGGAATAAAATGTAAAATAAAAAATAAGTCCTGCAAATATTATTAGTTCGAATAATTTGACTCTTAAGCTTATCTAAGACCTTAACATTATTGATAAAAACTTCTTTGCATAGACGGATGGTTTGAGGGAGGGATGTGACAGTAGGGGGTAGGCGAAAATAAAAAGACTAATCAAGAGGTAAGCTAGGGAAAAAAGGTTGGGAATCTCTGAGCTAGACGGATGAAATTCGGCATGCTCGTATCCCACGTAACGTGAAAGAAAAAGGTTTTCTTTATTTTTACTTTCTCGAAATATACACTGTAAAAAATATCCGTTTTTTTTCCCGGACTTTTTCTGTATATTTGACGGTTTAAAGCTGTTTTGTTAACAAAACGGTTTTTCACCGTTTTCCGCTCCAGCCATAAACGGTTTAAAACCGTCAATTCAAATTCTATTTTTCGTCATACGGTATTGCTTTCCGTACGGTATCTTTCCCTTTTCTTAAATGTAATTTTATTGCATTCATTTCATGTTTTTAATAGGGTTCCATCTCCGCTGTTGTTTACACATGTTACAGTAACCTGTTGTCACGCATGAAAGCTAACCTTAAAACACGTGTTCTGACAATAGTTGATTTTTACACCACTAGGTGGCGCCACTAGAGCTATAGTGACTTTAAAACTCAAATAGATTATTTTTACTTCATTTTATGAAGTCTCCGGTGGTCTAGTGGTTAGAGCGACTGCCTTTTATTTCTAAGAACGCGGTTTCGATCCCCGGCTCAGAGGAGTTAGAAGTTTTGTCACCATCTTGCATCGAAATCGTTCAATTAAAAATTATATTAATTAAACTAATTGAAATTAATAATTAAGCCTTGATTAATTAATATTCCTAATTGATAATACACATCAGCACATTTCAACTCAACTCGAACAGAAGGAGAAAACAACTCAACTCAGTCGATGACGTCACTTACTTCGATGACTTAATTTTTATGGAGAAAACTTGATTTCATACGGTAAAAAAACGTTGTGACTACGGATTTACTTCCTAACTTTTGCGGGAAAAACTTGTTCCTGTATGGTAAAAAACCGTTGTGCCTACGGATTTACTTCGTAACTTTTACGGTTTTACACAACCAACCCAGCTGCCAGTTTAAAACCGTAAATTTTACGGGATTTTTTTTACAGTGTAGGAAGCAAAAGCATTGCATTCGTCAGAAAATTCGATGAGTGATATTCTCCACGCTTTATACCTCCAAGAATCCTAAAAACTCATTTTTGGAGTTATGAATATCTGGATGTCTTTCTGTGTCTGTGAACACGGTGACTCAAAAACGAATGAGCTACACGGATGAAATTCGGCATGCTCGTATCCCACGTAACATGAAAGAAAAAGTTTTTCTTTCTTTTTACTTTCTCGAAATATATAGGAAGCAAGAGCATTGCATTCGTCAGAAAATTCGATGAGTGATATTCTCCACGCTTTAGTCCTCCAAAAATCCTAAAAACTCATTTTTGGACTTATGAATATCTGGCGTCTTTCTGTGTCTGTGAACACGGTGACTCAAAAAACGAATGAGCTGCACCCTATAATGAGCTTCCCTATACGACGAAGTTTAACATAAAACGAGCCATATTGTGGAGGTATACAAGAAAATCGAGAAGGCGCTCACTCTGGTTAAATGCTATGATTGCTCAATTTCCCGCATATTTCTCGATTGGTGCGGTTTTTACTATTGATTTTATCGTATTTTCTATATGCATGCATTATTCTTTCCAAATTTTTCACTTTAACTTTCCTCGATCGGTACAGAAGTCAGTTTCACTTACCTAATCAGTTCGAAGAAATTTGCAAATTGTAATGCGTCATGAATTTATCTCATTCCTGAAGTTTCGTAACAATACTTTATGATGTTTTAGTGAAATTCAATCTTTTTTCATTGTTTATACAAATATTTAATACTTTTTTCCCCTTTGTTAAAAACTGAAGTATAGAGATCTTTTGATTTTTGATTATTGAGAAAGCTTCCCTGAAATTCGATAATTTCCCTCTTTTTCTGTTGAAGATAATTCAGTTAAGATTTAACTTCAGGATTCAGAAATGCGGAAAATTTTCGCAGTTTATTCATTTCTAAACGCTGCTTTTCTCTCCTATAATTTAATTTTATATAATGATCTTATATAAGCCTGCTGCTATATAATAATTTTGCTTTCTTTTTGTAGAGCATTATGAATTTTTAATTCAATCTGTGTAAGCATACCCCATCTTATGTATTAAGTAAATTATAGAACATATTCGATAGTAATACACAATTCCGATGTTAAATCATTTCTTTTAAATTTTTGTATATTTTCGTGAGCACTTTTCATTTCAGCAAGAATCTTATAGTTGAATTTTCATCGTTTCTGTCTTTGCATTAAAATTCAAATTTTAGATGAGATCTTAGATCCTTATTTACTATGGTGCATGAGCGCAAGAAAATAAAATTTCTAAAATGGAAGGGATGGGTTAAATCTCTATAACAGTTTGAAAATACTTTGCTGGCAGAATCATGGTGGTCAAGCTATAAGTATATACCAGAACTAATTGAAATTAATGCCAATTGTTATTTCAGACGAAGAAGCAGGTAGCCAAAGATAGTCTGTTTTCATCTTTACTACTAATAAAAGCTAAAGTGTGTTTGTCTGTTGTTACAGGCCAAACCGTCGGACCTAGATCTATCGAATTTGGAACAAATATACTTTCGAGAGTGGAAATGAACATCTTGGAGCCTTTTTTTGAAATTTTAACTCGAATTTTAATTAGTTAAAAATTAATCTATATCTTGATTTCTTTCCGTGAAATTTTCGAAAATTTTATCGCATTATTATATACACTATTTTAAAATTTATTAAATTCTCTTTTAATAATACGGACTAAATTATAGCATAATTTTTCAAAACATTTTTTTTATGATTCGCTGCAATAATTTTACTGGTTTTAATGAAATTCTAATTAATTTCTTTGTTTTATCAAAATTCTAAACATATATTCCCATTGTTAAAGTAAAGATTAACAAAGTGTGCCGTCTTTGACACATTTAGAAGTAGATTTTCTCTTTACTACAATTAGATTATATAAACTTTTTTAAATATATTTTTTCAATTCAATCTTATTAAATAAAGATATTTTTATTTCATTTGAAAGTTTTGCGCAGTGAAATAATTTACCTACCAACTTGAAATTGATACGTTTTATAACGTGATAATTGGCATTTGCTATTTGCTTTGCTTTCTAATTACATAATTTTAATTTATTTTTTTATTTCTTACCCAGTATGCAGAATGATTATGCTAGTATTTTTTAAATTAATCAGCAAGTTTTCAATTGCCAATCGAATCTATTGGATGCACTCGTATATTAGAAGTAAATAGCGGAACATCATTTTAATTTTAAAATCAACTGCGCATTTTGCATGAGGGATAGAAAGTGAAGTGACAGCAACGAGTAATACAGCATGGAGTTAGGTGTTAGATGACAAAGATAGTTATGGTTTTCACGTGACTGCGACGTCATTTGACCTGATTTCATCAGAGATATTCATGTACACAATAAACAGAACAGGCGTAAAGCTACTAAAATAAGACGGATAATTTGAAATTTAAGAATAACGGGGAACGCAGGAATATCTAGTTAAGCATAAAGGTTTTAATCAAAATCAATCACAAACAATATTCTCGAATAAGCTATTTGACAAAAGACGGTTAGTAAAATATGAAGAAAGGCAAGTTGACATTTAGAATTAGCTTTTAATTAAAATTAATACAAATAATTAATGTTCTACTTAGGAACAGAGCAAATGTATAAAAGAGAAACTTCCAGATTAAAATCACGTTTCAAAATAAAAGGAGAGAGAGAGAGAAAAGCAGTGGCGATTAGTGTTATGTTACTTTTGGGTGCCGTAACTTTTAGCCAATCCTTCACAGTCCAGTGATGCATATTTGTAAAAATTAGGTTTTTTTTTTCTTTTTCCATAAACTTTGAATAATTTTATATTTAATCAATTAACTAAAAGCATTTTTTCTCTTCTAATATGTAAATATTTTAACAAATTTATTTTAATAAAAACTTAAAACTCAAAATTTGTTTACCATTTCCTTTTCCCGTATTCCTTACTACATTTATTAAGATTCAAACAGCTGCGGTTGAACAATAAAATGACAATATAAAATAATTTTCTTATCAATTAACAAGAAAAAATGTTATAGTATAACTTAATATGAAAATAAGAATGAGCGAATACACTGTAAAAAAAATCCCGTAAAATTTACGGTTTTAAACTGGCAGCTGGGTTGGTTGTGCAAAACCGTAAAAGTTACGAAGTAAATCCGTAGGCACAACGATTTTTTACCATACAGGAACAAGTTTTTCCCGTAAAAGTTAGGAAGTAAATCCGTAGTCACAACGGTTTTTTACCGTATGAGATCAAGTTTTCTCGTTAAAAATTAAATCATCGAAGTAAGTGACGTCATCGACTGAGTTGAGTTGTTTTTCTCCTTCTGTTCGAGTTGAGTTGAAACGTGCTGATGTGTATTATCGATTAGGAATATTAATTAATCAAGGCTTTATTATTAATTTCAATTAATCTAATTTTTAATTGAACTTACTTGGACGATTTCAATGCAAGATGGTGACAAAACTTCTAACGCCTCCGAGCCGGGGATCGAAACCGCGTTCATAAAATTAGAAGGCAGTCGTTCTAACCACTAGACCACCGAAGAATTCACAGAACATGGTAAAAATAATCTATTTGAGTTTTGAAGTCACTACAGCTCTAGTGGCGCCACCTAGTGGTGTAAAATCAACTATTGCCAGAACACGTGTTTTAAGGTTAGCTTTTATGAGTGACAACAGGTTACTGCAACATATGTAAACAATAGCGGAGATGGAACCCTATTAAAAACATGAAATGAATGCAATAAAATTACATTTAAGAAAAGGGAAAGTTATCGTACGGAAAGCAATACCGTATGACGAAAAATAGAATTTGAACTGACGGTTTTAAACCGTTTATGGCTGGAGCGAAAAACGGTGAAAAACCGTTTTGTCAACAAAATAGCTTTAAACCGTCAAATATACGGAAAAAGTCCGGAAAAAAAACGGATATTTTTTACAGTGTACCATTTATTAGCATCATTAAAAGTTACTTAAAAATAAAACCCATTCTTCTTGTTTTCTTTCCAGCGAAAAGATTAAAAACATTGACCTTGATGCTTTTATGACGATTTTAAAGAAAGTTCAACTCTTTGAAATCAAAACAGCTACATATAACCTAACCTGATTCATATTGTGTGCATCAGAAAATATTTTCTTTTTTTAATGTTAAAAAGTAGACTTCAAGTTTTGATCTAGTATGCAGTAACGGGAATTGCTAAGATGAAAAAAAGAGCAATTTATTCTATTACATCTATCTAAAGGTGCACTGTGAAATTTTAAAATGCGAATAAACTTATCAATATTCTTTCAGAAATTCTGTTTCTTGAAGCAAACCGTGTTTTATTTGAAATCGATGCTTCTTAAACTATGAATCATGATCCTAAATAAGATGGTACAAAATATTGGGGGTCGTTAAAATTTTGAAAACATTTTTATCGCGGAAAATTTCTCATCAGCATTTATAACTGAAAATTACCGAAAAAAATCCTTTGGATTGCAAGAAATTTCATTCAAATTTAATTAATATAAAAAAAACTTTTTCACTTAAATTTCAATTTATAATTATTTATTCTTCATTTCCTTACTTATTTTCAAAGTTTTGGCTCGAGAAAAAAATTTCCGCGGTGAAAAAATGTTTGAAACTCCGTTTCCAGCTTATCTGATGCTGTGTGGATCGCAAAGTCGGAGCTGCAACGCTAGACAGTTCTAGTTACATGTAGTTACTTTTTCCTTTGCGCATAATCTTCGGGTAGTGAAAAAATAAGATAGGGAACTTAGTTTTCTGTCTAAGTTTTTAATCGTGGTTTATTTGAAGATCGAAATCGTTTAATGTAAAATTTAGTTAGATTGTTGATGTATTTAAGCATTAAATGAAAAATAATAGAAATTGATAAAATTTACACAATGGGAAAATGTTGGGGTGCTGCAGTACCGCAGTCCCTATGCGCGAGCCGCCCCTGGAGAGAATCTGCAAACATTCTCAAAGTATTCAAACATACTTATCACTTCTTATATTTCCTGAGAACTAATGTAGAATTATAACTGCTATTTTCAAACGAATCATATATGAAAGTAATTTTAAGGAATGGGGGTTATTATATTTTTTCATATTTTTTGGAACAGTTACTGAAATGATAATAAAACGTATCTTATTATTTATCTACTTAAAATCTAATGCCTTTTCATTTCGGCAGATTTCAAATTTCTAAAAAATGTATTATATCTTAAAAAAGAATTTTCTTAATTGGTAGGCCAAAGATGACAAGACAGATAATCAAGACTGAAGTTTAAATATTCTTGGATAAAAAATACTGTTTTCGAAGCACATTTAATTGATTTAGAAACAGCCAATATGATCAAATGATAATAATTTTTTAAAAAGTTGAAAAAGTTTACATTCTGCACAAGTTGACAAAATTTCTGAAACCTGCGACGTGGGATGAAAACTGCAAGCTTTCAAATCAAACAAAAGATCTCAGCGTAGACATGTTTATTAAGAAAAAAGGGTTTTATTTTTAGGCAACACCGATTGAGCCGAAACTCTTTCACAAGAAATCATTTAACTATAAACCGTTTGTGTATTGAGCTCCATACACTTTTCATTCAAAAATCGAAGCCGGAAAAGTTATTAAAATACTGGAATTGTAAAATGCAGACAAATGAATAAATATGCATAAAATAATTCTTCCATGAAATTTAGGTACTTAATTAATTGTAATGCAGCATTTTGTGAAAGTTCTGCATAAAACTTTGCTAGCAGAAAATGTCTCATTTTGCAGAAACTGAATAACTTCATAAAATGCAAGTAAAATTTCGGAATTAATTGCGAAAGCATTGCATCATTTATTGGTCACGAGGAAAACCTTTTGCAATTCAAAATTCTAAATTTTCATCAGAACTGTTCCGGGCTTTTAAAAAGTCATTAAGGATTAACAATTTTTAAATGCAGAGAAGAATTTCAGCCCATTTTCCGTTAAAACGAGAATGGATGAAGCGCAGAAATTTTTTGAAAAGAAAACATCTGCTTCTGGAATATTGCGAGCGAATTTTAAAAAGGAGAGCGATCATTAAGAAAAAAGCATTCGCTCTTGGCTAAGCGCGCGGCAACCTCATTTAAAATCAAAACGTCGACGAAAAAATTCTAAAAAAAGTTGGTAAGATATAATAGTTTTCTATAGCTAGTACTATCGATCCGAGTTTTCTCTTGATGGCTCTGAATTTCCATCTGCGCATGCTCTGTTTCTATGGTAACATCAACAACAATAAAAAATACACTTGTCATTCGAAGAAGAGGAGATCTCATTAAAAAAGAGTTTTTCGAATTGATGAGAAATTCTCTCTAGCGTAAAAATTTAAAACTCCTCTTGAAAATGTCGACAATGAAGCTTGGTACTGAAATTCGAGGATGAATTCGATATTATATACATCTTTCCTTCACTGGTTTTTTTTCATTATTTATTATTATTTTTTTCAATCCGTCTTCCAGGCTCGTTTAATGGAAAATTGTTTTTCGTTTTTTGTAATGACGATCATTTATATGCAATGTTTATCTTTAGTTGTGAGATGATGTGCGGTATTTTTAAGCATCGGGGTGTTTTTAGTAAAGTTGGTTCTGGTGTTTGGAATGATGAATCTTAAATAGACAATTTGGATGGACATTAATGGCGCCTCACACACAAACGTGGTCTTTCTTGGCTATAAAAACTCGTTTGCATTTTCATACAAACGACTTCTTGTCTCTAATTGGGTATGGCTGAAGTATTTTAATAAACTTTAGCTTAACCACCATAGAAAGATACTGCAATGGAGAAGGCAGTAAATAAGGCTTGCTTTTCATGAACCACGAATGATGGTAATGTTGGGCATTGCATATTCAGGGGTAAAGGCTTCAGGCACTACTGAAACGGGTTTAATAGGCTGCAATGAATGCTTAGAATTAAAGCATCATTTTGATGACAAATTGGCATGTAACATTGAAAAATAAAAAGAAAAACGGCATAAAATATTAGAGAGGGTTACAAAGAAACAAAGGTGGATCTCTCCAGCGGTATTCAGCATTATTTGAAATAGGGGAAACTCGAAAGTCCTTTTTGCCTTTCAGTAAAGCCATTATATATGAAAAACAAAAGGAGTTAGTCAGTTAGTTGGAATAAGGCAGAGTTTCGGTTAACCCTATAAAGGGCCATTTGTTTTTCTAGAAGCGATATAATAAGATAACTTTCGGATTAAGATTAATTTAAGAAAAGAAATTCATTTAGCTTATTGGATGAAATTCATTTTTTGGTAATTAATTTTATTAATTAATAATTAATTATCAAGTCAAGGCACTTCGTTATGGTTTGAGAAAAGAAATTGGAACATCTAGGTGTCTCATTGAAAAATTTGGCGATAACTTATACAACCTTAAAAATTGCATTTAAAAATTGATGAAAATGATGAACAGGAACGGTAATGTGTTTTCTTATTCGAACATATAAAAAAAGAATAAAAATATTTTTAGTAAATTTTAAAGTATGTTTTCAAAAAGGACGAAGAAAATATGTAAAATTAAAATTTCATAGAAAAAATTAACTAACGATGATTTTATATGAAAATCACCTAATACCTCCAAACGTAGTCGGATACCTTAATAAAAATTATCTCACATATTTCCTTTAAAGCAATAAAATAAAGAATTTAATGGAACATAGTTTTTAAACGAAAACGAAAATAAGAAAAAAAAGGAAAAGAAATTTGATGTGATAAATTTCCTAGTTACGATATGGTAATAAGGATTTTGTCGCAGATATACTTTTGTTGTGAACTTGATTACCATGTTATGTACATATGTATGATAAAATTAAAACTCCTGTAATATGAATTTTCTGATCAAATTGCAGCATTCAAAACCACAGATTTGAAATTAGTGTCTGCCATTTTTACATATACTGGCAAACATCAACTTCCTGATGTAAAATCGTTCACATATCATTTTTTAATAAATTATTTCTGCCTATGAAATCTTATAATAAATTCTTGAAAGGTACTAATGGTCAAAATTAATATTCCAGTTTACTGAAAAAATAAAGTTGGTTACTTTTTCTAATAGGTCTACTTGACAGGCACTTAGATTGCCACAGTTTTTTCGTTGCCCGTGCATTTTTACAGACGCTACTAAAAAAATGTCATGTTGGTGAATGATAAAAAATTCCTTTTATCTACTTCCATGTAGACCATAATGATCTGTCGAATCTTAGTTATTATGACATAAGTACAGAAATCACTGAGGTAAATCTGAAAGTATATTGCAAAAAAAATTTAACCTTTTAAAACGTTGAAGTAAAACTCACTGAAAAATTATACAAAGGGATGATTTTTTTAACCATTTCGGTATCCCAGTATGCAATCATACTGTTGATACTACTTTTCAGGTTATCTTTTCTGAAATGTGAATATACACCAAAGTAAATATTAAGATGACATAGTCGAAATCATAGGACACTCACAGGTTCCCATTCTGACACATTTGTGCAAAATCTCGTCGAAATAATTCCAACGACACATTACTTGACGGTATAAAACTCTTGTAATGATACGGCTTGGACAATTTATTTTCCAATTTGCTACGTGATTTTAGCACTCACTCAGCTTTATTTCAACAAATGATGTATAATAATTTTGACAGAGCTTAAGTTTTGGAATATAGTTCTGGGTCAATTCTGGCATATCTGTTTGTTGATAAATAGGTCACAATATATTCGGGAAATGTGAAATCTGTAATTTTGGTGGTCTGCCTTTTAACTCTTATGTGAAATTTGACAACGGAGCCGTATTCATAATGTTTGGAGGAAGATTGATAAGTGTGTGTTTGCAGTTTTTGAACAGCTTATTAAACTATGAGGCATCTCGCAAGAAGGTGTCTTCGCGTTTCACAGAGGGGAGATTTTCTGTATTTGGACCATTGCCGTCGCCTAGTTTGTACCTAATCTTAACCTAAATTTAATTAAATATTTGGGGCGTAAAATAGGCAAAGTATGTTGCAACAATGTAAATGTGGTATGTGGAATCATTTTTTATATCCGGAATGTTTCTGGAATCTAACTGTAGCCATATAGCGGTTTCTTAAAATTTTTTAAAGAAACCGCTATATGGCTGCAATTAGTGAACAAGTGTTTATTTACATTTAGATATCCTCAATTAGTCATCAATATCATTATTATCATAAGTCCTTATGCTACTTTAAATTAAGTGGCAAAATTTATTATTATATCACTAGAGAGAAGCTTGTTTCGCCACAATTAACTATAAGAATTTTATTAAAATAGTTTAAAGAAACCGCTATATGGCTGCAATTAGTGAACAAGTGTTTACATTCAGATATCCTCAATTAATCATCAATATCATTATTATTTTTTAAGTCCTTTTGCTGCTTTAAATTAAGTGGTAAAATTTATTATAATATCACTAGAGAGAGGCTTGTTTCGCACAATTAACTATAAGAATTTTATTAAAATAGTTTAAAGATAAGGCTAAGTTATTTTTTTTTTGTTTTTGTCCAAAATTGTATAGATTGGCCCACAAACAGTTGACCAACCCAGAGGTCGAATATTGCCGAGAGCAGTTATAACAACTAGTAGCCCTCATAAATCGGAAAAACTAGTCGAAATTAAAAATAATAATAAAAAAAGGAAATTACAGACGTCAAATTTGTTTCAAACAGAACGGAAACTAAGCCTACGTGGTTTCGTATCATATATGAGGAAACAACAAAAGAAGGGGAAAAATGATCAAGTGTATAAAATGTCATACTTGTTCATATATTGTTTACTAGTGTGAATTTGAGAATTAAAAAAAAATAACTTTGCATCAAAATTATGCTTAAAGAAATTGGTAATGCAAATTTGGGGCGTCAGTACCTTCAATTGACAAAATTTCAATATACGTTTTTTATGTTTTAAATTGTATTTATTAAAAAGGGAATTACATTATTTTGAAGACGAATAAAACTAAAAAAAATTCTACATTTTTTATTAAAATTTTTTCTCTATCACTGTGCATTAAAAAATGTTTAGGTTAGCTCAAATAAGGCAAAGCTTCCTCTATACTAATAACATTCTCTTAGAAGAAGCATGCGATTGGTGGGAGGTAGACTAATTGGACAGTACTTTTAGGATCATAACATTAGAAATTCTATTATTAAATCAAAATTCTTAATAATCTTGATTATATTCATTTAGTTAGATTAATATCTCGTTCTGTAGCACACTAGAACTATTTTGTGGCATACGTCATAATTTTGAATTATGGTCGGATGACGAGGCCGAACTCCCCTTTCGAAACTTCTACACCACAACAGCGGGAGGACGTTTGACCCTCAACAAATTTAACCAGGATGGCAGATCTTTCATGAAATTGAACCTCGAAGCCACGAGTCTCGACTCCTTTCATGAAGTCGAGACTCACGACCTCTTAATAACATTAAAAGCAGTACACGTAATGCAATATACTTATGTTACAGAATAGGGCTTATATATAACCCCTTGAATACATAGAATCTGTTTTTCCAACGAAACCGCTTTTTTAAGAAAAATATTATTGCTATGCAAGTTTTGACTCAACCACCGGCCTATATCAGACCTTACACCCTCTTGGGTAGGCTGGGTAGGTATGGGATTTAAATAAGTTTTGACAAAAATTAAAAAATAAAATAAGGAAATACAGATGAATAAAGAACAAATTATTTAACTCATTATGTTAACTATCAAGTTATGACGCCATTAAACTGTCTGTCAAGTAATCATTGTTAATTCAGTTTGTTTCAATAGAATGCTTTAAAATAAGATTTTTTATAATGATCTGCTTATTAATATTGGGATATACTATCAAAAATATTTTTCGGGATACACCTGGGTTTTGAAACAAACATTTTAAAGGCCTAAATGTATTTTAAATGCAACAATTTTCACTCTAAACAAATGAGAAAGTTCTGAGAGAGACCCACCGCCGAATCGGGTACCTTCCTCATTATTCAAAATCTTGAGAGACAAATCTCATTCAAAAAATTTTTTGCTGCCGAAACTTGTGAAACATATATCCATTGTTCATAACGAAATATATTACTTCAATAAGGTCGAACTTTTCGATTTACCGAGATTTCGATACCAGAGCTTGGCAATATTATTTTCATATTTCAACTCCATTATGCATAGAAAGGTACTACAGCATATTAAATTTATGTTTTTTCCTTCAATCAGAATTCTGATAAATGCCAGTTCAGATGTCCTTCGAGTCATTTCATCTATTTCAGTTATATGGACGCTTTCTTTTTGACTTTTAAAGTTAATGCATTCACTTTAGATCCCATGTTAAATTGAAATGAGGCAATTTCAAAATTTTGCAATTTTAGAATATTGGAAAAGCCTATCATTGCTTGAGTTGCAGTAAGGCTATGCGAATACATGCAATTCCTTCCGCAACTAAACAGTTTCGTCGGGTTGCCTGCACCGCACGATTTCACCGCGACTAAACTGTTTAGTTGCGAGGGGTGAGCATACATGCGATTTTTAATCTTTCGATTCTTCAATTTTAGATGCGCTCGCTATCTTCTCAAACGCACTACGCACGCGCTGGGTGCCAATAAAATGATTTTTTAAATAGTTATACAATTTAGTTTATCTCAAATTCATTTTCAGCTAACACTCTCTCACGAAGCTATAATTTCAATCATTAGATTGAATGGCGAGCTTTCGTTTTCGTTGATTTCTTTCTTTATCAAATGCTTTGATGATTATTACTAGTAATAGGCGAGTTCTGTACATAAGCCTATAAATCGAATTTATTTTGGTTAATTTTAGGTCAAAACTGAAAACTGTGTTCCTTTCTGAATTGTTTTCGTTAGTTAAATACGTCCGTATCTTATGAGTGCCAGCGAACTATCTTTAAGGCCCATATTTAACCCAAGGACTTATTCTTAGCTGCTGCTGTTCTATGTATTTAATTGAAAAAATAATTACACAATTTTTGCACTCTAGGTGCTGTGCATATATAAAAACTTTAAAATTATAACTAATATTACTTTATAGATCAAAATTATTTACTGTTTATTAATTAATTACGTAGTATTTATTAAAACCTTTCAATAATTCTTTATTGCTGTTTTTAGAATAAAAACTGTTGTTGCATCTTGTTATGTTTGTTTTTAAACCCAATTTTTCTTAATTCGAACTTTTGGATACATCTAATTTTTATTGTGGATCCCTCAGTTTCAAATTAACCAAATTCGAATTTATTATCAATATTCAATTCAAAAATAGTTCGCGGAACCATTTATCAAAGTACAACAGTTTTTTCAGAGTAAAGTAGCCGAGCAGTGGCAGTATATTTGTGGAGATGCGTTACGATTGATTAAGCTGTGCTCAGCATTAAACTTTCAATATGATTAAATTTAATTTTAAATTTGGTGCATCATTTTAAGATATTTCTAATTAATTACTTTTTGCAAATTTTATATTATTTTGTTTTATAATGCTAAAAAATGTTTTATGTTTAAAAAATGCGCTATCCTATAATTAAATAACAATTAGATTATGTTAAAAAAAGTTTCGCTTTTTTTCTAATTTTGTATAAAATTACTTTTAAATTTTAATTTTACATTTCTTTATACTCGGTGTACAGGAACCAACTCTCTTGAAAAAGATCTGAAGTTAATTAGTTTGCTAATTCAATTTGTTAAAATTTGCAACTTAAAATTGCTTATATAGAAATTAAATTAAAATAAATGCAAAATTATCTGGTTTTGGAAGTTAGAGTAGGGAAAACGGGGGCTCCTAGAGAACTTAATTCGGCCCTGCCCGTTTTATAACATCCAAAGAACATTCGAGAAATATCGAAATAAATAAATAAATACAAATTTCGTGATAATTTAGAGAAATCAGATAAAGAAATTATAAAAACCAAATTATCTAGTAACTAAAAATGAATTCAAAAAACATAGAATGCGACACGATTCTAAATAGCACGAGCTCATTCCAAAAAGCGCACATCACTATAATTAAAATATTTTGTCTATTAATGAAATATATTGAGTAAATAAATGTTTCATTTGTGTTTATAGCAAAGGTCAGATGAGTTAGATTAAGTTGGCCGAAATGACATCTTTTCCAGTAACTCAAAATTTTCTTTTCACTCAAATTTTGAAACAAAAAATTGTGTTTAACATAAAATGACAACGTTTTCAGTGAAGTCTTTTAAAAAATCCTATTCAACGATACCTCATTGATCGCTTAGTTGTTAAAAATTAGTTGAGATAAAGAGATGTTGACAAAAAAAGATAAATAATATAAAGGATAAAATTAAAATTATTGATTCCAAAGCATCTGAAATATCAACTAAGAAAAGACCAATTAAGCTAATTAAAATTATGTAATAAATCACATGCTTTATTAATAAAAATATAGTAAGAGTTATTAAAAGTATGCAAAATTATTATTTATTTTCAAAGTAATAACTGATAATAAATATAGCACAAGCCTTCTTTCTAAACACTCAATCAATAATTCCATATCAATCGTAATAATCCCAGCCATTTTTAGGGCTAAATTATTTTAAGAATAGCACACGCTTCTTTAAAACGCCCGTAAGCAAATCTTCGTATAGTTTACGCTCTAATTTCAGATCTCGTCTTGACCTTCACCCCTTGAATGAAGAGAGCAGCGCAATTATTTAGTTGCATGTGTGCGCGCCCCAGTACAAACGCGTGTACTTGACGAGAGTTGTGCGATTTTTTAGTCAAAAGGTGCGGTTTTACGACTGTTTGGTTGTCGAACTATAAAGTTGCATGTATGCGCGCTCTAACTTGAGCCCATGGATTTTCACCATGCAACTTAACTGTTGCCCGATTAATAATACGCCTAGCCCAGTGGTCCGCAAATTCATTAGTCAAAAGAGCCAATGATCAGCAATACAATGATTAAAATTTCTTTTGAGAGCCAAATTCTTTTCAAGAACCACGGTTTAGGAGTCGGTTTAAACTAGCTACTAACATTAAATAAAACCAGATATTATAATAATCTTATGTAGTCGAAATCCATTCATGGCAGAGCCGCATGCGGCTCGCGAACCGCGGTTTGCCGACCACTGGCCTAGCCTAATCCTAAAATTTTCTTATTTTTGCTCAATTCTGTTTGATTCCTTAGGCTTCTCTCTATGTCTGCAGCACTTATTTTAACTTTATTTTTTGACTTGTGTTAGGGCCTTGGATATAATTAAATGCTTAAATTAATTAGAGTAACCTATGCAAGTTTAAAGTTTCAGCTGTTTTTAAACAATGAAAATCAAATAAAAATTTTGCATATTTTTACGGGATTCACGTAACCTCTCAACATGCGATAGTCTGTAGAGCCATATCTCAAAACCTGCAAATGGCATTTTCACTGACAGGTTTCATTCAGTTTTTGAGGGATGACACTAAATATTTCCTTGTTCTTCGGCACATAAGTATAGGATCCTAATTAAATAGAGGAAAAAGAGACCCGATTTTGAAAAGAACAATCAATGTATCGATAGCAAACCTGATGTGACTGAGGCGATCTAGTAGGAGTCTCGGCTTCAGCACCGGAAGATCCTAGGTTCGAAACCCTATTTCGCCGGGAATCAGCCATGTATTTAGGTCTGGCATATCCGTCAGACTCACACATTATTCCTCTGGTGAAGTGTTTGGAGACAGGATGGCCGCTCAGTCGTCGTGCGTTGAACACGGTAAAAAGTTCTGAAGTTTATCCAGAAATATCCCTCGTGTAGATTCGAACACGATGCTAGTCTACCTAAACTAAACCAGCAAGACTGATATCTATCTTCTATAGCCTCATTGAACAATTCAACAAAATGATAACTTTTTCGAATTTTGTGGTAATATTCATTCAGTGTCACGTTTGTCAAGATGGACTCTTGCTTTAAGCTTTGCCGACCACTGGTGAGCAAAGCTATTATTAAAATTGAAGCTTTCGAGATCGCATGATTTAAGAGTATGAACGTTATAAAAGTCTTTACAATTAATTAGTACCTTAGCTTGGGATACCAACCAAAACTGCAGATTTAGATTAACTGGGGCGGCTGCAATTTCTTATACCAGTCTTATTTCAATCCTTTTATTCCTCCAGCTTTACAACAAGAAAAAAGATAGCATAAGCTTGAAATTATTCTTCGATGTCTTTGCAATTTATTTCGTTGGCGAACATAACTTATGCACAAAAATTATCTAAAAAGTATATTTAGAATCTATTTTATACTTTTGGCAAAGATTATTCAGTCAAAAGCTTTCCTAATTCGCTTTCCATTGAAAAATATTCTTTTATTTGTTTCAAATACACATTTTCCCAGTATATTTAAGTTTATCAGTGTCAAATATTTTTTGAGTGCAAGTTATTCACTTATTATTGATCGGGTTAACTACTGCATTCACACCTTAGCAAATACCCTTTCTCTTAAAATTTATCATGTATGGATAATATGTAAATTTTCTAGTACCCTTTAAAAATCGATATTCTTTCATTGACTTAACTTACATAACTAATTTACAGAATAACTTTTGCATCTGTTCTGCATCTTTGTTGCAAAAATGAAAGGATGAGAACTATAGATTTATTTGAAATCAAAGAAAGATAGAATAGTACATACAGTTTATATCAACGTACTTAGAATTTATAGGTCCTTTGCAAGTTTAAAAACAAATTCTGATAGCGATGGAAAATATTGTGATAAAAAATATTTTTAAAAAAATCCTCTGAATTTATCATTATTGCCGGCAAACCGATATTTTGTGTGCTTTATATCGCTGAGTTTTCTCAGTGTTAAACAAATTTATAAAAAAATAACTTTATGCTGATCTGGAAGACAATCCTTGTCCTCCGAATTTGATGGTAAGTAATGCATGTTAATCTGAATTATGCCACAAATGACTTCACAACAAGGGTGTTTTTGTGGTTATAAATAATGTCTTTTAGAATGAGAAAAACAAGTTCAGCAGAAATAATACGATCTAAAATTGAACATTAATTTGAGGAGCTCTTAATTAGATACTCATTTTCTGGATACAATGTTTAGAAAAATAAATGCTGGAGAGTATCATACATCTGCGACAGAGGTTCGATTTGTTACATAATCAAGTACGAGAAAATACTAACACAAATCTTCATAATGGCTTCGGTTTAGAAATATATTTATTTATTCAAATTTCCATGCAAGTTTAAAAAAATAAAGTTTAGATTTTAAAATTAGACTAGAAATTTTCTATCTCGGTCGTTTGAAAATCGTTCAAATCAATGGAAAACTGCACAAACCAAGCATTACTGCGATGTATTCAGAAGTGTTTATGTTTTTTTAAGCCGTTGACTTTCAACTTACGGGACACACAGCAAAGAGAAGCATGAAACGGCAAAGGGGGGGGGGAGCACTTCAAGAAAATAAGCAAATAAATTCAATAACAAATTTGAAAAAAAAATAGTTATTATAGACAGAATAAGAAAATATATTTTCGGTTAAAACAAAAATAAAATTCCACCTTAAAAAATCGGTAATTCAAAGCGAAACATATTTTTATACTATTAATTGAAAATTCCTAAATTTATTGGCAGAAGAGCAAAATTCAATAAAATGTATTGAAAGAAAGTCTTGTTTAAAACTTATCAGGAAAGAACAAATGGTAGAGAATCTATGCCTTGAAACTATTAAAAGAGATGCTAGAAGGTTGACTGAATCCCAAAATTTTGCGTATTCTGAAAAGTCAGATGGAACAGTTAGACAAGGGAACCCATTCGAAATGTCTCTTGAAATATATCGAGATTAATATACCGTATCCAGTTTCTTGATCATGGAATGTTTTTGACGCAAGACAGATTTTGAATAAGATGAATTTATAAAATAAAGAGAGTAAATTCAATGTATCTTAAAACCTAAGACGTGTGTGCTATTTTGCACGATAAAAGATACATTAAATTTGTCTTCCAGCTACTGAAAGTAAAATGAAAATGGGAGTGAAATTAAAATTTACATTCTGTTTCTATCAAAATGCACTTTTTTAATGAAAATGCTATGACATTTAAATTGGTTTAAAAGACTTAATCGGAAAAAAATTTAAATCTTTATGGTTCACATTTGTAGAAGGTTTCACAAAATGTAACTTCTTATGCGGTAGACATTTCTAAAAAAAGTCTTAACGATTTCTAACACGAACCAGAGCATTTTGATCATTTGGAATATTTATAACAAGTCTTTCAACCTTGTGTGGACTAATTAAAGAGACAGACAAAGATTTCAGTTCTTTAAGGACTTAAAAATTACTCAAATAATCAGTATTTTAATTATTTCTCTTTGCTACATTTTTATACTTTCACTTTTTTAGTAAAGACTAGCTTAATTTATAAATGAGCATTAACCGTCATAAAGCAGCGATTGATGACTAAATGGTTTCTAAAGGAATTCCCAAGAAATTTATACAACATCCCATCAGAAAAAAATTTCAGGTCGATGCATTCATCAGAAAATTTATGGTTTGGGGAACTACAGTAAAACCTGTGTATATAACTACACTGTCTATAACCTGCCTATAATGATATTTTCTTTGGTCCTTATGGAATTCCTATTTTTTCAGCCTGCCTATAACGATAGGCAATTTTTAAGCTCACCTGTCTATAACGATAATTTTACCTCTATAGAAAGCTGGTACAGTGCAATCCTGCTTTATTTATTGGAAAACGACATCCTATGGTCAAAAATGTGAGATGACAAGGGAATCGGAGGTAGGGATTTAGAAACTGGCGCCTGTTGTAGTGGGAAGTACCAGGGGGGGCCCCCAAAAATCGCAATGTGCACAGGTGTTTGTTGACTCTGACTCCTGGTGGGCACTAACCTGTTCATTTGCATTAATCACAACGGACTGGCCACTTGTTCCATGAAAATCGCTTTTGATGTATTAACAGCATGAATCGAGGATTGCACGGCGTAAAACATTGGCATTTGGAGAAAAGCTACAAATAAGTTCGGAAATAGATCAAGAACTAAAGCAAGTTGGCGCTTCTAAATAATATGGAATTTTTCAGTCGATGATAGTGACTTTTTTTTAAAAAAATAAGACAAAAGGCATTTGAGATGCTGTGGAAAAAAATGAAGTGAATAGCAAACGAAAACGATTTAAAGGTGCCGAAAATGAAGATTCTGACAAAGTTTTGAACTAAAATTTTCATTTTAAAGTTCTTGGAAAAAGTTTAAATATAGAATTTTTTATCAGCGATTATTTGAAAGATGAATCAATAAGCTCAATAAAATATTTTAGTGTATTAATTCCTGAGCACCCATAAAAATATTGGATGAACGAATCCTCAAACTCTCTATAATGATAACTTGTCTATAACAATATATTTTCTAGGCTCATAAAATATCATTATAGACATGTTTTACTATATGTGTGGTACTCTTTCTGTTGCTTATATTTGTGATATTTTAATTACTTGTGGGTGTCAGTTTTGGCTTAGCTCACGAAATGATTAAGGAATCAGAACATTTTTATGCATTACTACAGTTTTTGCCATTAATTTATTTGAGAGAAATTTTAATGGTGCAATGCCCCCCGTTTGAAGTAACTATCATTTGAAATAGATCATTTTTTGAAAATAATGATAAAATTACTTTATTTTTAGAAAAAAATCTTTTTCTTTTATCTGAAAAGAAGTCAGCCAAAATGTACACTTTTCATCGAACCGTTAACTTAGAGCTAAATTTTGCACAAGCATGCTTTGGAGGTGGGAATGTGCACCTCGGAACCCTTTTTTGAAATTTTAATTAGAATTTTAATGAATTGCAAATTCAGCAAAATTTAGGCGTTTTCCCTTAATAACTTCCGAATAGAATACAGCACAAAAATCATTTTTACACCATCTAAAAGTGCAACGAATTACCTTTTCAATGATATCAATTAAGTACATTTGCCGTACTTTTATTCTCTGATTTTATTAATTTTTAAAAAATATTTTTTGGCATAATTTGCAATACTTTTCATTGTTTCAACGAAATTAAAACCGTTTTCATTGTTTAAACAAATATTTAATTGCGTGTTTCTCTTTCATTGTTGAAAGTTGAGGTAATATCTTAATACATTTTGCTTTTATATTTCATTTCACCAATTTTTTTATGGAATCTGCAAGCCAAGCTCTCTGAAATATTAAGTATATTAAGAAATATATTCAACAAGCTGAATGATTATGGTTGCTATGTTTTCATTCTTTTTTCAGCGTGTTTTAATTCAGCAAACATGCCGCTGGCCATAAAACGTGCTGCGCCGTTTTAATGTGGAAATCAAATGCATATTTTGCAAGAGAAATAAGAAAGTGAAGATGGCGCCGGCAACGTGCAATTAGATGTTACATGGCATGGTCAGTTATTTTACTCCATTAGGGACATTTATGTAGACAATGAACAAAACAGGTGCAAGGCCACTGAAACAACATGGGGTAAATATCTACCACAATCTGAAGTTTAAAATTACGTTGTTAAAGCAGCCGAGAATATGAAATGATACAAGATTCAATTGAAATCATATTCCAGGCGAACAAGCTGGTCGCCGAAGGCGGCTAGTAAATAAATAATTCTTGTTATATGAAAAATAACAAGAATTTAAATTTAATGAGAACTTTTGAAACAGTTAATTTATAAGGGATGAGCATCGCTTCTTGAACAAATCTTGACTTTGCAAATAAGAAATTATTCGCAACAGTATAATCGACAGAACACAATTTACAACCAAACCTGTATACTATTCTTGTATGCCTGTACACCGTGTATACATTTAATTAATCATACAAGAGTTCTTAAGGTCAAAGAAAGAAATGGTTACAACAATATAGTGTGCATTTTAACATCAAAAATTTTTAAAAAATACGTGGAAATCCATAAACAGGGTGATTCAAAAGTCCTTTAAACTTTAAGGGAGGTGAGACATACAGAAATAAGTCCTTTACAGTAGAACCGGAACAACTCCAACAACAATTGTAACATCATATTGTGATAATTGTTGTTGTAGTTGCACACGCAAAGGACGACCGCTCCAAGATACTCTTTGCCAGTGAGTTAAGCAAACGAAAAGGATACACCAGATGAAGCATACAACATAGGTTTAATGGAATACAAATTCGTAACAGCCCAAAACATAGTTACACGAATTAATAACATACGAAGCGAGTATCGTTTTAGACGACCAGTCCTTTAAACTCTTACGTTAAGTACTTCAAAGGTTTGTTGGTAATATTTGCCTATTGCAGTTGTCTTCCTACTGTTCTCTTATTTGTCATGGTGTCTGTTAGGCTGCATGCGACTTGCTATGCTGTTTTCATGCAAATGTATTGCTGAGCAATTTTGAATTTGTGTTCCATTAAATCTGTGCTGTATACTTTATCTGGAGTATCCATTTCTTTTATTCAACTCATTGACCAAGAGCCCCTTGTCTCTGTTGTCTTTTACGTTTGAGAGTGCATGTTTTATTGTAAAAGTAATTTTTTCGTGCTTACCCTTAAAATTTATGTAAAAAAATTTTGAATCGTCCTGTATATGTAAAATATTCATAATAATAATTAATATCCTAGAAAACTATCAACATTTTTAAAAGCGGAAGTCAGAGATGCTTTTCATTTTGCATCGCTGCAAAAAGTCAAACAGCATCACAATACAGAACTCTGTCTAATTTAGGTAAATCAATCAAAATACTGTAGACTCAGCTTAATGTGATCAATTCGGGACTTAAGAATTTTGATAACATTAACCGATTGATAACAATAACCGAATTGGGAAAAATAACTATATTTTTATCACATCAAGGGAAAAGAAACAAAAAAGAAAAAAAAACACTTACCTCAGAGCTAACTATAATTTATTTCAAAAATAACAATTAAAAAATTCATTAATTGTTGCTTGACGAAAATTATTCCTTAACAGTTCATTTATATATTGTTCGTACTCGTATTGTTTTTTTTAAATTTGTTGCACGATGCTGCACGCCGTGTTTCAAAATATCAAGGGCTTGTCTCTTTTCAGCGTTCGTCGGATGGTTTTCTTCAACACATTCGTCCCCGTTCGAATAATCAACTTTTATTACTTGGTCTTGCTCACAAACAGCTCAGCAAATTTCTAAGTCTGTTAGTGTGGCAGCTACTGGAATGTCCTCGTCAATGGGCATCCGATCTTCATACTCTTCCTTTTGCATACCTTCAGGAGGTTCAATGACAAATACCAACGGTCACGTCCCTACCCGCTAAATGGACGACCTGCAAAGAGAGGTCATGAAAAATAAATCCCGAAGTTCTTGGGATGCATGGGGGAAAGTGATCCCCAGATGTTTCCTTACAAGTGGAGCAAAAAATTCTACGAACGTCAATCATTAACGCTGGTTGAAAATGAGGGATCGGTCAATTCTCTACTTCAAAACTCATAACATTAAACGATGTAGTGATTACACTAAACGAATAATTTTGTGTACATTTTAATACGTTTGTTCGGGATCAGAGGTTTTTGATAATATAAAGCGAATGATAACATTAACCGCGATCACATTTAACGGAGTCTACTGTATTTTGATTTAAACTTTCTTAAAGGTTTGACAGAATAGAATGAATATTTACAAAACTGATCATTGTTAAATTCAGTTTAAGAAAGTTTAAAGCAAGCTATAGGAAAATTTATGGAAGTATTCGAAGAAATACCTTCTTTAGAATTTATTGGTGCGTAACTATTAGAAAATTTCTAAAATATTTCTGACCAGTCGCCTTCAGCGACCAGCTTGGTGGACGGGAATATAATTTCAATCGAATCTGATATGCATTATTTGATATTCACGGTTACCTCAACGAAGTAATTTTTAACTTCAAATTGTGATAGACATTTAATCGGTGTTCTTTCAGTAGCCATACACCTGTTCTGTTCGTTGTTTTTGTTGCAGTTGAAGACTGAATCCACTTGCTATTGAGATCATGTCCACATTTACTATTTTTTTAGCTCTAAGTATTATAATCGGTCAGGAGAAAAGAGAAAATAAAGCATTTTTGCATAATGAGAAAGTGAAGAAATCGTCGGAAAACAATCGTGTCGCGAAGAAAATGTTAGGTTTTTTTTAACAATAAAAAACGTGTTAGAGCTAACATATACATAGATTTAATTATTAATTAACTTAATTAACTAAAAATATTGAAATTAAATGCAAATATGCTTTTAATTTACATTTTACGTCCAGTAACATAGTAGATGGATTAAAACAGGCTGATGAAAAGAATTAAAACAAAACAACTATAATCATTATAGTCATTCAGCTTACTGGATGTATTTTCTAATAAACTTACGATTGTAGGGACTTCGTTACAGATTTGACAGAAAAAATGATGAAATAAAAAAAGAAAGTAAAATCTATTAAGATATTACCTTAGCTTTCAACAATGAAAGAGAAACAGGCATATAATCATTTATTTAAAGTAAGAAAACGGTATGAATTTTATTGCAACACTGAAAAAAAATGTTTTAAATTATAACTAAAATATTATCTAAATTTTCTAAAATTTGTTAAAATTAGAGAAAACATTGTATGGCAATTTAATTGTTATAATTGAAAAGATAATTATTAGAATTTTTAGATGGCTTGAAAATCATTTTTGTGCTATAGTATTTTCGGAAGTTATCAAGGAAAAACACCAAAATTCACTCAGTTTTCAATTAATTAAAATTCTGATTTAAAATAGAAAAGGTTTCCGAATCTCTAATAATAATGAAAAGAGATGAGGGCGAATCTATTTTTTGGCATTCTGTAAGAGACAGTCAGACATAGATCCTCCAGATTTTGTTCAGAGATACCTCGAAAGGTCAGCATGTGCACCTTCAGAAGAAATTTTGATTAAAATTCTATTTAATTCAATTTTATGTTTTTCGGTTATAAAATTTTGAAAAAAATCATCGCACTAAACAAATTTTATGCTGTATTAAAATTTAAAAGTTACGTTGCCAATGGCAGTAATCGAAATAAATACAAATATTAAGAATGTTTATAAGATGTAAAAACAGTAGCAATCTTAATTTAGGTTCTTTAAAACGGTTTTAGAAGTCATATAATACATTTCTATAAAAAAAGTAAAAATAGAAACAAAATTCAGGTTGCAATCATATTTTTTGTTCACGATGTATTTTTATGAGTGCTAAATTTAGACAATTCATGTTCACATAATAAGCGTTGATTGAGACGCGTCAGTTTAACTTTGGACTCCATTGCGCATCTCGGAGAGGGAAGAACAACGTGTCGAAAGGAAGCAACGTGAAATTACAGTCAAACCCCGTTATAAAGAACCCTCAATGGACCGATTCAGAAGTTTGCTATAACCGAGGGTTCATTATATCCGATTTTATAAATATTGCCCGCACAAGATTTCCTATAGTACGTGAATGCATTTCTGTGTTCCTGTGTTTAATAAACTAATTCCACTGAATTGCAATTAGTAATGGTCTATAATAAATTATTACAAATATTTTTCCTAAAAAAATTACAGTGAAATTAATTGTACTTATATTTATTTCGTCAAACTGTGAAAATAAGTAGTAATTTTTCGTTAAAGAGCTTAAACTAAACTTGAAAAGAGGAAATTTTGGTTTGCTATATAGGAATTCCTTGTTTCTGAAGATCTTTACAGGCATTTGAAAATAGATTAGTGGCATTGGAGTTCGGTCGAGACCATTTGAAAAGTCTCTAAATCCAAGGGATCGTTATATCTCGGTGTTTGATTCTAAGCACTTTATGCCATGCGGAGTATCATTTGCCATGCGGCTGTGAGGATATATGAATAACCTCGTATGAGCACTCTTGCAAATACCTGGATCCCACATTAACACTTTCTAAGGTCGTGGGAATATACTCCCCACCAAATTCATCAATTTTAAAAAGCATTTTTTAAGGTTTGAGTAAGTTCTCGCCAAATTTTTCGATGAAAGAAGAACCTGGATGTTCCAATTTCTTATCTCAAACCATAACAAGTGTCTTGACTCAGTAATTAATTATTAATTAATAAAATTAATTAACAAAAAATATTGTCATCCAGAAGTTAAATGAATTTCTTTTCTTAAATTAATCTCAATACCTAAGTTATTTTATTATACCAATACTGGAAAAAAGGGCGATATAAAGGGTTAAATAATTTCCAATGCTAAAACATATTTAAGATCATTATATAGAATTTTTTAAAATAATATGCTGTGAGCACAAAGTCTTCTTCATAATAAACTTTCTATGATGTGACATGTCATTTAAACAAACAAAATGACATTTTTTACAGAAGTAACAGACGGTATGAAATGTATTATTGCTGCATGTTAAAAAATAACATACGTAAACAATTGCACGAGACTACATAAAGCGTGCAGTATAAGTAGCGATAAAAATAACCTAATATGTTAATTTTACAATAAGAAAAAATTAACAATTTTTCTTATTGCATTGCCTCGAAACATTCCTTAAATTCTATATTAAATAATATTCATTGCAATCAGTTAATATAACATAAATTTTGAGTGGTCATTACTTCGCAAATTTTTAACGCCCAAGTTTTTCTCCTTAGAAATCACTATCACTGTAAACGATTTTACGTGCTCTGGTTTATTCTGCCCTTTTTTATTAAAACATTTTGAAAAACACAATTCTTCACAATCAATATTTTTTCCGCATCAAATCCTTTAATTTCGCGTGACGAGGAAATAAATTTATATTTCTTAGAAGCTAAAAAGATTACAAACAACAATCTGTTGCTATGGTAACAGCAGAAAATAATATCCTTTTCAGAGAATACATAATGTAGCATTTCTTTTCTTCAGCATATATTTTTAATCATGTAAATGCTTGGCAAATGGGTGTAAGATTGTAACAATTTATGTTTGTATTTTTCAGCTAATTCCTAAGTTGTTTAATGTATGCAATCTTATTGCAAAAAAATTAGAATTTACATTATAAACTTGTGAATTATTACATAATAATACTTACTATTTAAGGCATACTTTTGTTATCTCTACTAATAATAAAAGCGAAGGTATGTGTTGCCGCTTTGCGAAATACTTGGTTGGACCTATAGCTATCAAATTTGACATAAATATACTTTAGAATGTGGGAAATGTTCACCTTCGAAATTTAAATTAGAATTTTAGTTAATGAAAAAAGTAGCAAATTTTTCCATTTTTTGGTGATAATTTTTATATACAAAAATACTTTTTTGCACCACCTTAAAATTCAAAAAATTATCTTTTCAATGTTGCTGTCCTCCAGTTTTTTTCCTTAATTTCAACAAGTTTTTAAAACTATTTTTATGCATAATTTACGACAAAACCTTTCATTGTTGCAAGAAATCTAAACCACTTTCATTATTAACACAAACATCTAATTGATTGTTTCTCTTATATTCTTTAAAGCTAAGAAATAAAAAATCTCTTTATGTTTTATATATTCCTTAGTAATCGTAATGAATTTTATTTTCCTTTTCTCTTTATGAAACTCTTTTTGTGTAATTTGTAAATAAAATCCCCTAAGATATTAAGTATATTAGGAAATAAATTCGGTACGCTGAATGATTATCGTTGCTATTTTTAATTCGTTTTACCAGTACGGGTCAAACCTGCTAACATGCTGTTGGACGTAAAATACGCCTCACCATTTTAATATTGGAATGCACTACATATTTTGAATGATGAATAGGAAAATGGAGTTGGTGCTGACAACATGTAATTAGATATTGAATGACACGGATAGTTGTGTCGTGTGACTTGGCACCATTAAGGATGTTCAAGTTCATGTACATAGTGAACAGAATAAGTGCAATCCTACTGTATTAACACGTCTTAAATGTCTGGTTTCAAATGAAAATAACAATTTGAAGTTTCAAAATACTTTGTTAAGGGAATCATGAATATCAAATTATGCTTCAAGTGAAATGAAACTTGATCAGTATTGCCAGCGAGTAATAAGACGGCTTAAATATTTATCACAATTTGAAGTTTAAAAATATTTAATCGATCCAACCATGAATATCAAGTTATTCACAGAGATTTATTTGAAGTTAAACCAATCAATATTCCCGGTGAACCAGCTGATCGCCAAAAGTAGCTAGTACGGTTATATTTGGTTGAAAGAGAAAGAGCGTTAAAAAATTTAATGCATTGAGAAATTGGATTAAAATGAATATTTTCTTACAGATATTTGAACATCGTATGTTCGAAAATTACTTCCTCAAAACTGATAACATGTGTATTTATTAAAGAACTTATTAAGCATTTTGGTAGCAGAATGCTAACTTTCATGCGAATATTTCAGAAATATGAATATTCCTGTTTCCTAAAATTTGTAGAAATGTACAGTTCTCTAAACAAGAGAAATGGCATGTCTGACTACGGAAATGCGTCACGGAAAATGGTTCATCATTTACGTTAATAAATGGAATTTACTTTACTAACAGAAATATTATAATTAATTTCGGCCAAAGAATTTTTTTTGCAAATGTTTATTAAAAGTGAAGAAAATAGTTGCACGTAAAAATGAAAGTTAAATAAATCAAATGTATGCTCACCGCATATCTTTGCAAGCCTTTGAGCTGTATGATAGAGTGATACTCACTATGCACGAGCTACATTTAGTCATCCAAATGTTGTAAATATTTTGTCAATACCTTAACAAAGGATTCGAAAAAATTCTGAAAGGAATGGAATATGTTTGGAAACCCTCCTCCAAAAGCTCATGCCGTAGCATTAGGAATGTTTTATTCGAAGTGGAATTAGTATACACAAAGAAGTTTATAAAATATTATTTATATTTAATCTAAAATAAATGCTTGAAATTCCTATGTTCTAAATTGTATGCTCTTACCTTTAATGAAAATCAAAACAGTAACTTTTGTAGATAAAAGAACATCGATGTTCCAAAGTTGCAAGAGTACATTTCTAAAATATGTTAATGGTACATTATATTTCATTTCTATAAGATGAGTATTTTAGAGAGCTTTGATTGTTACAGGTTTAAAGATTTTTCTTTTGTTTTCATATTGTTACAATTCATTTAAATATATTAATATGTGTACTATTTTAATAGCATTTCCCTGATTTTCTTTGCACACTTTATTTGATTATGAAGTATTTTTACAAAACTTTTATTTGGTTAGTGCGTCAAAAGGCTTGTTCTATATTTTTACATACCCTAAAGGCAAAAAATGTTTAAATATTCATTTTTTGAAAAATTCTAATTAATCGTTTATTCTCAGCTGTCTTAGCTTTGTAGAATGTGAGCAACTAATTTATATTTTCTATGAAAATAAACCGTTTTACTTTGAAACTTTAAGCAATTGGAATGTAAGGAATTATCTTTTGATTACATAGGGATTTTCTTTCATATAATCTAATTTACATGTTTTTAGAAAATTCTGGTTAATCATCCATTCTGAGCAATTTTAGCTTTCTTGAATGCAAGCATCTTATATCGTCTATGAAAATTGACAGTTTTTATTTTGAAATGTTAAGCCGTTGAAATGTAAGAAATTATCTTTAGATTAAATAATTTTTCTTGTATATAATCTATTTTATACCACTATGGTATTTTCTGGCTTACAATGAGTGTAATATTTTTTTACCTTCCGAATTCAAACTTTAAAAACATAAAATATCATCTATTTAGGAATGAAAAAATGACAAATAATCTGATATAACTGATGATTCATTAGTTGGTGAAATGTTTCATTTTTAAGGTTTCATTTAGATGTTTTTATTTTTAAGCGCGCACATTTGCATCTTTTTCTGAACTCTTCAATATTTTGAAAGGATGTGTGTTTTCTAAACATGCCGAAATACTTGTAAGAGGAATCTGATATAATATTTAGACTGTGTATACCTTTCTTAATGGAACCTCTTTCAAACAATTATTTTATTTACGCCACCGACACTCGGAAAACAACCTAAATATTCAATTCAAACATTTGCTCTGCTCTGAGAAAACAAATGTAGATTTCTCAGTATGAAATGAAATATTCGGGAAAACAGAAATTTTTCTTTTTCTCCCTTGGGCGTTGCATAGAAAATTAAACAGACAATTGTTAAATTTTTCTTGGAGAAAATATGCACTATTTGAGAACATGACAAAAGATTATTCCTAATTCTTTTAATTTAAAAAGGCGTTGCTGACGAGTTCTAAATTGTTTTTTGTTTATTTTTTCACGGAATTAAAAAAAATAGAACTTTGAAAAAAGCTTTTACTATAATGAACATTAGCAATTCGTGTTCTCTTTTAGTTTAATTCTTTTCAAACTGCTTTTTCAAGATGGATAGTTTAATATTAAAATAACTTCTGTTTGTATTTTATTCATAGTAATTGTTGTGTAGATATAATGGAGACAAAAAAATAGGAAATGGGGAACGGAATACTTACATAAAAGCTGTCAATAATGTATACTGTTTTTTTTAAACCTAGAAATCTTAAAATATATTACAATAAGCATAAGAGATCTTAAGATTACCAAATTTATGGCAAGCAAATTAATTTTAGATGAATAAGAACACTATATTTACAATATTTGTGCTTCATCAAAAACTATTGTCTTTTCCGTTCTCCCGAATGGGAATACATTAAATTTAACAGTTTATTAATTAATATATCGTCACTTATTGTAGAAATTGATTAACTGAAAAAGTGCAAAGTTCATTTTAGATCTTTACAAAGAAAGCATATTAATTCCCAGTTAGAAAATTTTAATTGTGAATTGCTTCAACAGTTTCGATAAAAGCTTGAACAGTCTTGCTAATTTATTTCATAAACATAGCCTTTGAAAACAGAAAGTGTCTATGTCAATTTCTGGTCTTCCACGACAAGTTGCGTATTTCTATAAAAACAACTATATTTCTGAAAAAAAGAAACGGCTAACACAATTCTCATGAAACTGAAATATGGAAACAAATATTGAAACGAGTGATTATAGAAATAAATATCCAAAGTTATGGAAAAGAATTTCAAAACTTGCACAAACTGAAAAATTTGAGAACATTTGTTAGAAATGCATAGGTAGTAATGAAAAGGAATATCACTCTAATTTTTACGATAATGAAAACATATATTGAAACGAGTGATTATAGAAATAAATTGTTAGCAAAGTTATAGAAATGGAATTTAAAATTTGCACAGAGTGGACAATTTGAGAATATTTGTTAGTAATGCATAGGTAGTTTTGAAGAGGAATATTGCGATAATTTTAATTCATTACGAAATTTTCTAGAAAATTTTAATTTTTGCTTATGGCTAAATATATACTATTTCATTAACAGATCTTATTTTTATTAGATATATCTTATTCAATTTAAACAGAAATACAGTTATTTAAAACTAAAAGAAATGGCTGGACATATGTAATTCAAAGCAAAAACTAAGAAAAAATTTGGCCAATATTCTTTATAACTATTAAGATGATAATTATCGATTATACGAAGTTTGAGTTATCGCTTTTATTCTTGGATACAAAAGCGAAATATGCAGCTACTTTGTGGATTTATAAACCATAGTTATCACTAAGAGCTCGTTATTAGTAGAAGTTAAAAGTAGTGATACTGATTTTGCAGATGCCATTTTAAGAGCATTCTTTGCAGGTATTTCAAAATAGTGTTCTTATCATACCTGATAATTGTAGTGACAACATTCTTGTTATATAAGGGGTATAATATTCTTGTTATATATTATATATATTCTTGTTATAAGGTTTAAAAATAAGCGCTTTTGATGTTGGGAGAGTTGAAATATATTAAGAACCATCAGATGACAAGCATTTATTTTAGATAAATGCTAGAATAGCGTTACAATATTGCGCTATCTTGCGAATAATGTGTTTTCAACTGCGAGGTCATCATCTTAATGTGGCGTTGCCTCTGTGAAATAAATACAATAAATTTTTAAATTAAATAAAACTTTAGATACGGCCCAGCTCTAAAAATAATTCAGACAAAGAAATAAATTCTGAAAAATCTCCGTAAATAACAAAAAGAAGACTTGAGAAAAGATAGTTTAAATCTTTTGAGAGGGTGGCGTTTGCGGCTCATGTCATATCTTCTCGGTCCTTGGTCAGATCGGCCAGGAACATTTGGACGGACATCTACTTCGCCTTGAACTTCCGATGTCGACTCTTCCTCCGAGATTGCATTTTCCTCGATGATCAGCGTATTTAGCTTGTAAAATGGACGAAGATATTGTTCGTGAACGACTTCAAAAACTTTCTTTGTTCCGTCATAGACTTGATCTGCCGAAAAAATCAGACTGACACCAAATAATTCGCTCAAAAATTGCTGCTATTTGACAAAGAATGGAAGTGCTTTCTAAGGTTATGAAAACAAGCAATATCTTTCATCTTAAACCGATGGCATAAATTGACTGATTCGATGAGTATTTGGAAAGAGAGAGAGACTATATTCGCGTAATGTGGAAAGAAAGACAAAGTATTAGCATGGTTCTTGTAACTGATTCCAGAAATTTTTATCTTTGAGCAGTATGTTTCGAGGGAATTGTTTTCTCTTACGAGTTATTTTTCTTCACTATTTTTCAGTAAATTGAAATACCTTTCGATCTGATTTCTTATAGTTCTATGAAAATATACAGTTTTCTAGAATACGGCTTCTTAAACTATGGATGGAAACTACAAGTGAGGTCGCATAGATTAATAAGTTACTTATACTTTCCACACCGCTATTTTTTTCTTTTTAAAATTTTTTTTTAAGTTTGTAAAAAAATAATTAAGAAAATTAACTTGACATAAAATAATTCATGAAAACGCTAAATACATCTAATTGTATTTTTTCTATATATCATTCATTAATGTTTTATTTTTCTTGTATCGAGAGTGAACCGAATGAAGTGAAAGGAACAGAGAGTGTTTAAATTTTTCCAAGAGAAAATGGAACCAAGTTCTGTTCTAGAGTGATTCTTAATACAGCGGAATTAATGATTACTAAGGTTAGAAAATTACATTATGAGAGTACTTTCGAATCTAAACGCTAGCGCAATCATCAAAATTTGATTTAGAAAATTAATACAAATCAGTCCAAATCCAAAAACTCAACAACTTTCATTTTCGTCCGGGCTTAAATATTTTCATATGGGTAAATATTGCTGGACAAATAAAATTACGGAACAAAACGGAACTTTTTTGGCTTATGAGATTCATTTCTAAAAGCACGTTTAAATAAAAATGAATGAGATACAAACGTCAGAATTGTCTTCGAATTAAACGAAGAGAACATTTTAAAATGCAGAGTTGTGATGATCGTTGTACATAATAAAATTATTTCTCTTATTTTTTTAAATAAAAAGATTTTATATGTATTATTGAGTCAATAAAATAAATGCTGTCAGCCAAGCTTGAGAGGAATACTAAGCTGAAAGTAGTGAGCTGACCTATGGAAATGATCGAACATCATTTACGAATTAGTTAAGAAAAAAAATTGTTACAATCATATTACTTTTATGCGCAACCCCTCTAGATATGAATCCCTCTGTTTTCTGCTTTATCCTGCGATTTCCTCGGGCTCGTGGGTTCAGCTTAAACAATTATAGCTTTGATTACTATTATATTAGTATAACGTTGCATACAAATAGCAAGTCACTTCGTGGCAAAAATATTTCGATTTACTTTTAAATGCTGTATAGCGATTTAAAATAATACTCCGATTAGAATACTGAGGTTTATAAACATTGTCGCAGGATAACTAAAAAAAAGTGGTTATATAATAATTGTTTCTAAGTTCTCTTAACATGCAGCCTATGAAACAATAAAGCGTATCAACTAAAAGAGAGCTTATTTCTTTTTCTTTTCTTCCTTTGAAATGTTATAAAGTTTTAAGAAGAATGATAAAAATACAAAATTTACTTAAAACAAATAAAAAAAATGAATTTTTTTTATCAGTATTTACATATTATCAGAGCTACTATTTCAACATAAAAGTCTGATCTAATAGGTAGGTAATTTCCGATATTTTTGTGCATTTTGACAATTATTTATGTTGGATAGGAATCGATGTCTATAAACTATCTAGACAAGTATGTTCAGTTGCATATATATGTTAATGATTTTTTAGAAAAGTGTTATACAGCTATTATAATAATCTGTTTCCTTTATTTATTTTATAAAAATATACGTAGGACATATCAAAGAAGCTTATAGAAGATATATAGAATTATATTTATAATAATCGGAAAAAAATTCAACAAACTGAACCTGAGAAAAATGGACTAAGAAACAGAAATAAATGTTTATTACTTTGCCTGAAAATAGAACTGCTTATAATTTCCAGTCTAAAGAAACTAGGAAAATAAATCAAACAGATTTGATTCATACATAGGAAATATAGCAAAACTATTCTATCTAAAGAAAAAAATATTAAAATATTTCCAAACTCAATACTTTATGAAAAATATACCAAATTCATGTTTTCTTACAGCTGAAATATTTTTATGTTAGATATTAACTATTTACTCGCGAATAAAACCGGCAAATTACCGCAAATTTTCTATGAGAAAAATGTAATAAATGCTTACTGCTTTACCTTAAATATAACTGTTTAGAACTTCTAATCTAAAGGAACTAGAAAAAAAACTGCTTTTATTCCTATATAGGAATTATAGTAAAGCTGTTGGATCTAAAGAAAAAATATATTAAAATATTTCCAAACTCAGCATTTTAGGAAAAATATACCAGATTAAAGTTTTCTTGCAGTTGAAATATTTTTCTAATTTGAAACTTAAATTTTGAATGTATGTTAGACACTGACTATTTAAGCTATTAATTCCTGAATAAAACTGGCAATTTATAGCAAATTTCCTAAGAGAAAACTGTAATCTTTCTTAAGAAAGCCGCAAACTTTTCCAGCAAAGCGCGTCTCAGGAGAGATTTTGAAGAAAAGTACATTAGAAAAGTTATTTTTTATATGCAGAACCTGCAACAACCTTATTACAATGCCTTTCAAGAAAAAAATTGCAGAGGGGAAAGGGGAGTTCGTTTGAATGGGGAGAGATCAAAGGTCACAGAGGATTTCGTAAGGGATACAGTTGCAGTGTTTAAAGTTAATTCTCGGTCATATCCTTTAAATTTATGTGTTAAGTGAAGTGATTTATAAAAATCATATTTAATGTAAGGAAGAGGGTCAAAGGGAGACTGGGCGCTTACTAGTTATTTGAGATTTTGTGTTTACTGCTAAAGCAGCTTTATGAAGATTACATTTTTTTTCAGCGTGTGAATTCAAACGAAAGAAATGAAATCTTTTAAATAATACTCTGTTATTTATAAAAAACATACATAGTATTATATATATGTTACGGTCAATGTGTTAAATCGATTATTATGCATTTGTTCATAGTAAGCGGATCTTTAAGCGGTTATTACGCATAATAACCAAATTTTTTATGCGGTTATTATGCATTATGGCCGATTATTATGCATAATTACCGCAATGATGATGCATAATAACCGATTACCCACATTGACCGCACTTATAAATTTTTACAGGTAACAGAGTTTGAAACAATTTAAATTAAAAGATGTAAAATTTAAACAATTACAAATGCGACTTCATTCAGGGCATCATTTTTAAAAATGCAAAACTATTGAAATAATCAGAACTGTACGTATTTCTCATTTTCATTTTATGAGCAATACCTCATTTTCACAATTAATAACATCTTCAACAGTCTTATTTTATGTTTTATTGAAAAGAGCGGTAAATCAAATTCTATAACCTAAATTCTAACAACAGCAAAGGAATTTTTGCGCTGACAAAAAATGCGCTGTTAAAAAATGATCTTCAAAAACAATGAAATTAGCTGAACAAAGTCAAAACTATTATGCGAAAATACAAATTTTGTTGGATAATGGATCATGAAGTAGGCAACATATTACATTTTTGACCTTTTTCCTGATAATTTTAAAAAGGCACTTCAACCTAAAGCTCCTATAAAATGGCGACCATCCAAGTTATTGAAACAGAGCTAGTCTATGCAAGCTACATTTATTTTGGCAATTTCAAAACATCATCAAAAGCCTTCACTTGTTAAAGCTAGACAAAAATAGGCTGCTTAGTTTCTTACAAGATTTTTTTTAAAAATTGCGCCATAAAGACGAAACGTAATTTTTCTTGTGTGTATGTTTAACTGTTTTTGAATTAAAGCTAGAAGGGAAAAGAAGAGAATAATCAGAAGTAAAATTTATTAATAGAAAAAATATTATAGTTAAACATAATTATGTTAGATTGCTTATAATACAGTAGAACATCAGTGTTTAATCAAATTAACAACTTCGATCATGGTAAACTGAGAAGAAAATTGGTAATTACATGAAAAACAAGGATGGTACTTTGTGAGCATTTATCTTCTTGTTGAAATGCGTTACATTTAATCAAATTCAAGTGTTTACATATCTGCAAAAGGAAAGATTTTGGTCAATGGAATCAGTTCGTAAGGCGTGACAGTCATATGCCATGAACTGGTCATCCGAAATTTAACTACACATTGTCTTACGCTGTACTGCCATTTGATGTTATTTTTCGGCCTTACACCTTTTCGGGTAGGCCGGGTCGGTGTGGGTTCCTTTCCTTTCCTACAAGATGCATAATGGATTCCAAATGAAACTGGAGCGGCGCACTGGGCGTATAGTATATGGTCATAGTTTGACTCCATTCGATAAAAAGCTAGAATTAACTTGCTGATAATCTATAAAATATTTTGTGTTTCAAGGAACGTAAAAAGTAAACGAGACCAAAAATTAATATGTGTGAACGGAAAAATGTTTTCAGGACAATTACAGTATATATTTTCAATACCTACAATATTCTGTAAACATTTGGAGAAACATGCAATGAAACATCGGTTTGTAGAGGTTTTCTTGAAAGTTAGGGCTATTATGATTTAATCAACAATTTATTTTGATTGCAATTTCTACTATTAACATTTTCTGTTTTGCAAATATCTTAATTTTATTTCATGTTATGATGTATTTTATATCAAAAATTTCCAAATTCTTTATGAACCTTTGCATTTTAAAAAAGAATATCTGTTATAAGAACGGAAAATTAAGTTGGAAGAATCGGAAATTAAAAAAAGAAATCTCGCATTTCGCTCAACTATCAATATCGAAATATTGCAATTAATAATACACGAAATAAATATTCTCTATTATAAACCGTCTCTTTTCATAAAGTTTTCTTAAAATTGCCTTTAGATACTCGTCTTTGATCACTGGCCTCAAAGTAATGTGGTAATCAGTTCTATAACTAGAGCGCTATCAACTATAAAGCTTTTTCATTTTTTGCCATTTTACGTTGTTATGAAATCTAAACTGTAAAATCTCAGTCTGTAGTAAAATTGTTCTTCTCGTCACATTATGAATGTCTCTGCGTACGAACAACGCTATCAAGGCGACTATTCGTAAACCACAACATTTTCAACTGAACAAAACATTAAATGTCGTGTAATGAATTCTCTTTTTAGTTTAGCAAGAATATTTGTTCAACCATAAAGGTTTTCCAATTTAGAATTTTTCTATAGATTATTTATTTCGTAGCATGTTTTAGGACAATAGTTCAATGTATTATTATTTTTATTATTTTATGAAGAGGTTTAAAAGGCTGTTAAAGGTTTAAAATTATTTTTTTTCTATTCGTCCAATTTTTGAATGCAAGGTTTTGTATGTAAACGAGCCGTCATTGGTCTCGGGTATCAGAGACCCAAATAATCGAGGTTCTGTTGTACACGTGTAGCGGAAAACTAATTTTTCCTTATTTAGATTATTAAATATGTAGCTGTAATCACCTTGAAAAGAACTGATTTTTTCCTTTTATTGGAAATTGAATAATTTTTTCTTCGATTTGCACTTGTCGATGCAATAGCATACCAATCGATGCATTATTAATATGGGTACGATCCCTTTATGGGTGCCGTTGAGTGCACGAGTGAAAGTGCGGGGTTTGCGTACAATAGGCCGTACGTAAGAAAACATTTTCCTCACCGAATAGGTGAAAGAAAAAGCAAAGAAAGAGAAATTTCCACTTGAAAAGATTTTTGTTGAGCCAGGTTTATTGTTAGCTAAACATATTATAGGCGATGTTCAAAAGACGAACTTAGAGGTGAAAGTGACAACATGTGCATATAACGGACTTTTTTTTTATCCTTCGGTTTCTTAAAGAGTTTTCGCAGACTTTTCTCCACAAAATTTAAAAGTTAAAGAGGAACGTAACGGTTTTTTGAAACCTTGGACTGTTACCTTTTCACCGAATTTGGAAGACTTTCTCTTAGTCAAAACAAGGGAATATGCTGAAGCTATAAAAATATAACTGTTTCATATATTGTGAAAACTTAGAAGAACACAGTAGTTTTTTTATTATGCGCTTTAATACTTTCTTTTTTCCCCTTTAAAAACATTTTTATTTTTACATAGAAAGGGAAAAAATAGCTATGATCAAATATGTGAGGAAATATGAAAAATAATTTTAGTAATTATAACAATAATGCATAATGCCACAAAGTGCGTATTGTTTTCGTACTGCAACAAATGCAGATACAACACTTATTTTTTCACCTTTTTTAATTCATTTGGAATCTATATAGCCATTTTTCGGGTATAAGAAGAAATAAATGGCTAGTTTCTGATAACGTTAATGTATGATCACGGAAATGACTTTGAGTTACATTTCGACTAAATTTTCCACTTCAGAAAAACAATATAAAATTCTGTGAGGTATTTTAGAGCGAAAAATTGAGAGTATGGAATTATAAATATTACAGTCACTAACATTAAATTATATAAAAATACACAACGATCCTGATTGGAAAAATAATTTTTAAGATACAGTTCATGCAGATCTTATACCAAAGAGAGAAAAAGTGTGAAATACGATTTATTATTTTCGTTATACAAAGGTTAGCGAGTTTTAAGTGAACATTCAATAAGCAACTTCATTGGCATGACTGTAAGACGCATGATGCATTAGATTGATAATTTCTTAAAGATCATATCATACATTTTAACTTATATTCACACATATAGTTCGTAAAACTAAGTTTCAGGATTTCTTGAAAACTTAATGTTAGTCAAAACTGGAGAGATAAGCACTGAGAAACTCCAATTTATGAACTTGAGATATTGTAAGAATAATAGAAAAATGTAGTAAGACAAGTTTATCATCATATCGTCGCTTAACAAGCAACACCACCTATCTCAATTTTTTGAAGTTTCAAAGAGGAAGAAAATACACCATCTTTTGCAACCAATAACGAATATTTTTTATTTTTTTTAACAACCGATATGAACATGAGACTGAATGTTTCTATCATATATGAAAAAAACCCAGAAATAGTAGTTGTTGGTTGCGAAAAACTGGTTATTTTCTAACTCTTTGAAATTTCAAAAAATTGAGATAGGTGGTGTTGCTTGTTAAACGAAGATATGACGATAAACATGTCTTACTAGGAAGTGAGGGTCACACAGAACATTCACAAGAGAAAAATCGCTTTTTGGGGAAATCTCTCATACGAACTTGTTAAACATGGGAATGTTTCACTCGAAGGTAAACAATAGTCTGCTAAGGAAAATGGCACTTTTATTATAAGTAGAATACTTCCTGTGAACAGTTCTTGGTAACATCACGATAAGAGAGTCCACAAACACTCACCTACGGCTCTCCCAAGGAATGTTCAATATACTGTAAACCATTTTTAAGCAATTTTTTTCTTTCACCAAACAAAATTCCATTGATTCAAGTGAATTCTGGTCAAATTTCAGGCCATTTTGACCAGTGGTTTTTAAGTTACAACACTTTAAAATTGCATCTTTAATTATAACCACTTTGTAGATGAAAAAAGACATTAATGCAACAAGTTTACTTCACACAAAGTTGCTATCGTAGCACATCAACATGTAGAACGAAACGAAGTAGGATTTCATCACATTTTCAGGATACGAGCGGTTCTAATTCCACTCGATACAGAATATCTAGCCAAGTCCATAAGTCAAAGGACTCATGATCAAGAGGAAGTGGGCATCTTCTCTTGGTATGCGACCCGGCACTTGGGTAGTAACTGAGAAAAAAATCTGACTTTTCTCCTTTATGAGGATAGGTAGATGGAGCTGGCCTGCAATTAAGCTTCGCTTGGAGAAAAACTAGAAAAACCTTCAAGAGCCAACTCGACCACAGCCAGCAATTCGTTATTATAACGCACATCAGTCTTTACCAGTTCATGAATAATGCTGGTTAAGAGCATGTTCAGAGAATAAAGCTCACATCCTTCTTCCGATTGATGTTCCTCATCCCTACGATTCTCAAGGCCAATGATGGGCTTCCGATTAGTAACCGAGCTATTTTAATTAGTTGTTTGCTGCAGGGTTTTTAAAGCTGATCACGAACCGAAATGTGGTTTAGTTTTGTTTAGTTTAGTGCAGTTTAGTTATATTAACGTCCCGTTTTGAAGCAACAAGATAGCTATTTTGGGACGGATCTCGTAATTTTCAACCGGGGTCAGATGACGACGACGACGCCTGACCAAAGTGTGATTTCGAAAGTTTTCACATCGCCTTCTTTCAGATTTTATAAAATTTGTAAGTAAAAATAGTGAGAGAAAAAAATTCAAGATGCTTGTCTCTATTCATAAGATCAAGAGCATTGATAAGTAATTAAGTGTAATTAAGTAGTAATTAAATATTACAGTATCTAAAATTCTTGATGCTAACACTGAACTTAAGAAATACCTTATTGACTAGTAGAAGAAATTTCTCAATATTCTTTGAGTTCCTCACTATATAAAAATATATCTCATTATTGAATCATTTTCAGAAGTCTCTTTTTATTTATCACTAGCCGCTGGAAATATTGATTCCGTTTATTTTCAATCGAATCTCTTATGTATAATTTGATAATCATGGTTACCTTGAGGTATCCGCATATGTTCGGAGACCATTTTGAGAAATATAATTAAAATAAATAATGCAATCACAGTTTATAATCACAATTGCATAAAACTTTCATTTAAGCAACAAAAACTTTTTCAATTATCACAGATTTTTTTTTAAACTGAAATTTTAGAGTGAAATTTAACAAACATTTAGAAAAACGCGTGCCAGGTTAAAAAAATTTATATCAATAAAATTTCAAATAAATTATGTTAGATACTTCAAACACGTTTGTCTAGAGAATGTACTAGAATCTAATGAAAATTTTCAAAAATATTTTTTAATACGTTTTTGAAGTGAATAATACAGAATTTTCCTAATATTTGCGCAACTATCAACACAATAACAGGTTATAAAAATCAAAATTATGATGCATTTGGGATTATTCTAGTACATATTGTAGATAATGTCATATAAAATCTGCATACCAAGTTTTAAAAGTGTATCACAAAAAGTGTTTGAGAAATCATGTCACAGGTATGGAAATTTTATGAAATTTTCGGTTTTGAAAAAAACACGTTTAAAGTACAAAAACACATTTTTAATATAAATTTATGCAGTAATTTACTTAAAATTACACCCTCTTTCTTCACCTCCTGGGTGATTTTACTCTTTTTAACCCATTTATTTTTTCCCGAGCAACTTTGTTACAGGTAAGCGAGTGCCAATTGTCAGTGCCCGTCGGACTCTGTAAATGAATGGTTGAAATTTATTAGAGCAAACAAGAAAGAAGTTGCCAATACTGATCTTGGAATTGCATCTAAGTTATTTGTGTTGCTTATTATGGCTGTTCCATAATAATTTTGAAGTTTATCAATAAATTTGTCTGTCAGCTGTCCCTCTCAGACCTTTGAGGTGTATTTTTTAATTTTCTGAATCTAGACCCAACTCTCTTCCGGAAAGATTAAAAAATAATTTAAAAGACATAAATAATTATAATAAACAATAAATTAAAGAGAATATTAATTATATGGTTAAAAATACTGAAAATTGTTTCCCAAACGTTCTATTTCCTTTTTCGTTTTCAGCTCTCGAGGCTTCCAAAAAAGGCTCTAGTTTTCTTTCTGGGTGTCATAGAAAATAAAACAAAAACAGTTTTGAAAACCACAAAGTATAAGCTTTCAGATGAAACAATAAAAAAAATTGTGAATTTTGGCCGAAAATCTATTTCAAACGTAGGCGGATAACAAAGGTAGGCTTTAAAAATAATTTTGAACCTTTAAATTGTGACAGACATTTAACACGCGTTCTTTTAATACCTTGCTCTGTTTATTGTCTACATGAATGCCCTTAATGGAATCAAGTAGCTGTCTGTATCATCAAACATTTGATTGCAGCTTGTCGATGCCAACTTCAATTTCTTATTCCTCATGCAGCAATATACATTTAATTTCAACATAAGAATGCCGCGCACATTTTATGTTCAGCAGCCTGTTAGCTGAATTAAAAAAAGCCGATAAAAAGAATTAAAGATTTTCAACCATAATCTTTCAGGCGTTCCCGATACATTTAATAATATATTTGCTATCTTAGAGAATTTTGGTTTACAGATTTCCTAAAAAAATAGATGAAATAAAAAAAGTAAAATCCATTAGCTTTCAACAATGAAAACAACACGGAATAAAATATTTGTTGAAACAATGAAAAGGTTTAAATTTCATCGTAATATGAAAAATAGGGTTGTGTGCATTAAAATATTTTTTAAAATTTATCAACATTAGGAATGAAATGTATGACAGCAAACTTGGTATCATTAAGAAGACTTTTCTTTTTAAATTTTAGGAAGGTGAAAAATTTATTTTTGTGTTATAGTTTTTCGAAAAGTTACCGACAAAAAACGCCAAAAATTCACTTACTTTTTAATAAATTAAAATTCTAAATACAATTTCGAAGAAGTCACTTCTATGTGTACTTTCCCAACCTCCAAAGTATATCTGTGTCAAATTTGGTAGCTCTAGGTTTAACGATTTGTTGTGTTACGAGCTAGCACACACAGAGAGATTCTCCCTCCCCCCACACACAATCGCTTTTATTATTATTAGCGATTAAATAAAGCTTCATTTCCTTACTTATTTTTTTAAATTTTGGAGAGGCGATAACACTTCTGAGACCTTAAAGGGACCATGGAAATATTTTCCGAATAAAAATTCATCATGAATAGAGAAAAGTTAAGAAACTCTGCTTTATAACAGACTTTCCCATGATTTCAATAATCTTAAAAATTTAACAACTGGTTCAACTCCGCGACTTTGAACCCTTATTAACAGAAAAAGGATGAAAGAAAGGGGAACAAAAAGTAAATATACTCGGAAACAATACCGGAGACCAAATCGAGATTAATCAAACTCTAAAACTGCCAACGAATTGATCAGAGATTTACTTTTAAAATTAAAAAGCAAAACTGAAAATAAAATAACCAAGCAATTACAAATTGCATTTTTTCACAATAAATAAATAAATAAAACAAATTTTAGAATGAAATACTTTTTACTTTACATAAGTCTTTAAATTCACTGTGTGATAAATAATCATAAAAAATTAATTCGGATTTTGTCTTCCAAAAATGAAAACCCTTTACAGTGATCAACCCTTTTAAGTGGCTGTATTTATTTGGTAAGGAAGATTTCTGTGTATAGAGGATTCACTGTACATCCATCAGTAATTCAAAATCTACTTACTATTTTGAATTGTTATATTAGGATTGCGTATCGGAAAACCAACCTCCACTTCGGGTTCAGCATCGCAAACTACACCAAAGTTTGGGCAGTTTTCTAATCAAAACTTAGCCAACTCCAATCCGTGGCGCTGCTTATAATATAATAATTGAATTTGTAAAAATTCAATATTAGGAATTTTTTGCAGCGTTTTGCGAAAACATCTATATCTCAAAATATGCATTTTTGATTTGGCTTAAGATTGCATAACTGCTTCCAAATGTTAGTTACAATTCATAAAATTTAGCAAAATTAATTAGTTGAAATTAAAATAAATTAAAATAAAATAAATCATATTTTGCATTAAATAGAAAGGCGCATATGCTGCCACATCTAATAAAATACAAAGACAAATAATAGAAATTTAAATTAAAAGGAAAATAAATTAAAAGAAAGAAAAAGTAAACAATAGTAATAATGAAAACAATAAACGCTTTTGCGCGCAAACGCAGCAGCAAAAAGTAAATGCTTCAACAGAAATTTTTATTAAAGATAACACAACAAAAACTATAGAATAAAAACCAAGGATTCTCTAATACTTAAAACACTTTACAAAAGTTAGAAATTACTGAAAATGGAAAGGAGCTAAAATGGCGCACTCATCGGAGACCACACGCCATTATTTCCAATGATGTATTCTTGAAAAGCTGCGTACTATAATTATATCAGCTTCCATTCTAAGGAAAAAGATGGTGTGACCAATTAATTATGACGATTTTAACTTTTTATTATGTAATTTTTTTAAAATCACTATTGAGATGCCATGTTCGCAAACGTGTTGAAATATCGTTGAGCCAAGCGAGTTGTTAGTTCTATGCAAAGCTTTATTAGCTTTATTATAATATAAGCTAACGCTATAAAAGTACTAAACACATCAGCCTGTGAAAATGACAGGATGTGTAGTGGCTGAATTATAGCTCACGCAGCATTTAATATTTGATTGTAAATATCGTTTTCTTTTATTTTAAGCA
>BGPR01000264.1:610253-640963 GCA_013235015.1 Araneus ventricosus | reverse complement strand
TTTTATTTTAAGCATTTAATATTTGATTGTAAATATCGTTTTCTTTTTATTTTAAGCATTTATTTTTTATCATATTTAATTTTGTTCATCACATCATATTTTTTGTGGCAACAGTAGAAAAATGTAGTTTTTAGAATTTTGTTGATCATTTCCGTTGCAAATAGATTCTTCTAGAAAAAAAAGAAATAAATTGAATTAAAATGGAGTATTCATAGTTCATGTTGCTTCTTTCATGTTTAAATAAGTAGAAGCCAACAGATGCAACAGAAAATAGACGTGCTTCTAACTCGCGGAAATCGCGAGATACGCAGTCAGAGGGTTAAAGAAAACTTGCTGTGATTCTGCTCCGTCTATATTGATAATGTCAGACTTCGAGATTTGTATAAAAGAGAAATATTCAATGCTGCTTCCAAAAACGTTAAAATGAATAATGATTTTCAATGTGAAATGATTATTGGAGTTCAATTCCATAAAGTGATTATAATTAGATATACTGCATATGATGTCATAAAAACGGTTTTCTCTATGAATCTGGTGACTACAATTGCCTACAAAATGCTCAGGCAAAAGAAAGTAGGACGATTTCAGTCTATTCCAAAAATAAGGAATACTGGCACTAAGAAGAAATCCTTCAATTTATCGATTGTTACCAAAAATATCTTTAGTTCAAAATACAAGTCGTTGCAAACCAACTGCTTTAAAAATGAAAGATGATCTTTCGGAATTCCTTCGTTTCCTGAAGCAAACAGATAAACCATTTTCTCCTATTTCTGCTAAATTTCGATTAACCTATACCGCCAAAGGATGTAGAGAAGACAGCACAATACTGAACTCCTAAAATAGGGCTGAAATTCTTTAGGGAAGACAATTTAATATTTATATATTTTCAGGTATTGGGCCTTTTATCCGAGCGGACAAAGGTCTGAAATATTCTTGACCAAATTTATTTGGCTATGGTTATAATTTTATTAATGAAATACACTTCAAGCTTGAACTGCTTCATGCAGTACCCTTATATTACTCAAAAAAATTACTGTCCATAAAACACGAAGGAAACCTCATTTTTATCAGTTGGATTCCACAAATTCCAGTGAATGATTTTGATACATTTGCGTCCCTTTTTAATGTTACAAGAGACGAACGTTATTGGAGACGAACTCGTAATTTTGAGCCGAAGTCAATTGAGGAGGATGATATCTGAACTGACATGCCAGGCTCTAAATTTCCACACCAAACTAACGTTCAGTGCTTTGCTCCCTCCGAGTAGACTGTGTCCGCGTGAGAACATAAATAAACGTTACAAAAATGTGATAATGTTTGATATCTGAACAATTTAAAGTTCACCAAACCCATGTACACGGTGGATTTGCCGTGAAATCGAATTTCCATGCGGAAACATTTGATCTCAAGACAACGTTTCTGCAACCCCTTCTGGAAATTCCAAATTTCATTCTAATTCAGCATTTGTCAGATGGAGTTTTATGTAATTTTATCTGCCCCCTCATCATCTCTGTAGGTATTTACTGAAACTACTCTGTCTTTCCTTTGCGATCATATTTCTTAAATTATTTGTTGCTGCTTCGTGATGTGTACGCAAAGGCGAGACAGAAAAAGTATTAGGGAGGTATTCATAAATAAATGTTATATAAACAGTTTTTTAATATACATTTTTATAAATATCTAAAAAATAGAAATTATTTTATTTTAACTATTTTCTACGTTTCTGTATTATTCAATAGTATTAATTTTATGGAATTTTGAGGAAAAAAATTTCCAAATTCACTGCCAGGTGTCGTAACGGTTATAGAATAAAAATGTAATTATATTAACTGATAATTAAGCTCTGAATATATTAAATATTAAAATAATGTGTTGTCGTCAAGAATGCACAAGTGTACGAAATTTCAAAACTGTAAAGTATCAGGAAATACGATTACAAAATTCTGTCCTTGCAAACAATGAAACAAGTCAAGTTAGATAAAAGGTGTATAAAGATAGACCACTCATAGTACAAACAATGCAATTATATATGCTAGAAAACTAATTATTCGTTTTAAAATGATTGGAAATCAATATTTAAAAATATTTTTTGTTTTTCAGGTTTAGAAGATACTGTGGTGCTGTGAAGTCATCCATTTTCAAGAAAATTACTCTTCAGGCAGTGCTTTTCCGAGGCAAAATATGCCGTCAATAGTATTGATATAATTTGACCTGATAATTACCTTTTCGGATAATTTCATCTATGACTTATTTATAACCACATTACACTTTTGCGTCTATTCCGTATGCATCGTACTTGTAATGGAATGAAGCTAATATTTTACGAATCGACAAAATTGAATAAAATTACTAACAGTGAAAGTTAGAAATTATAAATCTGAAGCTACTTAAAACTTCAATTTTAATATTAACTTTACAACATACTTGCTTTAAATATTGATTGTTATTCATAATTTCTTCAAATATACATCTTCGTGGTAAACTGTCTTCCTTGTATTCTAATGCAATATTCCAGTTTAAGACGGCTTATTCCGCTCAAAACGCATCGCATCTATATTTCAGACATTCCGAATGAGCGAAAGAATATTAGGTCCTTGTTTCTCTGTCTAAATTAAAAGTTTTGCAGATTTGTTTAGCTAGAATGACCCCTTCCCCCATTTTTAGAGCTACGTGAGATTAGACATAGACCTCACAATTTTGAATCGCGAACAGATGACGATGAAGATATGGAACTTTAATGTGAAATGATTGGAAACGAAATTAATCTTTTGACCTGGCGAAGAGAGTTCTACGAAAATTGATGTCCGACTGAACAACGATTATTTTTTCAATACCCGAAATAAATTATTTTTATATAAAGAAAAGCTATTTTCTTGAGTCTGATCCTACACCAGACTTCCACGCCATACCAGTAGGAGGATGTATGACCAAAAGGAATTTATCGTGCATCAGGCCCGTATACAAGACAGATCTTTGATGGAACCGAGGATCAAACCTCCAATCAAAGGACAACTCAAGCAGCGGCCGTGTATTGACCAAAAAGTTCAAATAGTTCACTGTTTCTAATAGTGTTGATTCCGTAGTTAGCGTTTTATAACGGAGCAAACTAAGATAACAGCCCTTTTTCTGGTGATTAAAAAACCACGACATGCAAAATTAATCTGTCTAAAATTTCGCATTGCTTCTAGCACGATTATTATAATGCACTTTCGTTTATGGCCGAATTTAATTTAATCTTTAAAGAAATTCTAATTTAATGCTAAATGTAACTGCAACTCATTGGTACCGAAATATATATATTGCCTTTATCATACCTTAAACAAGGAAAAAAATAGAATATATTTTTTCAAGCCATCCAATGAATTTAAGTAAATTCTGTTTTTAAGTTTTATTTTGCTGGTGTGTTAATATACCTTTTATATCAATGATGAGTAAAAAATCATAATGTCGCCTGACCAACTTTGAGGATAGAAAATTCATGCTTACAGAGTTCAGTAATCAAAGAAATGCGATTCTAAAAATAAATCAAACTGCCAATTTAACTAAAAATAGCACTGACTTTTATAATAGAAATTTATAAATGAATTGTAACATGACTTTTGTCGTACAAGCAACATCAAGAAAGCATGCAAAATAACAGAATAATTTTAATGCCAAATGTACCATCGCTAAAATTTACAGACGAGCTTTTCAAATTGTATGACATCATACTGATTTCCCAGTGCAAAAAGAAATGCGGTTTTATTAAGTTATACTGTTTAAAACACCTTACACAACATTTTTAGTTAACGTACTTCACTTAAAAGATATTTTACAAGTCCGTTTTGTACAGAATTCACAAGTAAGATACAAATGTAAGAAACATTGTTTCAAACGAAGAAATTGAATTTCTAGCGAATAACATTTTAAGAAATTCTTCAGTTTTTATACACAAATAGAAAGACAGTTCTTTTTCAATTAAAAATAAAAATTTATTGATAAATGCTAAAAAGTTTCTGTGGCTAGATTAGATGGCAAAGTATAATCCTGAAAGCTTCGTAAAGCTAAACGGAAAGGAAGTTACTTAACCTGTTACTATCTTCAAGGATTTTGTGTATTATAATATTTTTACAAAAATATTTTAACCTTGAGCAACACCGGGTAAATCAGATAGTCTTCAAGCAAAATGAATTATACGGCAAAAAATTTTTTATAGCAAAGCTTAGGGTATAGCAGTCCCAAATGAGCCGTAACAGATTTTGTAATCACCGAAACATTAATTGTATGTATTAATTGTAATTAAACAAACATATATGTAATTAATTGTAAACATTAATTGTATTAAACATTAATTGTATTCTTGTATGAAATTATACAACTGTGAAAAATTAAAAATAAGAAACGCGAATAAAAAAAAGGAGTTTCGTTACACATTTCAGTAGTTGAACTTACAATTACCTCTAAGCGTTTTGCACGCATTTTTCCGTTTCTCAAAGTTCACCGAGTTCAAAAGCAGATAAGTCATGTTTATATATAATTCATTAAACTACCACGGATAAAATATTCTTAGAATTTTAGAGATTTGATCAAACACAAAAAAGATCCAATTATTCACTTTAGAAACACATTTTTAGGACTTTAAAGTTAGTATATCAAAATAGCAAACCGCTCAGAGGGTTAAGAGCTGAAGAAACACCTATAGTTTATAAAGATCTATAATTTTTTTCTCCATGTTTAAAAGATTTCAAAAAAAGGAAACAAAAAAATACCCTCTAAAACAAAGTTTGCAAATATAAAAAAATGGTTTGAATGTTTTTTAGTATCTAATTAATTTGATGTCTTCACTTGCTAATTTTTTATTCATCTCGTGTTTTTATGTTCTAGCTGCTATTTTAGATTATTGCGATTTAGTCACATGTTTTACATCTATTGCTTCCATACAGATTAGCTATATTGAGATAATTCCGGCAAGAGCTTCATGGCTTCTTGGAATTGAATACCGTAGAACGGGGTTACTTTGCACTCGCGGAGATAACTTTGCAAAAGTATAACATTTTTGTTGAAATGTGAAATAGAGACCAACTTATTAAGGGTACGGGATTGAGATATTTTTCTCGTTTCTTGGCAATATTGACTAGTGTATTTCAATCCTTAAATGCATATAGGAGAGGGTGGGGTAAAATCAAGTACCCTTCAAGTCTTGCGCTATTATTGTTCCTGTCTAGCAGACAGATACTAAATTACACTCTAATAGTCAAGAAAAGGGAACAGTCATAGTGGCATCATGTAGCTATTGAATTCACTGCATATGTGAAGGTTTATTTGTTTTAAGACGTCAACTCTCTAATGTTCTCTAATGTTTTAAACTATGATTATTTAAAAAGTACAGTTATAATAACTGTATTTAGTCCAGCTTATTTACTAAAGAATTATACCCTATCAAACAATAAGGATTCACTCCAATAATTGCGCGGTTCTCTTTCGTTTCTTATAACCTCTGCATTCGGGGTAAAACCGAGTACTCCAAGTGGATAAGGTTAGGTTAGGTTAGATTACATTAACGTCCAGTTTTGAAGCAACGCGAGGGCTATCTAGGGACGGGCCTCGTAATTTTGAACCGCTGTCAGATGACGAGGACGACACCTGAGCTGGCACCCCCTCTCCAAACTTCCGAGCCACTACGTATGATTCAGCGTACAACAGGCCCCATACACGTCGGATCTTCGGTGGAATCGGGTTTCGAACCTGCGTCTCTCCGGTCCGGTCGAGACCTTACCACTAGGCCACCGAGGCCTTTACAAGTGGCTAAGACTAAGTCTAGACGAACAGCCAGTATTGATGATTCCTCCGATTAAGACGATAAAAACACATCAGACGTCGATTGTTTATAATTTAATGATGCATTTTCTAATTTAAATAAAGAAGAATGGTTAATCTAATGCAAAAACTGTCTTAGCTGTGTCCACGAAAGCTGCAGTGGCGCGGAGGAAGAAGACAACTGTTTTTAAATGTGAATTTTGTAACTAATATTCTTAAATTGTCATATAAAATAAAAATGACTGCTACTTTCCACTGAAAATCGAATTTTCCCAATTTTCCATAACGTTAATATGTGTACCCGGTTTTACCCCACTGGTGGGGTAAAACTGGGTACTTTGACATTTTTTATAAAATTCAGTGATAAAAAGTAATGAAACTGGGATTTTTCTGCAAAGACATATTGTACTCCGATAAACAATGAATATTTTAATAAAATTTGAGCTTAGCTACCCGGTTTCACCCCACTTTCCCCTAATAGTCATTCAGGAAGTTACAGAAAGAACAAAAAAATTCAGCTGGTTTTTCAATAAAAATTTTAGTGCTGAAAAATCTGTCTCTGATGAAGAAAGTACTACATTTCTGAAGGCAAGCGCATTTAAATGTGAAAGGTAATCAACATAGCTTTCATTTTTTTGCTGTGAATAACAATTATATTTGTTTGTTAGTTGTAATTAATTAATATCCTATGTGGGGTAACTTTTCATCATGGAAATTTGCGATACAAAGCAACTCCAATTGCTTTTTAAAATTATTTTTGCATTAAATAATAATAATAATAATGTTTGCTTTTGCTACAGATTTTCCCAGGGTATATAAAAGGAAAAAGGATTTGTAAGTACACGGATTTCTCTGAGACCCTAGAAACTTGCCTTAATGCTATTTCACAAGTTTAGTGTACTCTTAAAGAAGAGAAGTATTTTTTTGCACCCAACAGAACTGTTTGCTAAAAAAGAAAGCTAATTCATGTGAGGACACCTGGACATCCCCTGACTTTCTCCAATGAGAAGGAAAAGACCGTTACAACTTTTATGGTCCAGTTCAAAGACTTTTGTTTTCTTGTCAAAAATGTAAACCGTAAAATGGTAATAAACACTTATCTAACTAAAAAAAGGTTCGGCAATAGATATATTAATAATAGATCGAACAATGACGGGATAAAAAGATTTCTAAAACGCCATCCTGGTTGGACCGGATACAATGGCGTAAAATTGTTTATTATAATCAGATGTTTATAAAATTTATTTTCCTTGTATATTTCCACCGGGGTTTCAAGAATTATGTCTAACATTGCACACAGTCAGTTTGTTATTAAAATATATTTAAAAAAATAACTAGTGCGGGTAATCCCCACCTATGATATAATTTTGCATAAAATAACGAAAAAATATAATTCATTATTAATTTACTATATGATTCAAATTTTGCTGCAGAATACTTCTCTATTATATACGCATCGAGGATAAAATCAGAAAAGACATTTTGTTTTAGAGAAATATATGCAACAAATCTCAAAATTCCTTTTGAAGTCATGAAAATCTGTGCAAAGTAACCCCGCTTTACGGTAGTTGAAAATATTTCGCATTCATTATATTCTTCAAGATTTGATTTAAGGATTTTGTTTGCGACTGTACTAGATATTTCTTCCTTGAATAATATGTTTTATTCGATTGAATATTTGTTTCCAGCAAAAATGACCGAAGCCATATGTAGTAATCTACCTAAGCTTGAAGAATTTTCCATTGTGCGTTATTGTGTACACTTACTACTGCTTAATCCATGTTGGCGTTATTGAATCCATTTACCAAATCTGAATTGAAAAATTGATAATCAACAATCGCAAACAAAGAGAAAATAGAAAGATCATATTTAGTTCTTTAAATGCAGCGTTACGTAAGTCATGGGAACGGTAGGTTTCTAAAACAAAATGTTGGTTCGTAAATGAATAAACTCCATGGGTGAGTTACACTGCCAATTGTTTGATACAAGTATATGATTCTGAAAATTAAAGGCTGGATGCTCACACTGGAGCAATAATTAACAATATGATTAACTCCCAATAATACGAGCATCTTTTCCATTTCTGCCCTATAAATTGCCCATTTGCAATTTCTTCCTTTCTAAAATTAGAGGTACTTGTTTCAAAAAAATTAAGCAATCCTTTGTAAATTAATTTGGAGAAGTGCGAAGACATACAGAACTAAATTTATTGGTCTTATGTGGCATATTAAGCCTGATGATTAAATATATCGGCGGTACTTTGTCATTCTCACCATGCCATATGGGGTAAATGGTAATGATTTTTTTCCATAGACTTCAACTGTTCCTACCTTACATTTATATGTTGAGGAGAAAAAATAACTTTGATGACCAAACTAAGAGAAAAAGCTAATATTACAAAAAACTTCCGTACTTTTACATAAACTTGTTCGAGAAATGAGAAAAAAAAGTCTAAAATGGTGCCCTTATTTGCCATTTTCAATTAATAAAACGCTATTTTTATTTTTTCTTGACTCTGCTTTTTTTTCAGTTTGAGGGAAAAGGGCAAATTGGACAACTATATTTGTACGAGAAAGTATTAGTTTAGGTATTAAAATCAATTTTTCGAATTTACAGGTTGTCACAAAAATTTATACACACTTCGAATAATTATTGCAGTGGCAATGGATATCATACAATGAAGTTTCATAACCCAAATTATTTAATACATTAATCACCATCGAATTTAATGCGTTTATTAATTTTGGTTATGAATTAATTGATGGCTTATCTAAATGGAATTCTGGTGAATACATGATTGAAGTGAAGAGGGATTAATAAGTTCCACACTCTCTAGCTCTCACTCTTGGATGGATTTCTTTTTTGCAGAAATCTGAAATAATAATCTTTGTCACTAAAGACCAGCTACGATCGACAAGATGAGAGCAGTCATTGACAAAATGCACTCAAATGACATTTGACCTCTTTAACTACATTTACGATTTCCTCTATGCGGGTTAATAGCAATGCCTGAACAATAATAGACAACAAATCGAACCTTTTCGATATCTTACAAGTTTCAACATTTTATTAATTAATATGTCATTAATAATAATTAGTTTACTAATGACTCCGAAAAATTAATTAACCTCATGACAACTGCAATCGACGAGATGAGAAGGCAACCATTGAAAAAAATGCGCCCAAATAATAATTTATGTGTTTTACAATGTTTGCAATTTCATCGGTAAGCGTCAATAGGCAATGCCTAGACGATAATGGACAATAAATAGAACCTTTTCGATGACAGGATTCTGCATTTGTACTAATTAATTAAACGAAACTTTTGTTTATGTTTTAACCCTTTATGTAATAGTTATTCAAACTGAGTGTACATATTTTGGCACACCATGTATTTGAAATTGGATCTACATCCTGAAAACATAGTTTCATTTTAGTGACACTATTTTCCGTTCAAGTCTAGAAATATGTTTTACAATATTACGTGTTTTTTCTTCTTCTATTTGTTATCAAGGCTTTGTGTTTATCTATAACAATTAATATCATAGTTTGAAGTACATAAAAAATATAAGAAATATAAGAAACAGCAAAGGAATTTCCACTGTGCCTCATGAAAGAAAGCACCGAACAGAATTTTTAAGTTAAAAAAACTTTTAATGTAATTGAAAACTCTTTACTTGTTTTTTAAACGCATCGAAGTGATGGATGTCGTACATTTAAAATTTTTTAAACGAATAAAAAAGATTATTTTTTTAACGAAATTTCCATTTAAAATGAAAGAACAGTTTTGTTACTATAAATTTTGTTTTTTAGCTGTTTGAAAAGTATAAAATACTGAGTCTCAGTAAAGAAGAAACATTTTAATATAAAAATATATAAAGTACCCAGTAGAAGAAAATTCAAAATTGGATTATATTAATTCCGCGAAACTAAAAGGTTATAAATTCATTATTTATATCGTAAAATTAAAAGTAAAGTGTTATTGAATACAAGCAGAATAAATATTTTGTGAAAATATTTTCCTTTTGAAGTTCTTCAAGAAAGAAACCAGATTTTCTTGAAACTTAGATATTTATTAGATTATAATTTGAAAACAGTTTCAGAATTTTCCTCTTCTATTAATTGCGACGTGTCATCTAGAGCAAAGATGTTTTAGATCAAAGGTATTTTGTGAGCGAAAGCATGAATATATAAATAAATAATATGTTTTTATTTAGGATTTTTATTTTTTTCCTTTATTAGATTATCAAGAAAATTTATAAAAAAATTATTATCTGTTGCAAACATTAAGTAAATTAAGATTTCGCTGTTGATAATATAGTGTTGTAAAAGAATTCACGTTAGTTTCAGCAATTTTAATAAACCCCATTATAAATAGATGAATAGCAAACGAAATCTTAACATAATAACTAAACACTACTATGCTTATTATTAGTTTTTTAATTACCAACAGATTTATTTTAATTCATTTAAAATCACAAAACAACATCTTAAAATTGATTGAGAGTACTTTTATTAGATAAACAGAAAGAAAATATTATTAAAAATTCTACATTAATTGAATTTGTTTTAATAATGAACTATTTAACTTAAATGAAAGCGTCTTCTTTAAACTAAATAAATCATTATGTTTTTAATTCCTTAACATATATAACTTCAATACAGAAATTTCCACTTTCGCTAAATTATTTGCTTGACTGAAAAGGGGAGCAGATATATCTGAAAATTTATTCCAATCTATCCTTTGAAATGTCGCTTATATGTTGAATATTTACGGCTATTCGTTTCTTAAAATTAATAGACTATTGAAATTCATTGAAACAAACAATTTTTTTGGTATCACTGTGCATTTCCTTTATAAAATATTATTAATTGTAATTATATTGTACAGCATAAAAAAGGTAAGTATCGAAATTACACTTAGTCAATTATAAAAATCCTGTAATAGAAAAATTTTGATTTTACATCGAAAGCATTATTCAAAGGGTTTAGCTTTTCTTATTTTGAGATAATAAAATATATTTTGTGTATAGTCGAAACAACCTTTAAAATTCAACACTGGATTTAATGTCAACATAGGCATCTCTTTCCAACTGAAAGTATTATTAAGTAAATCTGAATAAATTTACAAATCTCAAAATTTGCATCTTCAGCTGTTATATCTAATCGAAGTCTTACAATTTAAAATTATTCTGTGACTTCCTCTGTTGGGTATTATTCAATGAGATACCTGTATGAAAATCACAGAAATATTTTATCATTTTTAGTCCATCTTATGTGCAATATATATCTCAATATTTAAATTGCTATATAACAAATTTCATTTTCGAACTCATATTTTTTTTAATAAAAACATCTTCGAGATGAAGATTTATATATATATATATGTTCGAGTACATTTTCTTCATAAGTCTCATTTCAGTTCTTTCCATCGTTTTATCCTTTATGCCAATTAGAGTTCTTACTTTTTTAATACATCAATATGTGTGTCTACATCAATATGTGAAAATCTAATTAATGATTTTAATTCATTAAGTTAGTTTGTCCTAACTACTAAAAGTCTGGAGTCTGGTTTCCAAGTCTTTTACATGTGTCCTATATAAATATATCACCTACATATAAGCCTTCAAAATGACGAATGCTTATAAAACTATATATTACCTATATATATAAAACAAATATTATTTATATATATATAAGAGGAAAGTATGTTTGTGTGTTCGCGTTTTTTGGCTCTTTAAGCCCACACCGTAGGACTTACGGCTACCAAATTTGGAGGATGGATTAGTACAAGAGGGAGCTAACGCCTTAAAAATTATTTTAAAATTCGAATTAGATTTTTATTTATTTAATTAAATATCGAAAATTAAGCTATTTTTAGACTTTTTACGCCAATAACTTCTGAAATACTTATGGTACGAAAATTATTTTTACATCTCCTTAAAGAGCAAAAAATATATTTTTAATGATACCATTTTAATTGTTGTAAAATCTTTTCTATAACTGCAATTAACGTTTCAAAATTAATTTTAAACGCAAATTCTAACGATGTTTTCTATTCTTATAAAATCAAATTTATTGTTTCATCAAATCTAAGTCTTTTACATGTGCCCTATATAAATGTATCACCTACAGTATAAGCTTTACGTGTTTTTACAGCTCTTAAATTTAAGAAAATTTTGCTTTTTTCGGTCAAGATAGACTTCTTACTTCCGCTGTTATTTCACAGCATGCACTTAACATCCGTTTATATTTCGTAGCTTTTAACATGCACTCAAACATCCAATGACGTTAGTTTAGCTACTACGAGATGTTTCGTTGAAATTTCACAAACTTGTAAATGATCCTAATCAGTGTGAAACGGTGTAGCGAACGAGGAGTTACTGAAGTATAGATGTCTGATGATGATGAGAAGTATATGATTATCTGATTTATAAAACATTTTATTTGGAAGTTTCTCAGTAACCAAGTTATACAGTGAAAGTATATTTGTTCATTGTAAAACTGTATTAGTTATTGAACTATATATTGTTTTAAATAAATATTCTTTTTCGGATTTTCTCGCATTTTCATTCAAATCATACTGTTATAAGTTGACAAAAAGGCTATATTTGAAAGTTTTAATTCATCAAGAAAGGATTTAAAAAGATTCGCATTTGTTGGAGAAAGTTAGTGACAATATTTGTAGGGAAAAAAACAGGAGTCCGTTATATGAAAAAATATGAATCCCGAGCAACGCCAGGTTTTCAATAGTAATACATATAAATTTTATTTTTCGCAGTTACTTTATTCGTCCTCTATCAGTAATTTTAGAAGCACAACTACACATTTCCTTGTTTAGAAATACAATTCATGAAACAATCGTCTAAAATACACTATCTCTGAATGGAAACAACTCTTGTCTTCATTTAAGGGAATAAATGGCTTATTTATGAATCACAAATCATTGCTTATCATAAAACTTCATAAATGTTCAAATATAAAGTAATGATGTGATAATGCAAATATGACTACTACGCAGAATAGGGCAGAGAGATGCCATTTTTTTTAAGTCATAATTTCCACTTTTTCATATCCAGTCGTTAAAGGTACTTAATACAATATCTAAGTCTAATAATACTTAATACAGTTAAACTTAGCGAATTCGAAGATGAAGAGACCACAATAAAAACTTGAATTAACCAGAAGTTCGAATTAAGAAAAACCGAGATTATAAATGAGTAATGCAAGAGGAAACGACAATTTTTAAGCTAAAACCGTCACAAAAGACATGTTTTTAAAATTTAACAGTTTTCATAAATATTGCGTGATAAATAAAGAAATAAAAAACATGATCTTTAAAAAACTGCAATTATAACACTAATAATTTTTATAAATAAGTAGGTAACTTTAATAACTAAACTGTATACAGCACTTGTATGCAGATGCGAAAATTTGTTTAACTAACGAAAAGTTTCCAGAATTTTTTTTTTAACAATTTTTAGTTTCAGCTTCGAACTTTCCAAAATAAATTCGAACTTGGGACGATATTTTAACAATAATTTGATTGACAACTCATGAAGCCAGAGAAAAATTTAAATTATTTCGAATTCGAATTAAAAAATTTGAAATTAACCAACCCCCAATGTATCTACACATCCAAAAAATCTTGAACTATCATTTTTCTGTGATTCTTGAAGAAAAAGTTCTTTGGACACGAAAATTTTAACAATAAAGGGAAGGCAGAAAAAAAAATCTCCCCTTTTGGGAGCCTTCACTTCCCACAGGAACGGGTTATTCACCCCTTTACAAAGTTAAAAAAACCCACCCCATGACGTAACGTAGAGGTCAGTTAAAAAATCAATAGATCTCTCGTTCCCTCATAGCATCCGTGCAAAGGGGGAAGTGTTCACAATGGAACTGACAGTTGGTCCTGGGGTTCAAAGGCTTGGGGATGAGGGGTGAACGACTGATAGAGGACGTCCCCACTGAGAATGCTCTCTCTCTTCCTGCTTTTTTTGCAGCATTTCGGAGGGAAAATGTCGACTGTTTACCCAACATTGAGATGCGGGCTGTTGCGCTCTCCCGACGATTTTGTTGCAGAAAAATTGTGTGGAAGCCCATTTTACGGGTTTTCAGGTGACTCCAGCTAGTATGGAAGCACCTGAACGCCTTGGACAGGCATCTCAATTTTATTCAATAGCGGAATAGCATTTTCAGTTTAGCCTTTCAAGTAACCAATTATTTTGATCAAATAAGTTTAAGTCGTAGAAATGTTTAAAAATAGATAAACCGTACCTTTTAACGTGAAATGGAATAACATTTGACATGAATATATTACCAAAGGAGTTTTAAGAAAATATACAAATATAAATTATTTGCTTTAACATGAAAAACAGAAACATCCTGTTCGACTGCATAGATTTAAAAAGTTCAATTTGTACCCTCCATTTTTGTTTGTTTTATTTAATACCAAATATGCATTCACATATGAAATCAAGCTCTAATTACTGATTAAAGAGAATTTATTAAAGCTATTTGACAGACTTCTATAAAATACCTAAATCGAGATTTTTTTTACTTTTATGGTATGGTCCCATAATTATATTATATGATCTTCTTTGGGATAGCCACCAATATTTTAAGAATATATAAGCGATTTTTAAACTTAATTTTGTTAACCTGTTGAGACGTTGTAGTCTCTTTAGATATGATTGCAGCAAGTTTTGAATTCTTTTAATTATTACACACACTCACATACATGTCCATCTAGAAGTTATGGTTATTTCGTTTAATAATTGATGCTAACAAAAGAAATAGCATCAATGGAGGATCTTTAACAAGAAAATTTTTCCTATTCAGTATTTTATTGCTTTAGGATGTTTCAATTTTGTTTTAGTCTATCAGCATTTTATTTTTTTCTCAGTCATTAATGCTTAATTGATATATTTTAACTACACAGATATGTATTCACTTCTAGAGCAATGAACTTTCCGGGCGTAGATGTGGTCTCACGTTTCTTTTCCTGGTTGAAAAGAGGCATGAATGAAAAATGTTAAAAATGTCCTATTCTGCATTCTTATTAGTTCGCAATTAACCCTTTAAATGACCACTTTTTCCAATAAAGTTGTATTAAAATCATTTTGGGGTAGATATTGATTTAAGAAAATAAATTAATTTAGCATATTAAATAAAATTAATTTGTTTTTTACACCTTTTTTTAAACTGAACCATAATTTGTTTAACAATAAGTAGTTTCGTGTAAGTTAGTGTTTTAATAAAATATGTAAATAGCCGCCTATGCGTTTTTGCATACATTTCCTCTTTCAAAGTCGAAAATGGTCAAGTATAAATCAAGATTTTACTTACTGTAACATGAACGTTTGTGTTTAAAAATAAATAAATCACAAATACAATCAGAGGAAAAATGAGTGAAGAGTTATACAAAGGGAAAAAAAGTGAATTCTTAATGTTGCCCTCTTTTCTTTTTCCACCCTATTGTGAAAACCACATTATGTGGTAAAAGTGTTTATTAATATCTTTTGTGGTTTCTGAAGTATTAAGCCATGATAGGTGTAATAAGAGGTGGTAAAATAGCTTACCATGGACATCTAGAAATTGATGGTAAGAAAACTTCCCACGGCCTTAGAAGGGGTTAAATAGCTATAATTAATAGCGAGTTGTGGTTGTTGCATTCAATAGAAGAAGTGAATTTTATTCCTTCATAAGAATTGTGGTTGTTACATTCAATAGAAGAAGTGAATTTTAGTCCTTCATAAGAATATTGCAAAGAGCAAAAGAAAATTATTATTATTCTACGAAAAAGATGTATTTATTGACATATATATGCGAAACAATTCACAGGACTAGCTAAATGCAGTGGCTATTATATACAGAAATTCAGTGTGTCTCAACATCTTAATTTTTTCTGTGCTACGTCTTAACTTTTCACTGTAAGTTATCTAAGATATGTGTCATTATTCCTCCAATAACCTTCAAGATATAATATCTATATGTAAACTTTTACTTAACATAAGAAGTGCTCATTGACCAAATATAATCTGATAAAATTCATCTGTCTTCGTCCTAGAATAAATGAAGTTGGTGGCTGAAAGAAACATCAGGTTAAACAAAATAATGCGATCACTTCTGCCTTTAGAGCCTAGACACAAAAGATTTCATATGATTTTTTTCTTTACAAAATATAAAATCAGTTTCATTTCAAAACATTGATAAAATTCGTAAATCCACTTACAATTATCAGGAACACTTTTTCCCTATCTGTTCACTACATGTATATAAAAGAAAAACAAAAACTAGGAATTCTTTTTGAAATTTTCAAATTTTACGACTTTAGATTTTCGCATTCAATAAATATATACTCACATTTTTCTATATTAATATTATTAAAAAAGAATTAGTATCTGCTTCCTATAGAAAAAAATGCTTATCTCTTTGGCTGAATTTTGGTTGTCTCTGCAGGCATAGTATTTTCTAGACATACGTAGCTTGTGTTATATTTTTGGATTAAATCCAGTTCTATTATAATTTATTTCGACAATATTTTTTATTCGTTGCAATTTTTCTCAAACTAAGAAGTGAACGTCGTAAAAATTCAGCTTTTCGTTTAAAAAGTTATATACGTTCTATTGCTTTAAGCAAGTTTCCTTGTTGCTATATATCATGCCATTATCACAGCACTTTATTTCAGCTTTATCTTGAGTGTCAGTGATGACAGTTGCCTGAGGCGCATGGAAAATAGAAGCAGAGAAATAGCCAAGCGATTGCCTTTTTATATCTTTTACTTAATAAATCAATTTGTCGTTAATTTATTGCATATTAAAGCAATTAAAATGATAAAGAAATGGGATTAGATTGAAAACTAACTTATTTTAAAATACTAAAAGTGATTGGTTTCATTTTGATTTGAAAAGCAAGTTATTTTTATTCGAAAAAGGTATCTGACACATGATTAATATAAGGTTTCTGAATTAATACATCTTCAACAAATCTTTATTTATTATCGGAAAAAAAAGTTATATCTCAATTTGCGTTTAATTGTTTGTGTTACTTTTCGATTAGAAATTGTATAAATATTTTTATTTTATTTCATCAATAATATTTGTACCAGTTAGTCAGTAATAATTATACTGTAATCAGAAGGTTTTATTTATGAATGAAAATAAATTAAAGAATAATAGTAATCTATTTTGCGATTAAATTAAATTTATTTTTATTTTACATATTATCTTTTTTTCAAAAAATAGTTTCCGGATGTAACTACTTTCTCATGTAACGAATGTTGAAAGTTATTACAGATGCCAAGGGCTTGAAGCTGAGGTGTTTTAAATAATATCAGATTAAATTAATGAGGGCAATGAAAAAAAAAACTAAATGTATTTATTAACCTCTTTTAAATCTTATCTTCACTCTCATTTAAACTTACATAATCCAAAAATAATTTTAAAAGTTTTCAATGAAAAAATTGTATTTAGAACAAAAATATTTCTTTAAAATGTGTATACATCATTTATAATACATTATTTAAAGAATTTTACAATGTGTTTTTAAAATATGATTTTGTCATTTATATATATATCTCTTTCTTAAATGAGAAGTAAAATCTAATCATAATGAAAATCTTGATTTTTAATGTTATTACTATAGCTTTTCGCTTTATTTATGCAATAATATATTTTTAATTGATTGTACATTATTTTTCTGGTTTACTGTTGAAACTGCATATGAATGCATTTTGTACGCATTTTTTATTATCAGAAACTTTGTGTTGTATATACTTTTGTACACGTCTTATTGTATTATTCTTAAACTTAAAAAATTGTCTTAATTAGATGTAATTTTCAATTTTATTTTGAGTAACTGCATTTACAACCTTGTAAGTTTCTTTCCCAGATTTCGAAAAAAAAAAAGGTGCTCTGTCAATTTATAAAGAGCCTTTCTATACATGCTTGTTCATTCGAATAGTTTGATATCACAAACAACTTCGACTTCAGGATGAGGACCATACAAAGATTTCATATTTTTTCAGTGCTACTGCCTTTTAAAAATTGAGCTGTATTTCGAAAATAGTTACAATAAATGCAATCGGATGATCGCATGCTAGCAATTTTTCTGTTTAACTGAATAATTTCAAGAATTAATCAATGAATCAAAATTTTACTCTGCAACATTTACAGAAACAAGTTAATTATACTAACTTGAAATCATTAGCTGTTAATGATAGCGGTTAAATTTAAAGAATATTGGAGAATCTAATTTGAATTCTTAGCAAGGTATATTTCGACATGATAATGCATGCAATATACAGTAGCACGCAGGGCATAATATGATTTTTTCGCCCCCTCATCATCATCAGCGTCTGAAGCATGGTAATGTTTCGCCCCCCCATCGCATTTTGACTTCAAAAAGTGACATGAATGCATTATCGTCTTGTCGCGATGGTCAGTGGCGTAGCGAGGGTAAGTGGCATCCGGAAAATATTTTTACTCTTCCTCATCATATTTTGCCTTAAAACTGGCATCAATGCAGTAATGTTTTGACTCCATGGCTCCCCCTAAGACTGGTGCCCGGGGCATATACCACCCCCTTGCCCCCAGGTTGATACGCCACTGGCAACATGACATGGATACCACTGAGCTACATCTTCAAGTGTTTGATATCTAATATCAATAGCATTTAAATACCTGTAGCAGTAATACTCATATTACTCAAGTACAACATCATTCAGCTCAAGAATTCTTTAAGCCTCTTGGAAAATGAAAGGACTCATCTTATAAGAGAAAGTAATGACATTTTAACATTTTATTTTAAATTTTCATCTTTCAAATTCGTTTTGAAGCATTTGGTTAAGTAATATTTAATTAAGTAAATTATAAACAATAATTAAGTAATTTAGTTGGATCAAGCAAATAGATTTCAAATCTACTCTTCGACTTCAAGTGGCATGATATGTTTAGCTTTGAATTTTTGGTTGCTATATTTTAGTAGAGTAGTCCTGTAAGTGTTTAATATTTTTTAAAAAATGGATCTTAAAATATTTCTCTTTATTTCAGCGTTGGAATAAAATTGATACCTACACAGAGATACAGTAACAGAAACAAACAAAAAAAGTATATTAATTTCAAAGTATTATTTTAGAAATTTCAATATCTGTAAGGAAGCGTTAAATAGCGGAGGTCAAATACAAGGAGGACCGGGAAGTATACTAATTCAAAATGAATTACATATTTTCAATTCTGTGTGATACTTTAAAAGACAGAGAGCAAATATCAAATGGATGAAAAGCATAATCATTTCAAGGAAATGGAAAATAGTATTTATTCAAGGATTAGTAAAATATAAACATTTATCAATACACAATTTTTTTTACCCTAAAACCTTTCTTAAGGAATACAAAACTTAAATTATTAAATTAAACAATTTTCTTCAGGTTTTTTCCCCTACCCTTTGCCAAAAATTTACGTGACTTTAGTAGTTGCGTTAAAAATTATATTTGAATTGAAAATTCAGCTTTCACACTGCAAAAATAACGAAGAAATCTGTGGGAAATCATGCTAATACTCAGGCAATTTATTTGAAGCATCTTTTCTGTGTGATAAAGCAAGATAAACATCTCTTAATCTGACATCTCCATCCATTAATCTCTTAACACCTCAATAAGCAGGTGTATTCAATAATATTCAATAAACCTCCAGTTAGTTTTGAATAAAAATCTACATTTAAATAGTTTCTTTCAGAGTAATACGATATTCATGGTATACAGATCTGAAGGGATTGATTTTTTATAATTTTTAGACTAGAGGTAAGTGATTGACATGTAGTTTTCATTTTGATTATTGCATTCATGTTTCGAATCAGTCTAGAATTCATTTCGAAAGTATACACAATATTTTAGCTCCAGTCATGGTTTTCAGTTTCATAAAATCATGGCATATTCTTTTTTAATTCTTTATTGAATCGGATACAATGTTCAAACATTATGTTCCTTTATTTTTTAGTGAAGAGTTCAATTTTAGCCATGTTTTTCGGTAATTTCTTGGACTCTTTATTTTCTACGTATTTATTCTTTAATGCAATAGTATTATTTTCAGACATGAGATAGAGTGCTTTTAAAATTCAATCAAAACTTTAGATTTGTTGAAGATCAATTTCTAATTCATCTAATTATTTTTCAAATTTAAAGAAAAGTACCATTGTAACTTACAATTGAAATAACAGTTTCTCTTTATCGTTTGCTAGTCACGTGTGTTCTACATGAAATAATAAATAAGTATTTCTGATTATATTATATTCAATGTACACTGCATTTTATGCTATGATTATATTATATTTGGTGTATTCTGTATTTTGTATATTATCATTGTATTATCTTTATTTATTTTTATGTAATAAATTCCTTTATTTGGATTCGCAAAACCTCTTCGAAAGCGTTTTTTTTTATTTTATATCAACCAACACTTGAAATAATTCTACATTTATTACAAATCACTCAGTTAGAAATATAAGTAAATATGAAATAATCACTGCGAAAATTAAAATATTGAAAAACGTTTAAACTCAAGAAATAGGAGTTCGGTTTAAGAAAATGTTCTTTATGCACTTGGAACAACATCGAAATCTTCATTTTATATTCTCATTAACATACAAAGAAAATTCTGCTTTAAATAAAATAAAATCATCCCAGAATTGCCGTATGATCCATTTAGAAGTACCTATTTATAAAAAAAGCCCCAAAAATGTTTAAAATGATGAGCACCAGGTGGCGCTATATATGGAAGAGAAGAGATCTGGGAAAACGAAGAATTATTTTCGAACATGCAGGATGTAGTTCAGATAAGGAAAGAGCATTATCCGAACCGTGGATTGTTTTTACCTCGACCATTTTCTCAGAAAACATGATTCGCATTGAAAAACTCAGTTCGACACTTCACTGAACAAGCCACGCCTTTTATTCAAATACGTGGGCATGCCATTGGTCAGTTAGATATTGATCCATTCAAATTATGTTCGAAATGATCGTGCGCGAACATTGCTTTATGGGTGCTACGAATACTTTTTCATCTATCCACCGACACGTGAATTTTTTTTTTTTTGCTTTATTTTTTCCAGGGCTGAAAAGAAAAGAAAGAAAAAGAATAGTTTATGAAATTGGGTATTTTTATGGCAGGCGCGTGATTCGCTGAGACATTTTAGTAAGATTTTTGCTATTTATTTTGTGGCGTCCCTTTCACATTGGCTATTGTTTTATAGGAACACGTTTCAGTCGTTTCATTTTCCCTTTTCTTTTCTTTTAAATGAAACAACAAAAGGAATCATACATTCCAGGATTTTTTTCTAATTGCGTTTCTAGAGATATGTATATATTTCGTTCTGATGGACAGAACTATGCATTCAGCGTTAAGAAAAATGTTTAATTAAATGTTGTTTATAAAATGAAACAAATAATTACTTTAATTAGTTAGGAAAAACTATATTCAATGCGAATTAAATACAGTAATGATCATTAAGGTTTTTCTCGAATTTCATTAATTCTTTGTCCATATTTTATCTATTTACATTTCGTCATGAAATAGAACGCACTGTTTCTTTTCTTTTTCTTAAATCTAAATAGAAACAAAATTACATTTATTATGTAACATTGTGCAAAATTTTATTGAATAGGTAAACTTAAGTCAGATATATATGTAAATAATGATATAAATCTATGAAGATACAATTATAACCAATACAGCAAATAAAAAAACTGATATGACGATAACTTTTTTTTGTAAATATATATTTGGGATAAATATGCTTTTGGCAGGCCAAAAATAAAAATTTAGTTAATGTTTTGAATTATTATATTATTATTCTAAGTATTACAAAGTAAATATTTGATTTTAAAGATGGCTTCGTAGGTTTTTCTCCCCTTTCGACTCTAATTAGTGAGAATTAAAATTAAGAAAAAAGATATAAATAAATTTATACCAAATTTGTCTACGGCTAAGTTCTACACAGAATGGTATATTACCAATTTGTTTGCATTATCATTAGTGTTGTAAAAATTATTTCAATTCAAATATTATATTATCCATTATGTATACGTGAAGTAAACTTTAAAAACAAGTTAAGGGCATATTTCACATTAAAGAAGTTTGAACAAAATATCTTATTGGATTAATTTATTAAACACTCAATTTTTTTTTCCTTAACATGTGAAAGAATTTTCTAAAATTCTCTATAGTTATCATGAAACTATTATATTTCTTTTGCTGTTGTAGAGAGATAAAGGCAAACTTTGTAGTGAAATTTTGTGAAGTTGCAATTCAAATAAAAACTATTATTACATAGTTAATATCAATGAATAAAATTTCTTTTAAATTGTTTCTTAGCAACCCTTGTATACTTAAAAAATTCCTTACTCTTCTTAACTTATAAAAAGAAATATCCCCGGGCCTTTGTTGATATTAAAACGATTTTATGCCAAAAATTCACCTGAATAAATGAAATTAAAGATGGTTGCTTTAATAAATATCTCTACAAGACTGTATACGTAATTTCTGTACATTGCAATATAAATGCATGAATGTGTAAAACTATAACATATTTTGCAATAGACTTTTTAAATAAAACTAAGATTAATTAAGTCTTTCAAATTTTGTTAAAATAAATTAATATTCATGAAATAAAAAAAATTTGCTTATTTATTTGTGTTTTGTTCCATTTGGATTCATCAAATTTGCCCTGGGAGAGTTTGTAACATGGTGCCCTTCCTTTACAAGTTACATAGGGCACATAAACCTCAAAATAAATATAATAAATTTCAGGAAAAATCATTTTATTAGTAACGTAATTTGTCGTTTGACGCCCACCGAACCACCCCCTCCGCCCCTCTTTAACTATACTGCTGGCACTAGTTCTCGGCCCTTTAACACTTCGGACAAAACATTCCACATTAAATTTAATTGTCCCTCCCTTCCAGTATTTTTTTGTTAAATTTTTGCTTCCAATAAATTTCGAAATTTTAAATAACTTTAATTGCTACTTTTTCGCATTTGCCTATATTTTTTCATGATAGCTTTACATTATTGTACTAATGGGATTTTTTTCTTGTTTTGATTTCAAGAACGATTTCTTTTAATATTTTATCCCTCCCCCACTTTTACCTCCCTTCGTGGTCTTTTAAGAGGGCGCACACCTCATGTTCTGAATCACTGCTATAAGGTCCTTCGTCCTCTTCTTCCTTCCTCTACCAACCTTCTTTCTTTAATTCTGGAAGAAAAGAGTGGATTTCGGTTTTGAATGAGTGTGATTCTATCTCTTATAGGATATAGGTGCTTTAAAAATACCTTTTTTAATTCCAGAAAGACTAAAGACATCGAGTTCACAAAGTCTTCTTACACCAGAAGGCATCCGTGTACTAAATATAGCATTATCTTCAAATTAAATACTTTCGTTTTTTAAAGATTAAATCTAGCAAGAATCGCCTACGGCTTGCGCTACCCATCGAAGAATACTGGATCTACCAAACATCTTCTGTCATTAAAATGGGCAAAAAAGATCAACGAAAACGCGTAATGATACCGAGACAAGATCTGCTGCAACCGTTAATGTCCTGCTAATGATGACACTGCATTGCAAATCCGATGTGATGCTTCCAACGCAAAGTAACTGCGCCTCATTTCCAGTGTGATATTGCATAATGCAACAGCCATTAAGGGAAGTTGATATTCGAAATGCAAAGCACACAAATCATTTTAGGTGTTTCAAGAACTGTGAGGTGATTCACATGGAAATCTCTTGCTGTGAGGGCTATTTGTTCGCATTCTTATTAATTTATCTTATTAAATCTGGTCTAATCTAATTTTCGCCTATTAGAGTTGACTTGCGAAGATGTGAGAACTAGAAGAGTTTTCCCTTTCAGCATTTCGTTGCATTTTTCGTGAATACTTAAGATGACAATTTGTAATTTGAGTCGGCACTTCGTTATCAGTGACAAATATTTCGCGAGTCGGAAAGTTGGTCGAGCTTATTGGATTACTTTAAGAGAATGCTGGAACGTTAATTTTGTATATATTCTTTGTATAAAATCGAATTAAGACCTATTTCATTTCAACTTTATGAATTTTTAAAATGAATTATGGCAGACAAAATCAATTCATAAAATGATACTTCAATAACTATTTATTTAAACAGTGACTAAGTGACCAGCTCATAAAAATTTTCAGAAAAACGACGTAACAAGTTGTTTCTGTTAATTCTGTTCAGTCAAACAGTATTTTTATAAAAATATATCCGATTAGCTTTTTTTTTCAAAAATCCTTCATCGTTGTCGTAAAAGGTTCCAGTTTTGCAAGTAAAAAACCCTAACACATTAATGACGATGTCCTGCGGAAAAACACGTGGTGTTAATTGCACGTAAAATAAACCACATATTTTAAAGTCATATAACGAAATATTTTATAAAAAGACATAAAATTTAAAAGAAAATTTAATGATATTCTTTGTAATGTCTCTAGTATGTTATGCTTGTAAACGATTTCCATGGTGAAGAGATACCAAGCAAAATTTTGAAAGATACCGTGTGTCTTATCTTGTTTTGTTCGCAGTGCATACACGGTATTTGCTTCCGGCATTTTTTTTCCATTTCCAAGAATTTTCTTCAGAATATGTTGTCACAAATTGCAGGATAATCCTAAATTATTTAAGGAGCCTTTGAATAGCAATGGAAATTCTATTTGAATAGCATCTTCCTCTACATCAGAATCATCAAATTCATCAACCAGCCCATTTTTTTTGCAAACTAAACAAAAACTCTCTATATCTCATTTTCTTCATGGTCTTTGGTTCAATGTTGGCTAAGAATATTTTAAGGATCCTATTCATTGTCTTTTCTATCAAACATCTGGCGGAAAACCTTGGCAGGCCTTACATCAGTAGGCCACTGGTTCAATTTATATTTTAAGACATAGTAAGAAAACCATCCAAAAATATCAATTTATTAAATATTATAGGTGTATGCATCCATACAAAGACAGCACTGTGTTTATATGACCACAGTGCGTGTCAAAAGTTTAAGCACAACAATAATTTTAAAATAAATTGAGGATGCTTGAAACTAACTAAACCAGAACTAATACAGAACCTAGTGTTATCGATGGAAATCGTGTATTTCAACTAATTCAATCTAAAGGAGCAATAATCAAGTATTAACATTTTATTTGTACTGAACTGTAAAAAGATAAATGTCTACTTGTTTAAACTTTTGGCACACCTGTTTTTCTACTTTTGCATAATTTGATGGTTGAAAATAAAGTTTAAAACATAATTGTATCAAGTATAATTTCAATTCTATAGTTTTTTACATATATGAACACTAATTTTAAAATGAGTGAATATTTCAAGTTTCATTTTAAAATTATTGCTGTGCTTGAAGTTCTGACATGCATTCTAAAAAGGCTTGTTCAAAATTGTATTCGAAAGGGTAATAAAATCAAAAATATTTTTCGAAAGGATAATTATAAGTCAGAAAATACAAGTAAAGAATTTACTTAATTCAGTGATTAATAGACTTAAAACCAATAGGTTTCAAAATTAATTTTTCTTAATTGATTTCAAAAGCAAAACGATTCCAAAATACAAATGAAACAGATTCTTCAGTTTTTCTATTGTTATAATTTTCATGCCATATTTTGTTTTAAATCTATATTTGTTTCAAGTTGCTGTGAATAAATTTATTATTCTGATGACATTTTTAATTCGCCAGTCTCACTTCTGCATCCTACTTTTGTTTTAAAAAACACTTGTATTCATTTTATTAATAAATATTCAATATTTCAAAGTGTAAATATCCCATTTTAAAGTGCCCAATCTCAATAAAATATTTAAAAATCATTTGATGAAATTTGATCAATCTAAAAAAAATAACAGCTACACCATGGAACTCAGCAAAAATCCCCAATTTTCCTATTTATATTTGTTCCACGTTGCTGTGAATAAGTTTATAATTCTTAAGACATTTTTAAATTAGCGAGTTTCACTGCTACATTGTATTTTGTGTTAAAAAAACACGTGTATTCATTTTATTAATAAATAATCATTATTTCAAGGTGTAAATATCCCATTTTAAAACGTTCAATCCCAATAAAATATTTGAAAATCATTAGAAGAAATTTGATCATTCTAAAAAAAATAACAAGTACACCATGGCACTCAGCAAAAAATTTCCCAAAATGTTTTGTAATACTTGTAATCAGAAGACGAATTTAACAAGGTTGTATGCCCATATGAATATAATATCTTTCTTTTCTTTAATAAAATCATTGAAAATTCATAATTAGAAGATAATGTTAAATATATGAATATGAATAGATAAAATACCCTATTATATATTTACTAACTGCACATTAAACTAAGCTGAATGATGAGCGTATCTTAGTTGAAAAATGATTTCCTTTAAGTCTTTCGAGTTCTGTAATAACACAATTTATTTCCAGGCCTTTCTAAACAATACTAAATCAGCGCTTGAACCAGAGAAACTACCGTTTCATATGATTTCGTGCATGAATAATGAAATATTTATTGTTACGTTCCAAATTAAACGATAGCATTGATTAAAACGATAAAAATACTTAAATTTTTAGAGTCGTATACTCTGTTTGATGAATAATTTATACAGCAGCTCCAGCCGTGATTTCTTAAATTGAAAACAAGAAAAACGCATTACTGCGTCTTTAAACCTGTCTTTTAAATCTTTTAATTAAATTAGTTGTTTAATTTATTTATAACCGCATGATTTTAAATATAAAACATCGGCTTGTTTTAAGCAATTCTTCATATGAATTTACATTCTTTAGTAAGCACTATTATTAATAAATAATCTTTTAAACTGTGTAATTTTATCTCTTAACCAGAAAAATTATTTTTCATTTTTTATCTCATGATTTTTTAAAAAGTAAACCACGACATTTATTCAACGAAGCTCAAAATCTTACTGTTTTAGCGTTTAATTGTAATGAACAATAACTTAATTTATAAATATTAATTCCTTTGAGGTACTGATTTTCAATCTGTGGGAAATTTCCTTTTAGGAGGATGGCAACGGAGAGGGGCGGAGATCTGAAAGAAAAGCAAATCGAAACCGTTAACTATTAAAACCTGAATTAGAAGAATTGCATTCTATTAATAAAGAAAATATATCGCTCTTATATCGCACAGATATTAGTAACGCAAAAGGATTTAGATATAAATTATTTAAAATTTAAAAGGAAAAAGGGGCGATATGCAACAAAGTTCAGTGGAAAGATGAGCGGTTAAATCTGTTAGCAAAAAGTGAGTCCCAAATTATAAAATATGGAGAATTACTGTTCCAAAGTGTGAGTATGATTTAGGAGAGGCCAGGGCAAGTTGGCGAGCTTGGCAAGATGAAGAACGGTTTATTTTAAGTTCATATTATACTTCACATCCATACTAGATTACTTACAGGCCCTTTAACAGCCCCAATTTCAAAACATTATTATTATTTGCATTTGTTATTATTTGTTATTATTTGCAGAATTCAGCCTGTAATATCACTTTCATTCCATTTAATATAAAAGTGTATTTTTATAAAAAAATTCAAGAAATAACAAAAGAAATTTCCAAACTAACCTTGATTTTCTTTTTATTTAAATTTCAAATAATTTCGTATCTATGCCCTCCCTCAAAATGGTCAGTTTTCAAATATTTACAGACATAGGTAAAAAAATTCCTATTACGGTTGGTCATTCACATATGATTTAGGAGAAATCAGAGCAAGTTGACGAGCTGGGAAAGATGAAGAATGGTTTATTTTAAGTTCATATTATATTTCACCACCATACGAGATTAATAGCTCTCCACACATCCAGACAGTAAAAACTCGCACCGCCATTTGACTGTTACTATTTCGTTGTTTTGATTGATGATAATCGTGTATTTTGTCTGACGTGTAGTAATGTTCACATCTTCAACGTAGGATCTCATGGACTAACACATAAGATATTTGGTTGTTCAAACTAAGCATGACTACCTTATACAAAACGCTTTTTAATTCAAAGACTTTTAACATTTTCAATGGGGTCGAGTTGACGATCTAGCCATCTCCCCCGAAGTGCTTTCTACAGTTCTCTTTTTGACGTATATATGGACTTTTTAAATTTATTTTGTATAATTTTCTTGAACTACATGATCCGCAAACTGTTCCATAACTTGTTATAAGACGTATAGACCTAACGAAAATATTTTAAGAATCTTATCTTTGAAAGAGGTGTTGGTTCTGAAAGAAGCACAGAGGGTGGAAGAAGTACGTTTAAAGCAACAAAGACAAGAAGCTCCCAAAAAAAGGAGTTGTTACAAAGAAGTTGAAGTTTGATTCCTGTAAAAAAAAGTAAGAAGCCCGAACTTCTGACACTCATGACGTCAGCTTAAACTTCCAAAGGAAATGTAATGTAGTATCCTGCGTGTGAGAGATCTATGTTGAACCTCCATCAGAAGATTGGATATAGAATGCAAATGTCACACATGGTAGCACAACGTAGCAGAAATATTACAGCATAAGGATTTCTTCTGACTCTTTTTTAAAATTTGGCATGAAAACATACAAAGAAAGAAATTTAAAATTGGAGTGGGGAAAAAAAAGAGGTATTTCAATTTTAGAACTATTCTATCTATGCAGCGAGGTGCATGAGAAGACTCCCAAAGTAATTTAAATAACTTATGTATCAGATTGTAGAACTTTATTAAGAGTGAAAAAGATATCCTTTGACATACTGAATGTACCATAAGATACCTCAATATGAGATGTCTGGAAAACCAATAAATATTAATATAATAGTTACATTTTAATAGAATCTCCTTGGTGACAGAAGACATTAATCCTATAATGAACCTGTAATTATAGAATAATTAAAAATATAAAATATAAATTTATTGGAAAATATAAATTTATATTTTCCAATGAGATATGAATTAAGGTTTGGATAAGAAGACAAAAAAATAGTAGTGAGGAAGGACACACAGGGTGCTCACAAAGGCCGTTTACAAACTTTTAGGGTAAGCCAGGCATTGGAAACAAGCCATTTTCGCAATAGAACGTGGAGACGGAAATGAAAAGGGGATTCGCTACAGGGAGTTCTTTGTCAGTGAATTAAGTAAAAGTAAAGGATACACCATATGAAATGTACAACACAGATGGAATGGCATATAAATTTGCAACAGCATAATAGCCTAGTTTCATGAATTAGAGCGTGATTTAAACGTGTATTGCCTAATACGGCAAGTCTTTTGAACATTTACTTAAAGTATTCTGCAATATAAACGTTGTGACACGGCCTATAACGCCTCAGGAATGTGGGCGTGGCTAAGACCCACCGGACCACGCGCCACACCCGCTGTGCGCGCGGGGAACAAGGTAGGGTTTTTTTCTTAGAATTCCAGAGGAGAGAGTGCCGAATTGGGTGTCTCTTAGGAACAGGGGAGAGAGTGCCGAAGCGAATTCCCCTTATCTTTTAAAGAGAAAGACTGTTGGTAAACAATATGCATAGAGAACATCTCACTGAAAGAAAACGAAGGTTTGCAAGAGAGTAATTTGCACTAAGGAAGGCGAGACAAAGCCAAGAGACATTAAGCAGAATTCAAACCGCAAATATTTAAATAATTAGAATGAATTTATTTTTCCACTTTAGTTTCGTGGAATTGAATATTCATATAATTTTCAAAACGAAAGTTAGTGTCAATTGATTCATAATTTCTGTTTTCATGCTTTTTTTTTATTTCGAAAGAACTCTGGCAATCTGCATGCGATTTTCTTCAACAAGTTTCGTTAGTAAATTTGTGACAATCCGATCTAAGATATTGTTGGCAAGCTAAAAGCCCTTCTTAGACGGGCACAAATCTTCTGGTTCCAAAGGTTTGTGGTTGCACTGCGTCCTACTTGCCGTCATCTGCCATGCCGCACGCGATTTCTAATTTTGATATTCAAGAAACTGAATTGTTGTATTATAGTAAATTTGTTTTCCACTCAGTCTGTGCTGTACATTTCATCTGGGTACCTTTTGTTTTGACTTAATTCACTGACAAAGAGAACACTGTAGCGGCACCCCTTTACGTTTCACACCCCATGTTCTGTTGCAAAAATTATTTGTGTCTGTGTGCCTGACTTCCTCTTAAAGTTTGCAAACTACCTTTCTGAACACCCTGAATAAGTCACTGTAAAACGTAGAATCGGAGGAGACACAGTCTCAGCTTTCTGACTTCTTTAATATTGAAAATCGCTTAGTTATATTGAGTCAATAACTTTAAGCTTGTAAAGGAAGATGAAATAATTTTATTTTGAAAGAAATAAGAATAAACTGTAGCTAAAAAAAGCACCTAATGAAGTTTTAAGCATAGGTTTAAATTTCCTGATCCTAGACTTTCATTAATAACAAGAATTGTCTTCCTGAAAATATTTGTCTTTGAAACTTTATAAAGTTCTATTCACAACAAATCGCTTAGTTATATTGAGTCAATAACTTTAAGCTTATAAAGGAAGATGAAATAATTTTATTTTGAAAGAAATAAGAATAAACTGTACCTAAAAAAAGCACCTAATGAAGTTTTAAGCATAGGTTTAAATTTCCTGATCCTAGACTTTCATTAATAACAAGAATTGTCTTCCCGAAAATATTTTTCTTTGAAACTTTATAAAGTTCTATTCACGACAAAGTGCGAAATACAATATACAAGTTCTTTAAATCATATGAATGATGAATGTTTTTTAAAAAAAAGTGACGAAATATCACTAAAAGGAAGTAGGAATGTCAACGCAAGAGTATGCTGAATTTAAATTTAAACGATGATGGCCAAAGGAAACGGGAGATAAAAAACCAAGGATTTACAAAAATTATTCATAAAGAAAACAACATTACATACATGCT
>BGPR01000264.1:577555-602518 GCA_013235015.1 Araneus ventricosus | reverse complement strand
CTGATCGTTCTGAGACCTCTGTAGAATCTTGAAACAAAAAATTCTATAATGATATCACTCTTTTTAATGAGATTTCATATTATTTTAATTAATTACTTTCTTTAAAGTATTATTAATTAATTTTAAAATACTTATGGTTTTCAAATTTTAAATTATGTAATATTTATGATAATCAAAGCACTTTCTGCCATCATTTTTTAAGAGATTAACCGATATATACCCATTTCTTGAAATTTTATTCTAGAACATATAACAATAAAATGTAATACTCTTTATTGTTACCTACATATTGCAATATTTTAGATGCAATTTATTAAATCGATAGAAATCAAAATTACTAGTGTTATTCAATCTGTCCTTTTAGGGAAGTTGAAGGAAAGACTAAATTTTAATTTATCTTTAAAACATTCTTTAGTTTTGAATATCTTTCCGTTTTATTTTGTGCTTATTTAAAACAACGAATTGAATTTATGCTCTTAAAATATTTTTCAAAAAAAAACTGAAATCTATATGTTCCATGCCACGATATTCCCACCCCACCCTTCAGTCGGCTGTGAAGTACCCTAAATCAGGTTTAAAACCCGAGTCTGATATGAAAATAGCCTCTTTCGATAGCTCTAGTGTGAAAAAAATGATACAACATTTTATTTGACTAAAATGTTTGAAGATTCAGTTTGCTATAAAGATATTTTTAATTGAAATGAATAGGAATGATCAGGACCAAAGAAGAACGATGTTTAAAGGATTTTTATTAATATTATATTAATCTTGTTTGAAAAGACTAACAGAAAAATAAATAGTTTGATGATCGTGTTTTTCAAAATTTTTCTGAATTCTGAAATTTCATCTTTATAAAAATTCTAAAGAGAAATGAGATCTAATAAAATTACAAAAATCTACATTCAAATCTCTCCAGTATTTTATTTTTCAACGTCTTATTCAGCTGTTATTTACTTTATTTCTTTGTTTTAATAAAGGATGATGAGATGAGAAAAAAAATGCGACAAAATTAAACGCATATTTTTATCGCGAAAGGTTTAGTAAAACAGATTTGTTGCTTTTATCTTTACGACGAAAATTGTGCTCATATCTGTCCATCAATAGAAAAAAAACTGAAGTTTCAGAACAGAAATAAGATTGTTAAAGTTGAAAACCTCTATTTACTTAAACTTTTCCCTAAAGTCATAGCATATATCAAACACATGAACAAAGTTTTTCACCCCTAGGGAAGAATAAATGAAACGTAACTATATTAGGGTTCAAAAAATATCTAAAAGGGTGAGGGTTTTTATTTCTACAAATTCAAAACATTTAGAAGAATGTTTTAGAAAAGTAAATTACTCCTGTTTAGCTATCAGGAAAAAGAAACAGGGATAAAATATCAGATTTAGAGGGAATGCACTCAGGCATGGATAAATGAAAAATAGAAACAAGAAAAAGTTAAAAGTAAAGACAGTTCTGGTAAAATTACCATTGTTTACTTATAAATTTCATCGGTATGAAAGTCTCTCAAAGGCGTCGATCCGAGATTTTTTTTTTATCTTTTCCTAACTATTCGAATCTGCGCAGTTTGACAATTCAATTAATCACATATCTTAAAGAAGCAAAGAAGGGAGGCCTTTCTTCAAACAGGCATGCTAATCTTACATGAGGGTATGTTTAGCGACGCCTGTTTTGAAATCAATCAGATGAAAGGTGGACAGTAGGACCCCACCTCTCTTTTCCGAACTTCCACCTCACACCAACGCAAAGATGTGACCCATGAGGGCTGATTCAACTCGCATTGAGCTTATATAAACGATGGCTTCAGCAATACGTACCGAACGTAAAGCATGAGTCTTATATAGCACCTTATATTTTGTGTATATTTTCTTAAACAAATGGAATTTTCCTAGAAGGCAAAGGCGCCCACGATTTTATTCGAACCACGCATTTTATTGTAATCAAAAAAATTATTTTTTACTTTTGAGTTCATTTTGACGAAATTATAATGTGTAAACGCATTTCCTCATTTAAAGTGCATTTTGAATGAAAGTTTATAACTTAAAAATTTTTTATTTATTTTATTTTCTACTTTTTAGTGACAGCTGACATGAATGCACACGACATGTTAGGCATAGTAAACCAAATTCAATTATTGAATTCTCCGTTATAAAACACATATTAAAATTATTATATACATATGTACAATTACATTTTTAAAATGATTTAATGACATTAACTTTCTGAAATATAAATCCGTAATATATTACGTGATAACTTAAAATTATTATCAACATTGTAATAGAATCAAAAGAGAATCGATCTACACAACTTCGAGTGCGAAACGTTTGGCTCACACGAAGTAAAAAAACAAAGCTGGTTGCTTGCGAATTCTAATAGAAAGTAAACCTAAGACGCGTAGAAACACGAGCTATTAAGTCATTCATCGATGCAGCGTCGGAAGTATAGCGTTTTCTCTGTTAGTTTCGCGGTGTTGTTACAACCCTACGAAAATAAGGTTACCACTTTCCAAACTTTATCGCCCAAATATAGGGCTAAAATTTTAATATCATTTTTTTAGGTTTAAAATAGGTATAGATTGCAGGGGTTTTTTTTGCATAATATTGTATTGCCCACCACCACTGTGCTAAATTTCGAAGCTGTAGCTCGACTGGAAGTGGGTAAGAAATCAATGTCAAGATTTGAGGACACGACAGTCAAGCTGAATAAAAGCTTATAAAAAACGAAGAAGTCAGGTTCTAGCTATAGAGAATAAAATAATTAATTGAAAGGTAATACAAAATGATAGTCTTTTAAATTATTTAATTGCTGCGATGCAGTCGAACATCCCATTTATGCACTGAACTAATTGTAATGAGCCCTCAAAGGGTCACTGCACTCACTTGTAGTAAACTATTATCAGTAAACACTTCGGATATAATGAACAAAAGTTTAATTTGTGTAGAAAATGATTATAAAAGTTATAATGTTATTTTGAAATGATTGTATTCCTTCGTACTTTCGATATTTCTATGAATAAAAAAATTCCATAAACCTCTAACAGAAAGATGCATTTTATTTTCAAATTAATATTTCTTTCAAAAAACACGTGAGGTTTATTAAAGAAGGAGGTCGCAAGTTTGTTCTGTTTTCCAAGTTGAATGATTTAAACCATTTTACAGCTCATTTTTTCCAAGTTACAACCAGGAAAATAAGTGAACTATACAACACTGTCCAAACTTCCATTCCATACAGACAGAGGAACGTTTGAATCATGATTCTAGACCAAAAGTCATGATATTCTAATAGATCTTTTGTGAAATAGTATCTTAAAATAACGTTTCTTTAAAGTTCGAATCTGAGACTTTGCTACCAGGTCTCTAGAAAGAGTTTAAAATGAAAAAAATTGAGGTCGGTGCAGCTTCAAAAGTGTCAACATACCCCATGCATGGTAATTTGTAAAAGGAATTCATTTTCCACGGCCGCCATTAATGTGAAACAATTCATTCTAACCAGCTTCTTTATTATATGTTATTAATAAAACAGAATCTGAAAATCCTTGTAAATTACAAATAAAATTATTAATTTGCAAAAAGACCCACTTTTTTCCGTTTATATAAATCTACGTTTTTGAACTTATTTTTTAGGATTGATAAAAGAATAAATATGCCACCTTAATATACAACGATGATTTCAATTTCTAGTTACAAAGATATTACTCTTCTTTAAACCAGCAAGAAAATAGATTCTATATGCTCTTTACACAGAACAGAGAATAGAAAAAACAGAACATATTATATAACTCAAAAATGGGTTATATAAATAATTTATTACCAACCTGACTTCTTTATGACGAAAAAGTAAATACAATATTAGATTAATTTCATTTGAAAATGACGAGATATATCCTGGGTGAATAGCACATTTAACACTTAATTTGTATAAGGAAGCACTTGCTTTGGGTTTAAACAACTGTGTGCTTTTATTTTCGCTTTTAGATTCAACGTAAAACGACAAATGTATTCTTAATATACAAATTATTTTAAATTTTAGTTCTAAACATTTTACACTAATTTTTAACCTATAAGCAAATATATTACAAACTAAAAGAGAACATTTTAGAACTTTTTCTATACGAACGAAAAACATTTGGAATAAATGAAGAATATAAATAATTACAGATATAACAGTTAGCCAACCCTAATTGTTTTGAAAAATCGAATATTGATTCAAATCTGCGAAAGATAAATGCGTACGAATCAAGAAAGAAAACATTTAAGAACCCTTTATTTTAATAACAATCAATAACTCATTATTTTTCACCTGCCCGGTTTTTGTATAAATTCGACAGCTTCTGTACTTCCATTAATTTTCAGGACAATTTTACGACGTCCAGTAATGAAGGCTAATTTTCATAAAATATACATTAGCAAGCATTTAATGCATATAGAACATAAAAATCGGTACCTAGTAATTATCTTTCGATGTAAATAGGTGAACGTAATTTGCGTACTAGCTTAATGTTCCTCTGGATAGTGAAATCGTGGCAAAATTTCGATATTCTTTCGAAAAATTCATTCAGTATTCTTTTCATAAAAATAGTCCACGTGAATTACAATTTGTAACTTCTGAGCTAATTATAACTACAAATTTCGTTTTCTGATCTAAAGTTGGTATTCAATAGAATATTAATGTAAAATCATTTAAACTCAATACAATTATCGTTTCTAACAAACTAAAACTCTATTTATTGTTTATTCAAAATACAGTTTAGTGAGATGATGTTTTTATTGCTGAAAACATCTGTTAAACGCAGGGTTTTTTTGTGGATTTTTTTTATCTTCCATTCTAGAAAAATGTTTAATTTTATTGATCTATGTACAATTTTTAAATAATAATGGTGAAGAAAAATCTGAAAAAAAAAAGTTAAATTAATAAAATTGATGAAAATGTAAAATTACCGACAGATTGTATTCCTTATAATCATGTACAGATTTTCAAATTTAAATTCTTTCCGAATAGATATTCATATGCACTGAAAATGTAATTTTTTAACCAAGAGAAAGAAAATGTAGTTGTAATATATGTCTTGATTAATCTTTTAATAAAATAAAGAAAAATGAATATTTATAAGAGCACAAAATCGAGAAAGACTTGAAAATTAATTTTTTGCTATTAAACGTATAGCTGAAAAATGATTTTCTGAGAGATATTTTTTTAAAAACAACATCAAATGTAGAGAAGTTACAAGTAATTTGTGTAACTTTGCAAGCAAATGATCGACTTCACAAATAAGAAAATGGGTGCCTAATCAAATGTCAGAAATAATTTTTCAATTTAGACAGAAACTTTTTTTTGAAATATAAAAGAAATAATTCTTACTGACGCAAGATAAATCACAATTTTTTTTCTATACTAATGGTTCAAACTCAAATGCTGTCACAGGCCAAATAAACCAGATCTAGGCTTATGTGGACCGAAAAAAAATCAGGCTTCCCAACTTCACAGAATACTGCTTCAAATCTAAACAGAATTGTATTTTGTTTGCCCTCATTAACTTATTTGTATATTATTTTATTATCAGCTGCTAAAATATTCGCTGCTATTGGTTGGGGAAATGGTGTATTGATGGCGGCTCATCAGCTTAGAAACAAGAAGTGCTGCAAAAGTTGTGTAGACCCAAGTTGTAGGAAATTCTGTGCTGATTATTTTGATATATATAATGACGATAACCCAAAAATTGATAGTTTTTTTAGTTATAAGCAAAGACTAAGATAAAACCATTTTTTGCTTGTTTTTTGGGTTTAACTAAAATTCCAACAAAATTTTTCGTGGAAAACCTCAGATACGTTATCAGCACCCCAAAAACATAAAGGAGCAAAAAATTACAACTCCTCCAGATTTGATTTTAAAAACTACCTAATGACTGGACTACTATGCGAAAGAGATAAAAAGCCAAATGAGGACGGCAAAAGAGGAATTCGCGCGCCAAGCGCGGTCTGCGGTTACTGCACAGCTCAGAGTGCCTCTAAATTTAACAGAGAAAGGGTTGCTTTTTTCTTCTGATTTATCGTTCAGAGTGAGAATTCCGTTCCTTGGAGGGGCGATAGCAGCTGCAGCTCAAGCCTGCGTCTCCCTTATTTGTTGATTGATTTTCCGCCATCCTTTCACGTTTTTATTACTTTTTTCTGCTATTTTCATTGATTATTGAACTTTAAAGAGGAAAAACAATCAAATAAGAATAAAAACGAAAATACAAGCTTTTAAAAGAATTTTAGGGAGGACTGCAGCTCTGCAGCCCTTATGGACGAACTGCCACTGGTAATACGACTAGTAATCGGATACTGGCGAATGGTGTGGTTCGTTATTCATAATTATTTATAATTAGGATTTTTAAGTTGCGAAAGTTTTGTTAATTTTGTTACATACTGTCATGTTTGTCGGGCCCCAAATGTACTCGTTGTGGGCCGCCAGTTTGACACCCTTGCTCTATACTATTTCCCAAAGTTTTAACACTATGAAAGCATGAAAGAGGTGCAAAAATAATTTCAAATGAATTTCAACGTATTTTTATTTCCTGATTCTTTGTAGAGCTGAGTTGTGTGGAAATGCTTAATAGAAAAAAATTAAAAACATTTATTTTTCTAGAAACTGTTGAAAATACTTAACTGTGTGTTGTGTGCGACGCCTGACCACACCAGAAAAAGGGCGCTGCTGTCGCCAGTGTAGAGGTAGAAGTGACGCTTGAGCGTTGCAAGACAAAGAGAGAGTTGAATAAAATGGTGAAGAGTACAGTCCGCTAAATTTTTGTGTTGTGATTTATTGTGAGTGATTAATTACAGAGAGTTAGTCAGAGCTTTCGAAGGGCCGAAACACTGTGTGTTAAATTTTTCTTTGACTAGATCCGCACTCTAGTTTAGTTCACATTAACTTTCCGTTTTGAATCAACACCAGGGATATTTGGAGCAAATTTCGCAATTTTCACAACAGTGGTCAGACGACGAGGACGATACCTGAGCCGACACACCCCTCGCCGTCATATTTAGCATGCACTAGCCCCACATACACGGCGAATCTTTGATGGAACCGAACCTGGAACTCTCATATCCCGGAGCCGAGACCTCAATACCAAGGCACTCCGACTAGATCTGTAGAAAATCAATAAATAGCGTAACAAAGTAGTATTAGCAGAAATAGTTATCTGAAATCTTAAAATGGCAGTGAGACAAGTGACAACATTAAATTAACATTGGAAGTTGCCATAGTGGTGACAGACTTACAATGCTGTTCAAAATTATTAAAACGCTAATAAAAATTTTACACTTTTTATTATAGAAAATGATATTTTTTATTTATATCTCAAATGCACTAATTTTATTATAAATTCAATCTTATTCATTAGAATGAAGCTGCAAATAACTCAACCTTTATCGCAGAATAAGTCAGAATAGGAACATTTTCAGATTATTAAATTATGTGTTGTTCAAAATTATTCGAAAGATCAAAAAGTTACAACTAAAAGTTAACACAACAATTTTTTAAATCAAATATTAGTGTTTAATGTTTAGCTGAAACTCCTTTGGCCTTAATCATTGCTCTCAGTCTTGGATTCATGCTATCAACCAGTTTTTGCGTTGTGTTCTGGTTGATATTGCGTCATTCATTTTTGATCGTTTCAAAAAAATTGATTTTTAATTTTTTTGTCTTTAAAAGGCAATATTTGATTCAAAACGACCATAAATTTTAGATGGGATTAAGGTCTGGGCTGTGAGATGTACCGATGACCCACACTCAAATATGTGATGGATTTCTTTAGGTTTTGGGCAGGATATCGACGTTCATACTTACAATCATTTTGCCGTCGATCATCACAATTTCACCATCACCTATAGAAGTAAGACATCCTCATACCATCACATTTCCGCCTCCCGTGATTTACTCCGTGATTAAGCGCCTCACTTGATCAACACCACACTCTTTTACACTTTTTCTATTCAAAAAGCTGGTATTCGCTTTCGTCTGACAATAAAACACTGCCCCAAAGTTGTGAATCCTTCGAAAGAATATCTTTGGCAAAGTCCAAGCGCATTGCCATGCTTGTTTTGAGATGTACGATCTTTTTCTTTGGATAAAGCTTATCAACCCAGAGTTCCTGATTATAAGGCGAATTGTTAGAGCTGACATATTCAGTTTCAAGTCTTTCCCGATATCTCTTGACGATATATCGTTCTTTTCTTCTGTGCCAATCATACAATCATAGAATCTTCTCTTGTACTTGTTTTCGGTTTTCTGTATCGCCCTCTCTTGTTTCCGATGGATCCTGTCGTCCCATACTTCTTGCGAAAATATATACCCGACTTCGACAGTTTATACCTTTTTGCTAAGTTTCCATATGATACCACATCCTTTCGATCTTCATTGATGTGGTGGAAATTTGTAAACTCTTGAGCATTACTGTTGGCTTGAGCTCTTTTTAGACCCAAAAAATAAATTGCCAAATAAATTAATCTATTAAAATTTACCAAAATAAAAATAAAGCCCATTCGTGCTCACTTAAATATAACCTTCGACATCAGCCGTTTATTCAGCCGAATAATTTTTAACAGCTAAAATATACTGTTCAAAACAATAATTCTTTCTACGAAGTAGTGATATTTCATGAAATAGTTCACACTTACATGCATTTATGGAGGACAAAATACAGTATTATAAAATCAAAACAAAATAGCAAATGATAACGTTTTTAAAACTTTATGAACAAAAGATGAAAGTTTGACAGTCCGTTCTAATAATTATGAACAAAACTGTATGTTTGATATATGCAATTTCATCATGCAGAGAAAAATGTAACAATGCAACATGAAATTCGCACAACGTGAAATTTTTCTTTGGACTAGACAAACTGGTTACAGATTCACAGAACAGATATTATCGACTATTAGGATCTACGTGTCTTTCAGCTGTTTTTACGGATCCTCATAATACATTTTGGGAAAAGATCAGATAATAGTTACAAAGACTACAGACCTCACAGAGTCAGTTAACTATAGATTTTTGTTACACTAGGTTTGTCATTCAAATCAAAACAGCAAGATTTTCTTAGACATAAGAACATGTCACTTGAAGCTACGTCATGTTTTCAGTTCGGTTTCAAACAATCAAGAAGTGAAGAAAGTTTTCTGTTGATAAATAGTTCACACAATGATTTTTAACTGTCTTTAGTTTGATTGCACTGAGTAATACAGAACACAGTTAAATAAGTATTTTCGGTATCTCTCGACTCAATTATGTATTGTTGCCATTCTGTCCGCTTTTTTGTTTGAAAAAGATTGGCATGGAGCATTACAATTATTTGATCCGATTCAGAAATTCTTTGAATTAATTTGACTTAAGGGCTACCAGATAATGCGCTTCAATATATCAGTTGCAAATAATGATAGTAATTTAAATAACAACTGCGACTTACGTAGAATAGAAATTCTAAGTGCACAGAGCAAGATCTTACTTATCATTATTCAAATCTGCTTATGAATGTGTACCTAGGGAGAGACATTTTAATCTTGCAATGCAAAGATAGGAAGAATCTCTTTTGAGATCCGTCTTGAGCGTATGGACGAACTGAGAATTCCACCGTAACTTGCAAACACTTGACAGGAAGCCAAGTGCAAGATAAGCTTCGAATTCGCAAATAAGGGGTTTCGAAAGCTTTTGTTGAATGAATTTGACATTAGGCAATGCAGATCAGGCAATAAAATTCAGACTGGAGGTAGAGTTCAGAAATCTTGATTGAGTCAGAGGCAAATTCTCCCTTAAGATTTAGTAGGAGACTGGTTTTATTTTTGCTTTGTTACATTCGTATCTTGATAAGATGTCTAGAGTTGTAGGTAAAATATGTTTCAAAAGTGTTGCAAGAATTTCATAAAAGTTAACATCTTGAGGTTTATTGGGCATGCTTGAAGAATAAAGTAAGTGGGATTGCAGACACTGAAGGATACACGTTGTTTGCAGCAGACTCAAGTACGTCATGACACCTAGTAAAAACCTAGAGAAGATCTTAATGCTCTTTAATTTTAATTTTAGAAATAGTTACATTTCCGTACGACCAACCAACACCATGAGTATGTCCTCGTTTCTAAACCATTGTCTAACGGAAGAATAAAATCTAAATTAAAGTTTTTTCTTACAGCTAAGCAACGCTCCATTATGAATTTCAAAAAAAGGAATGAATTTAAATTCTTAGAATATGAATAGAGCCACTTTAGGGTTAAGTTAATAGTTGCAGGATCTGCAGAATGCAATAAATAGTATAATAATTTTAAGCATGGTTAATTAAATTCGTAATTTTAAATGACATTATTGAATCAATTTTTAAACAGAGTTGAAAGCATAATTCAGACAATTATTTATGGTAACAAATGATTACATAGGAAAGTGAGTACGCGTTGCAGAATGAGGCCACTCGCAGCGCCCCAGTGGCAAAAAGCGGGACTCAACTATCTTAAGTCTGAAATTCGAAGGAGTTTGGGACAAAATTCAGTTTGAAATTTTTCAGCTTTATCGATTTAGTACGAAATGGCACTCGATGAGCAGTAATGATTTACACCGAAAGCGCAAAGTGCAAATTTAAATGGTGCGATTTGTCTCAATATTAGTGTTGATTTCATTACAAACCAGTATAAAGTACTAAAATTGTTCTTTCTTGTCGTAATAATGACACAACTCATACCAACTTGCATTGGGCCTTTTTACTTTCGATTTAGGAAATTCGTCCTCATGAGTGTCATTTCCTACTAAATCGGCGATGATGAATCGGAACTTTCTAAGTGACTTTCCCCTACACATTTAATATTTTCGAGATTATGCAGCTAAGCTCTACGATAGGTTTCTCTATTGTGTGACACATACTCATTTTCTCACGTATTTACGTCGTTTTTATAATTATTTTCGTATCTATTCATAAATTAGATACTTACTTTTCACCTTTTAAGTTATACATATCCTTTCAAATTCATATTGCTTCATTTTCCCTAAAAACTACTTCTCTTTTAAACCAACTTGTAAATTTTAATATTTAAAAGCATCATCTTGCTTATATATACATTCTAACTGAATCTGAATAAAAAATAAATATTAAAAAAATGACAGAGAAAAAAGATATTTAAAAATATTCGTGGAAATTTCACCAAATAAAAAAAATAAATTGCTCAAAAGCTGCGAAAGTTAAAACAACTTCCCATTTTGTATTAAAACAAAAACGCTTTCCATAAAAAGTAAAGCTCATTTATAACTGCTATTTGCATTTTTTTGTTAAAAATAATTTGAATAATCTTTTTCAAATACAATTTCTGAACTTAAACACTTAAAATATTCCCTAGAGTTTGTGTGCTTGTTTCAGTTTCTGGGAATATTAAATATTTTGATAATGTGTTGCAATTAAAGACAAAGTATGTTTATTAATCACATCGCATAAGCATAATGTGGTTGCAGAAATCTGCTGTCATTCTGAGAAATCCTAAGTCGAAAGAGCCATTCGATCTGTTCCTCTTTGCAGCTTAAAACGGTTGAAATCTCAACACAAAATCGCTTGGTGCGCATGTCCAAATGACATAAATATAGAAAAGTCCATTTCTTTGTCCTGATCGGGTTTACAAAGGTCGCAGATCTTTATATTTATTTTTTAAATAATTGTTTTTTTTTTCTTTTTATAGCATAACTTCTGCTCATTAGAGTTGCTTAAATGCAGAAAATTCAGCATTTGATATTGAATGAAAGAATTTTGGATAATTAGAAGTTAAAATTAGCTTTATTTAAATATCTCTTGCAGTACTACTTGTTTCCGGGATAACAAGCTGCCTCTGATTATTGTGTCCGTAATCTTTAAATTATGGTAAGATGATTTAGATGATAATTCACATTTCCTGCCAGTATACAGGGATATCGTTTGTTATATGATATACTAGCCGCCTTCGGCGACCAGCTTGATCGCCAGAAATAAAATTTCTACTAAATCACTTATAAATAATTTTATATTCATGTTTTACCCTTAGAAAGTAGTTTTAAACTTCAAATTGCTATAGACCTTTAACCCATGTTCTTTTCGTAGCCTTTCACTCTTTTTCTGTTACTTGTCTACATTAAAGTAAAATACGCAGCTGATTTCAACATTACATTGACAAGGCACATTTTACGTCCAGAAGCATGCTAGTTGGCTTAAAACACGATTATAAAAAGAATTAAAACATGGGACCGATAATCATTTAATTTCTGGATTATTTCATTGTATACTAACTGTCTTTACAGATTTCATAGAAAAATCGATCAAATAAAAGAAGAAAGTAAACTACAGTAAGATATTTTCTTAGATTTCAATAATGGTAGAGAAACCCGCAATTAAATATTTTTTAAACAATGAAAACGGTTTGAAATGCGTTGCAACAACCAAAAGTATTGTAAATTAAGCCAAAAAATATTTTTAAAAGGTTATTAAAATTAGAAAAAATTGTACGGCGACTTAATTGATATCATTCAAAAGGTAATTTTTGCACTTTCAGATGGCGTAAAAATGGTTTCGTTTCTGTAATATCTTCGGAAGTTACTAAGGAAAAACGCCAAAATTTTGCTTAATTTTTAATTAATTAAAATTCGAATTGAAAATTCAAAGAATGCTCCGAGGTGCACATTCTCGCCAAATTTCGTAGCTTTAGGTCTAGCGGTCTGCCCTGTAGAGGACCAACACACAGACAGACACACACACATTCTCTTTTATTATTACTAGAGATTAACAACAATCAATTAACAACAACAACAATTTTATAACTACAATCTTTAAAAAGCTCTACTATTTACACAGCAGATTCTTGGTAGAATCGGAATTCGAAACAAAATGCTTAGCAATCACGGTCAAGTGCATATAATCAGGCTATCGAGCTCTACAATTCACTAGAGTAATGGCAAATAATGAGCACAATAATTAATATTTATGGTAATTTACTGATGTGTCACTTTATAACTTCTCGCAGATATAATGCTGTCGTATGAACATGACTTTCCAAATTAATAACTTTTTTAATCATTTTAATTTGATTGATCACATATAATGCTATGATCTATATACATAAAAGAGAGAGTCACTCACTGACTCATCACCGAATCTCCCAAACCACTGGGACTAGAAACTTGAAATTTAGCAAGTGGTTTCTTCCTAGGTAGTAGGTGCTCAATAAGAAAGAATTTCTCGAAATTTTTATTAGAATTTTATTTAATTAAAAATTACCCTAAATTTAACGCAATAACTTCTGTTGTTGTTTCATGTCTCTCTGGTCCAAGATTAGACCAGGTCCATGACACCATGTCGCTCCAACAATTCCACAAGTCCTTTGCCCTCCCCACTCCACAGCTGCCTCGCAGAGGCGCCAATGCAGTCAATGATATGGGCAGGAGAAGCAGGACAGGAACAAGGGCGAAAAGAAAAAGTCTTTTCCTTATCGATGAATTTTAAGCTTTTAATGTGTCCGCTACGCAACATGGCCAATGCAGTCTGAGCGGATCTTGTGCCTACGGACTGTAGAGACAGACCAGGACGGTTCCCGGCATACCAATCATGTTGGGGGGATTTTTCCAAGCAGAATTTGCTTTAGCCTTGTGAATAGAATATATTTCGGACGTGAAGAGTTCACTAGAGGTTGCAGAAGGAAGAGCACTTCCCTCTCTCGCAAGCACGTCTGCCTCCTCATTGCCAAATACTCCAACATGGGATGGAATCCATTGGAAGCAAACTTTACTTTTCTGCGAAAGTGTAGCAATTTTGGAAATAACCTCTTGACCGGTTTTTTTCTCGAATTTCCGGCCAATTTTTTAAGTATTGAATTGAACTCTTGCTGTCCGTCAAAATATAGATGTCGCTATTTTCAAAATGTAGGGCAAAATTTAAGGCTTCTCGGATGGCAAGAAGTTCCGATCTGAAAACCGAACAGTTATCTGGGTTGCGAAATCTGCAGCGAAAAACCAAACCGTCCTCGGCCTTATCATAAACGCCGCTGCCAGTCCTACCTGAGTCCGATTTACTCCCATCCACATAGAGTACCAAGGCCTGAGAAGGTATGTTGTTGATTAGTTCCAGTGACAATTGCCTCATCTCTGGGTGCTGAGTGTGCTTAGGGGCACTAGTCAATAATTGGTCACTAAAACTAACTCTATCCAAAGAGGTATTTGGCGTCAAGCAGCTAAAAGGGATACATGGTTCAATGTTAAAATCCAAGAGACCGCGTTCCCACATAACCCCAACAGGGCTGTCCTTTTTCAGTCTCTGGTTGCTTGTCCACTGTAAAATAAATTTCGAAGTTCTGTTAAAAGATCCGAGACTTTGTAGTTTGGCAATATATTTAGCAGAATTAGTTCTGATTCTCATGGACAAAGGCTGAAGGTCGGCCTCATACAAAACAATAGCTTTCGGACAGCAGCTTCTGAGACCAGTGATTATTCTAGCCGCGCTAAGTTGCACTCTTTCCAATTTGTTAAGATTCGTTTGAGAGGCCACTTGATAGACTTAGTAGCCATACTCTAGAACAGGACGAATAAGCGCAGTGTAAGTCATTCTGACAGTAGCAATAACTTCTAAGTATATTATTGAACAAAAACCATTTTAATATCATCTTAAAGTTAAATGATACCAGTTTAATTTCGATACAACATTCTGTTTAATTTTAATTAATTTTTGAAAATGTTTTCAAACATAATTTCCAACAATGTTTTCATTGTTGACGTCTGCAGCTTTTCTTGGTGAGTGTGCTGAAGAGCTCCTTCATCGATTAAAAAAAGAAAGAAAACATTATTAAGTGAGAGCTGATGATGGTGAGTTGCGTTTTGAAAGTTATTTCTGACGATATTTTGAGACATAATGTGATAAAGCTTTTTTAAATTATCTATAAATAGGTGTGCTATCTTTGTATATATTTGTATTGTCGAGAAAATATATGAAGGAAAACGGACTTCGTAGTAATTCGATTTGGCCTTTTATTTAGTCTCTCTGAAAACATAGAGACCTATAACAAGAAAGAATAACATTGAGACTTGGACAAGGAACAATAACATCGCTTTTCCGCTTAGATTTAGTCTGTTCGCCCAAATTGTTCCCAGGAGCACTAATTATCACAGATCCCTCGAAGAATAGTAAAAATGAGTGGTGACGGCTCGTGCCTCCTTTCCTCCCTGTCATATCTGGTATATGGTGACGTTTCAATGATGGGTAAAATTCGGATTGACATTGTGAGTCATGTGACGAACAACTTTCAAAGGTTTAAGTGCTTTATTCAGGAGCGGTCTGGATTTCCTTATTGTGCTAAGCTTCAGTACTTCACGGAAATGCCAGTCCCTGAATTTTTCATTAATAAAAACTATGATTCCATTGCGCAAAAAAATATCATGGTGAAGCCTAAGATTTCTTTATTAAATTGAATGCAAAATGGCCAAAACATGAGAAAGAGAAGAAGCAATTACGTAAGATTTCTTTTTTTACATTATCGATATTCTCCACAGGTTCGGTTTATGCTCACACGATCATCGCGTTTGTGGTGATAAAGGATATCCAGACCACTGCACAACAGACTACCCAATGACAAAACCCTTGCTGAAAACTTTTCTACGTGGTGGGAAAATATTGTTCAAAACAAAAGGTCCCTTGCAAGACTCACGAATATTATGAAGATCCTACATGAACGAAGGCATGATGTCATCACTTATGAAGGAAGACTCTTCTTGCTTCCAACGGCAATTAAGACATTCATTGCAGACTTCTTCAGTTCACTTTATGTGTTAACTGTAATAATTATATTGTTGTTTATTTTATTTTATTTTTTCTCTCTCCTTTCTGTAATTCATCTTTACGCTGAGAGGGTTTTGTATAAATATAAACCTTACCTGGTCGGTTTCCTATTAACAATAATAGTAATTAATATCTAAAAGTATCTCATTAACTTGAAAAATGTTTTGAGGTTTCCTGTTACCTAAAAATTGATTTAAAACTTAACTATGAAGATTTGAATATCGATCTTTTCATCATTATTAATGATTATTTCGTATCATTCTTAAAAATTATTAATAAGTTATGAGAAAATTAGCTTTCTGCTGTTTTTAAGAATCTTTTGGAACAGTCTGTAATTTTTTTTGGGAACTACGAGATTTTAAAAATCTTTGGTGCAACAGACTTTCTCATTTTAATTGAAAATAAAGAAAAATTTTGCGTTAGAATTCCGTCGAGTGCTTGTCTATATAAGTAAAAAAGAATACTACAATGTTCAATTAAATTTTATGTCATTCTTTAAAAATTATTAATAACTGATAAAGAAAATTTGCTTTTTGCTGTTTTTAAAATCGTTTGGTTCACTTAATATTTTCATTTTAATTACACTTTTCAAATGATAAAAGGATCTTGTTTATTATAATATTTTACAAAACATCATAATTGAATATCATAATATTTTATAAAAAAAGTAGTTTTTACATTAAAAAACTATTAGACCTACAATAAAAGTACTTTTATCCCTAGTACCAAGGTACCAACGATGTGTTACTACGCGGAAGAAATCGAGGGAATCAGCTAGTTATGGTAAAACAGAAATAGTTTGAAATAACAGGTTGTTCACTGCCTTGAAAAGGAATTAAAATACAAATAATTCTACAAGATATTGTCCATAATTCTAATTTACAGTAGAAATTTTAGTTTTCGTTCTAGTATGGTCTGAAAATGGATAGCATGTTTTTCAAATCGAATTGCACGGAAATATCAAAGGAAATGAGTATATTCCGCGAATGTCCCAAAATAATTGTGAGTGTCAGTCGTATTACCGAGAAAAGCTATCTGGGGATCTTCAACTCATTACCAAATGATAGAGCTGTCTGTGAGACAGTTTAGCTGAACATAAGGTAAAGAAGTTTAAAATAAGTATAGAAATTTGACTATGCAGATTTGTTTTCAAGAGTAAACTTCATACAATTATTCGACATCGTTTTCAGCATCATTATATTTCTTCTCCTTCTCGAAGGGCCGCTGTGGCCTGTGGTAATGTGTCGGAGGGTTCCAGGTTCGAAGACCGAAGATCCGTCATGTATTGGGCCTGTTGCACTTTAAATCATACGTAGGGGGTCAAACGTCCTCCCGCTGGTGTATCCCGGAAGTTTGGAGAGGGGTCGTCCTCGTCATCTGACTGCGGTTCAAAAATACGAGGTAGTATTTAGTATTTACAAAATAGCCCTCGTGTTGCTTCAAAACAGTACGTTAATAAAAAAAAATTAAACTTTTTCTTCTCGAAGTACCCGGTAGTACTTTTGAAACCGGATACATACTTGTGATTATATAAGCAGTTGTGACTACAGTATTTGCATCTCAGATTTAATCGACGCTTTTAACCTTTCTTCATTTACAAACGTTATAAAATGTTAAAAAAACATATTTTCATAAAAGCCCAGCTTCATTTAATCGTCGTAAAACCATCTGAAAATTAAGGTTAATACGCTCATAAATATCAGACTCGTAACTAATAGCAGAACTATTCCAATATTTCCGAAGGAAGAACAATGAGGACCCTTGATTATTTTCTGAAAATATCTACGCATGCAATGTAATCAATAATGCTGACATGATTCACTTGAATTTTTGAGCGAGGACTTAATTTTGGAATCCATTGTGCATTTTGAAAAAGAAAAAAAAAAGATGTGACATCTCAACTCAGCTTAAGACAATACTTTTAGCTATCAGATTGCAAGTTCGTTTGCGTTCATTGTGACCGATACTTCAACTGAATTGACTCCATGGGTTTTTCAACAAATTCGATCAATATTTTGAAACTTTTCCAAAAAATCTCATTCTATGGATGGAAATTCATCATAATCCAACGCAATATCCTCTTCAGACCCAGCCTCCATCTTAATGTGCTTTAGTGTTTTATTTACAAAAAAAGGTTTTTTTTTCCATTCAAAGCCCTCAAATTCCGTTGTGTTATGCTTCGGATGGTCTCATGTGGTCATCTGCTAATTATGCATATTTAATTATATTAATTAATAAAAGTATTTAATTTATTAATTATATTAATTAATATATAGTTAATAAATCATTACATATAGTGTTATATATTCCTATCAAGAGTATTAATCTCGATTTTTATGAAAATTAGTCAAAAGTATACCTTTGAGTCTCAAGCGGATATAAATCAAATTTATTGAATAATATTTGAAGACAGGCCATAGTTGATGATACGAACTCACAATGGAGTCAAATCACGTGAAGTCACAGTCATATGATTTAAGATCCAGTTCAGGGAGTCCTTTCCTTTCTACAAATACTAAGTTATAAAACTTCTGCGACCTCTAAAAAAACTGGCATAAGCTTTGCACTCATATTCAACTTTGTTACTCTGTGTACAGTATATGATCAAAAGTATCCGGACACTTTCGGATTTACACATTTTTTCGTATTTTTCCAGAAACGCTGGAAGAATTGCCTTTCAACTTCGACCATGTAAAGAATAGACACATATAGGCCAAGGCTAATAAAAATTTGCAACTTTCATCAATATTTTTATTTGCTGTGCAGGCATTTTCATAATAATAGCTCGTATATTCGGGAAGATTTAAAGGTTTTTATTAAAAAATATCCCAACTTTTTCTACATGTTTTTGCTTATAACATGCAGTGTCTTCAAAATATTATACGGAACAGAATAAGTGACAATCTGCCAGCAAACATTATATTAAAATTAAAGTAAATACTTCAAATATTCGGAGAAATATGGATATTTATTGTAAATAATTTTAACTACGCTTGTGCGAAACATAGCATAATTTTTCTTTCGTTATTTCAAAGGCAGCTTATGGGCAGCTTATATAAAAATTCCAGTTGAATACCGATAAGTTTCAGAAAGATATCGGCATTGCGTGCAAAAGGTTTTTCCACCCTTTAAACTCGAATCATTGAATAATTATATTGAATTGTATAAAAGTTGTTTATGTTGAATACCTATGCATACTTATAAATTAAATACATAATTTAAATTATAGTAAATTAAGTATTATGCGAAGATTCAAGTTTAAAACATCAATTCGTAGGAAAACCCTCAACATGTAGTTTATCTTAGCGAGAAACTGAAATTTAGTTCTATGCAATTCTTATATCTTTCTGTATCTTAACGATATTCAACTGTAATTTTTATATAAGCTTCCCCATAGTTCTGGTTCTGAAATTATGAAAGAAAAAACGTGTTATGTTTCGCATATGTGCAGTTAAATATTATTTACTTCAAATACTTATATTCCCTAGAATATTCGATACATTTACTTTTAATTTTAATATAATGCTTCACTGGCATATTGTCAACTATTCTGCACGTTTCGCATGATTCGGTTTAAAACACTGCATGTTATAAGAAAAATACTTTCGGAAAAATTTGGGATTTTTTAAAAGAGCAAACCTTTATATCTTCCCGTATATATGAGCTGTTTTCACAAAAATAAATGTAACTAGAACAAGTTTACCATATGCGAGTTTTCTTTCATTTTCTTACATCTTTTATAGCAAATTCATTGATAATATCATTATAATTTAATTTTTTGGTTAGTTCGGATTCGATAGATAAAATGGCTCGAGAAGTTCTTGTCTAATGCTAGATCTCCAGTAAAGTTTTATTATTTTCAGTCTTGAGTAAGATCTTTTTTGTACTTGGTATGGTCTATATAATTTTCAGAAAAGTAAAAAAAAAATGGATACAATTCAATTTATTTTTAACTCTTTCGAGACTGACAGTACATCTAAGTACATTCAAAGCAGTGCAATTTTTTTAATTGGTCTTGATAGGGTTAAGTAAATATTGTGATCTTGGAAGGCAAAACTCTACTTTCTTGATATCAAACTTTAATTAAAGATATCAATACAATCAATTTTCATTTTACAAAATCATTCAGCGGCGCGGGGCCTTGAGCGTACGCACCGTTTCAGCCCCCCCCCCCCCTCGGGTCGGCCCTACTTCAAAATCTGGCTAACTGGTGGTACGTGCCTGTTGAACACTGTTTTGGAGATTGGCAAAACCTATTGACTTCATAGACAACAATGACAAAAAGAAACAATGGAATGCATACAGTTCAGCCACGGAAGTGAAATGTAACTGTCCAATATATAGGACTCTGGGCGTTAACGGGTTAAAAGCATTTAAAATGGAAAATTGAAAAAAGTTCAATTACTGAATTTAAAAAATTATAATGCAACTCGCGGAATTATTTTAGAAAATACACTTTGTCCACGAAGCCCATTTCCAATTCAACAGCCCCACAATTTCAAGATTTCATTTAGAACACAAACGAATAGGCAAATCTGTGGAAATTATTTCAAAATGAGGAATAGATTCTGAAGGCGTTCTTTTACCTCATTTAATGTAAAGTTCGCCAATAGTTTTACAAAGCACATAAAGACGGGGTTCGATTTGCTGCCATGTTTCTCTCACACATAGCATCATTAATTGTTGCAGTGGCATCACAGATCTTTTTCATTGTTGCCTCGTGTCTTTTTTCGATATGTTTGTTTATAAGCCTACAATCGCAAGTTCTTATGTAGGACCTTGCTCATGGTGTATTTTGGTAACTGTCTGTCAGCAGTATGCATGGATTTTGAGGGAAAATTAGCAAGGATTGTCTTGCACGATCGGCGTTGTCTTCTTTGACACCCATTCTTTTTTTTTCCAAACTGTACATGTCGCCATAAGCTTCTTCTGCCATGAACGAATTGCCGGCGGGACAGTGGATGTTTATCAAACTTAGTCCTGTTGTTTCGCTGAGTCTGCCTATTAGATTTTGTTACAATAAACCACGATGCACATTGGGCCCTTTTTTGAAAAGCAACCATGATTTTCAGGATTAATTTTCCCTCTTTCGTCAACAGGTTATCCGATGAACACATATTTCGGGTACCCTGTTTTCCTATGTACCCAAAGAGTACATAGGAAAAATTTCATTGACATATATGATCTCATCAATTGTATTTTAGTAATTTTTGAAATAATAATAATCGACATAAAATATTTAGGTATAAAATATATGATTTTGAATTTCTATGTTAACGTTCTGCGGATCAATTGCTCAGCTATTCTAAGCTACACCAGTTTTAATGATAATTACTTTTTTGTGAGACATTACATAAGTATGAAGTACTGAATCCGTAAGCATGTATCAAACGTATTCTTAAGGTACTTATTACGATAAACGCTCCTCGGTCAAATATGTTTCACAGATTTACGCCAATTAATGTGTTTAATATCATTCTAGAGAAGCTATTAGGCTCAAACACGTCGTCACTTACACAGGTGTAAAAGAGGCCGAAAACCGCGAAAATAGCACTCCAACAGTGTTAGAACAAGTCCCCATCGAGGCACAAAACGGGATGCTTTAACGCGTTACAAAGTGACAGAAGTGGTAATTTGAAGGGAAACACCATTAACTTGTCTGACTGAAGTCATCCAGGCCGATAGATCGGAAGTCCTTGACAGGCTCTGCATAATAATTGAGCCGCAACTGAGCGGGATCCACCGAAAGAAATTGAAGATATATTAAAACTAATCGAATAAGAAGACACTTAATGAACGTAAATGACTTTTAATGACTGTTTGATACTTAGCGTCGTAACGTGCCGATGCGTTCCAGCGTTAAGTGTAAGAAGACGCACCCAGCAACAGATGTCCTACTGCATTTCATCATAACGCGTGAGTGATTGAAGGGGATCCTTTTAGAAAAATTTGTTCAGGTATTAGTGCATGTAAAGTATGAAAATAATGAAGTAATTGAAGGTGAAAAGTGCATACCTCCGATTAAGTATAAATTACTCCTGTAGGAAGATTGAAAATTATTCAGAGTAATATATAGCCATCATAAAACAACTTCCAATACAAATTAATCATTACATTTGGCAAAAGCATGTTTCACGGACTGCAAACAACTCGCTTTATTTTGATTGCATTATCAAGAAAGGTAGATTGAATTTTTCTCGGCATCGCTATAGGCCATAAAAAAAATAACACTTCTAGTAAATTGATATGCATTGCACTGTCAATCAAGCAATTTTAGGTTATTTTTTATTTCTGTTATTTAAATTATATATTTATGCATTGAAACACTGTTTTCTGGATTTAACTTTTTTTCTTTTTAGACTGAATGCGTAGGTTTGGTATTTACCAACTTCTTGTTGCACAGTCAATGATCCGCGACATCGGCACGAATGACTTCGATCCATGGTGTGAAACGTGTTATTAAAATGCTATGAAGTCAATTCATGATCTCATGATGCACATCAAATGCGATGAGCTAATTTAATTTTAGAATGCATCATGAATCTTGAAAGAAGAAAAAGGACGTGTCTTTCCAACACAGCATAGACAGTATGAGGTTAGATGACAATCAGTTACGGTTGTCATGTGATTTCCACATTAGTGATCTCGAATTCAAAATCAAAAATTGTGGAATATACTGTCAACATCTGTGATTCTTATAACTGCCTCCTTAGAAAAAAGAAACACATCTTTAAGCTATCCTGGTCTGTTAAAAAGATCTTGGATGAATTTCTAATCTTTCGTATTGAAACCGAATGTTTTATTTAAAAAATCTCCCCCGTTAAATGCTAAAAAATAACATTTCACTATACTGAATTCAAATTAAATATGCCGAAATTTGAAAGAATATTGTCATTTTATTTATTTATAGAGGAGAGGAGCAGAAGTAGGTTAAATTTTGAACAGAAGTTATATTTCACATTCCTTCAAGAACTCATTCACACATACTTTCTTATACAGGAAACAATAAAGTATTGTGTGATTAAAATACTTTATATCGATTTTTTTAATTATTTATATACAAATAATAGTACAATAACAAAAGAGGGTCTCTGAATCATGCAAGTACTCTGTGTTCTTGTGATTACTTTTAAACTTAAAATCTTTTCTGTCATAAAAAAGATACTTATGCGGTAATCCATGCACTTAGATTATACAATTACAAGAAAACATTTTAGCAATATTTTTATACACTTTTACTTAACTGTTATACAATTTTAGTTTCATGTTTGTAAAGATGGAATTTTGTAATATATTTAACACTGAGTTCCTGCTATTCTTTAGTTTTGGAATTTTTTACACTTGTGTATTCTCGATTACAACAGATTATTTTAATATTTTCAGAACTTAATTATCAGTTAATTGATTAATTCAAGCATATTTTAATTCCATACGAATTGCTCTCGACCTGGAAGCGAATAAAAATTGATATTAAGATTCCATAATATTTATTATAATAAACTAGAAAATCACCCGTCCTGGTTTGACGGGTGCAAATTGTCTCTTCATTCGAGAGATTTCCCGTAAAATCTGACGTGTTCAAACAGATATATATGCGAGAGAAATGTTTAACATTTATTGAAAACAAATAAAATAAACATATGTATTATGACAGGAAATATTTTTATCTACATATTATTTACATATTTCTTTATTCAAAAACCTCTTGGTAGAAAACATTCCGTGTGAAGTATTTTTCGTTATTTAACAATTTTACTTGTACTTCAGATGTCTTTGTGTAACTTTTAACGTTGCCAAACAATATTATCCAATTATATCATCACGATTGCATTAAATAATTAGATGCATCGGGGCATCCAAACTATATCACGCGCATGATATACCATTAACGTAATTTACTACTTTCTATTAAAAACGGAAATTAATTTGAAATAAATGATTAATATATTTTAAAATTTCTCGGGAAGTATTGATCATATCGAGATAAATTTTATATCAATCGATATAAAATTTTATTTCACTATTTTAGAGGTATTAAATTTGAAATTAGAACGACAATTACTCTTTTAAATTTAAAATTACTGAAATTTAGGTTCTATAACAATGAAATAATGCTGTTTAACGTATCGCAGTGCTATGGCGCGAGTTTTATTGCTGATGACGTCAGAGCGTTACCGGAGGATCTGGGCTATTATTTAGTAATTCAAAGTTAAGATCTAAAAAGTAGAAAACAATATTTCTTTTTCTTTTAAGCATGCAAATGAAACTGTATTTTTAAAAACTGCTTTTATTAAATTTAAATACGAATGAATTCGACATATTATTAAGCTTCTCGGCATATGCAGCGAATTAGATTTTTTATCCATGTTCTGCACATGTGTAATTAAAATGCTATGGAGTCAATTAATGATCTCATAATACACGTCAAATGCGATATCTTAACATAATTTTAGAGTCTATTACTTATCTTGAAAGAAGAAAAAGGATATTACATCTCAGCACAACGGAAAGACAGTTACATTTACCATGTGGACTGATGTCACGTGAACTAAATCTATTGTCTGGCATGTACAGTCCAGTCAAATTCTGTAATTTAAACATAAAGCAAATAATAATTTATCAAATGGGAAATATGAAATTTAAAATTTGATTTTGAATCAAAATTTATTTTTTCGTCAAATTTTTAAATAAGACTTAAAAGCACTTTAATCATTTTGCTCCATGTTTCATTGTCTTCACGTTATTAAAATGCATTTTTAATGTTTAAAAGGTATTATCAAACATTTTAGATCACAGAAATTGCAAAAAATTAGGCAAAAATATATTTCTTATAAATTGTGATAAACCTCATTATCACACGTGATGTAACGCAGCTTTTTTGGCCCTTTTAACTAATTGCGTCCAAAATTTGATATAGATCTACCAATTGTCCATGAAGACCACATACCAAATTTCATTTATTTTGCTTGTTTTGCTTTTAGTTATTGTATTTTTGAGTTTTCATAAACACACTGACAGACAAATAGTCTATTCGTTGTCGGACAAGTCCAAAATTAGATACAGGTATGCAGTGTTGCAGCGAAGATCGTATACTAAAATTAATCCATTTAAGTGATTGCGCTTTTGAATAATCGTGTTCATATGCGCACAAATAGATAGAT
>BGPR01000264.1:550724-577530 GCA_013235015.1 Araneus ventricosus | reverse complement strand
AAATGTACTTCGTTCAGTTACGTATTGCTAAGGCAATGTTTGTGTGTGTTTGTCTGCGACGTCCAGACGTCTATTGCACTTACAGCCACTGAAATTTGGCACACAGGTAGTACGTAATGGTGACTGAATGCACCTCGAAGCCGAAATTTTAAATTTTAATCTAGAAATTTTTTTATTTGATGTTTTGTGTTTGTTTTGTGATCTTCGCACTAATTTCCAATAGAATAGGTTCTATAAGTTTACGACAAAAAATATATACACCATCGGAAAGAGCATGCGATTTCCATTCTAAAAAGATTAGTTTTGAATTTCTACGTAATTTACTGAAATTTGAAAAAAAATTTGAAAATAGTCACTTTTATGGTAATTTTAATGACGATTTCTTTAAATTATCGAGACGTTCTAACATCTCTATAATTTTCATTTTTTTTTCATCCCCACAAATGGAACGTTTTGTCGGATTTAAAACAAGAATCGATTAAAATATCTTTTTTTTCGTTTTTTTTAAAATTAATTTTCCTGATCGCGTTCAAACAGTTTTTCGATAGCAGAGATTTTAACATGACGAGCTTCTCCGGACCATCCACAATGCATTGTTGAACGTGACCTTCTTCGCGGCAGGTGACGTCATTCGCAAAGAAAAATAAGCGGGAATATCAATAATGTGTATTTTTTGTTTTGATTTTGTTTTCAAACTTTTTCAGCCATTGTGGGCACTTTTTTCACCCACTTTTTTTGAAGTCCTGATTCACACGGGCAACGCCGTGCGCTGTACTGCTAGTATAGTATAAAATAGTTATTGTAACAAACACTTTCGAAATATATTCACGGAAAACAAATCTTGCTTAATTTTTTAATTGACACTATAAGTTTTAACTAACTTTGGGCCTTTAAAAGTTGGCATTTATCTTTCACTTCACTAAACTATTTAAAATAAAAAATAAATTAGTTCAGAATCTTTTTTGCCTAGCAACGAAGTATCAATAAAAAGGCTTTATTTCAAAATCGTTTGCTAGTAATCAATTTCTTTAAGAAATTTTAAAAAATTCATAAAATTTAAACGAAACATTGCACAGAAATAAAATTCGTATCATTGAAACGAAAAATTTTAAAGTTTAAGAGGGTATAAAAATATTTTTTGTCGGACAATTTGCTTCGAAGTTACGGCGGAAAAACGGTTACGGTTAATTTCTAATTAACTGGCTGTTTAATTAACTTTTGGACTTTGAAACGTTCATAAGTGTCTTCACCTTGTTTTAAATAATAAGTGTGCAAAATTTGGTTGAAAACAGTCCATTGGTTTAGGAGGAGATGTGGAATATAGCCACAATAACTTTTATTTATATTAAGATCATTAGTTCAATGCCAAAACAATTGAAAACAACAATGAAATAACTTCACATTAATTTATTATTAGAGCTGATATTTTTCCTTGTGATAGTCAGCTATTCAAGTTGGAAGACAACTTCAGTGCGATCCTTGGTTTATTTTATGGGATTGAAGATAAGGTTCAAATGAAGACAGATATTAACTCTGGGGCTACTTATAATATAAGCATATATAATATAAGACGTATAAGTAGACTTATAGGTGTTATACGCCTAAGACAAGAGTGCTCTTAACAAAAGTTCTGTGTTCCTGAAAGGTTTTGAATACTTTATTGCTTTTACTCAGAAAATTTGAAGAAACAAAATTCTACTTTATTTTTCATTCCCCTCATTATGTTTCTGTTTACTCACCATTTCCAGTATTCTTTCAAGTACCTCCCCCCCCAATTATTCCATAACCGCGTACCCTGCCAGGAACTCGTACAGTAGAACCGCTGGGCAGCTAGGCGAGTGATTTATCATAAGTCGGTGTATTTATTACAGTTAGAATTGTAGATCCGCATCAGATTTTTGACTAAATTCCCCAATGCATTAACAGTCTGCCGAGAAACTAAATCTCCCTCTTGGCAAGTTTATGTTTGTTAACATACCTAACATATTTCTGCTGTATCCATACTGTATAACAATATATCTTTCTTGTTTCTTGTACATAATTATTTACAAAATCATTTGATCGTTTGAGGTAATAACTTGAGGTTTAAAAGCAGAAATACAATTCTTTAGATTTTTTCATTTCTCTTAAAATTAATTGGTTTTATTCATATTGAAACAATCTTTAGTTCAGTCATGCGTTAAATATCACTGCTTAACATTTTTCTAGAACCAAACTACATTAAAAATTTCGGAAATTCTCGTATCAAGAAAACCGTTATAACTTCTATATATCACCCGTCAATTTCCCACTATTGTATTGTGATACACTGAGCCACAATTTCCCTAAAGCTTCCAAAATAATTCATTCTCATCTCTCTAATAATATTGTAGTCTCTCTCTCTTTTAAATAGTTACAGAAATCACCAGTTTTCATATTCTAAGATTTTAATTAAATAAATTTCAGATCTTTCCAAATGATCTTGTTCAATGATAATTTTTGAAACTCTAAGTTAAGTGCAATCTCGAAATAAAATGTTTTCAGAGCAAGCATGCACTTGATACATGGGATGTTAATATTTTGATTTTTTGATTAAATGAGCGAGACCATTTTATAACCTTCCAGTTTTGCATGTCTTTAATTTCTTTAATGCACACTGCCGGGTCAAGATAACAATCGAATGCAACTCTGTGCCTTTGGGGTGCGCAATATTTTGATTCTAAAGAAGAATATCATTTTTAAGTGTTGATACTAAGTGTTTGTTTCTATCAATAATTTCCCGACAAATTACAGAAATATTGATGAATCTAATTCATCAACATTTATTGGTATATTCTTGTTTCAGATTCTGAGAACACTTCAGATTTAATCCGTTTATGGCATTCACAGCATGAACAAGAAGATGGCCTTTTTTCTATTAACGTTAAATCATTGTGGCTCTACACAAATATACTAAAGAGAAAAAACCAATTACACCCAGAATTTTAAGCCCGTAAGATATTCGAAGCAGATATTTTCCCCAAGCAATGCTCAGGAATATTCCTCTTTCCCTGAGAGTTAGCTAAAAGTTATTGAAGAAGCCCTCACATCTAGGCAACTTGGCTCTTTATTTTTAATCTATTATGTTTCAAAAATCACCCCCCTTCTTTTTCTGCACCATCTAAAGCGTATCTAGTACAGTTTATTGTGAAAGATTACCATCAGCATAAAAAATTTAGGAGTGTTCTGGCTTTGTCTTTCTCGTGAATTTCCACCTGAAGGTATCACGTATAATATCTGGTCAAAAATGATTGCTTCTAGGATTGTGTCAAATTTTCTTGATTGACAACAAGCATCAATCCTCTTAAAGTATCTAAAATTACCTTCCTCACAGGCGGTTTTTCACCGTTGTCGTGTATTGATTTCTTAATTTTGATGTTTCTGATTCTAATAATAAGTTTCCGAAGCCATTATCCAATGAATTCAATTTTACAAATAAAAAAATTATTATCTATTCAAAGTTTCCAGTCAGATTGATGTGAAATTTTTCTAAGGTTTCCACAATGTTTTAAAATCCACAAAAATTGTGTGTAAAAAATGTATTGAATATATTTCACTGGACGGAGCGGCAACGTACATATAAATAAATATAATAATTAAAAATGCATCGAATATTTTCAATCAAAGTGAATGACAACGTTCATGATAAAAAAATATATATACTTGCAAATGTGATTTTATCTTATGAAAAGTACTTTTTACAGTGAAAAAAATCGGGTATATGTTTTTAAAAAATACCTTTCCTAATCGATGGATTTACTGAAATTATTTATATTAGTCTAGACTTTGAGTAGCTGAGTTTTTAAACTACTTATTCCTATATACAAGGACAGATTTTAAAATTCACAAATAAAATTCCTAAAAGTTCTATAGATCAGATTTGACCTCAGCATTGGAAATAAACCACTTACAGTGAATGGACAAAATAATGGATAAACATATCTATATCTGTGGTGTTTGCGAAAGCGTGCCGTGTTAATGATACAAAGTGTTAGAGGCAGTTTTTTTGTATGCATTTGCGTGCAAATTGTTGTTCTCATTTCAATAATTTAAAAAAATTCAATTGTGTTTGAAATTCAAAATTTGTAGCAATGTATTTTTTTATTGTTAAAAACAAGAATACGTATGAAGAGCTGTTGCTAGAACATATAAACAAAATTCTGGAAGAATACTAAAGAAAAGTTTAAAAGCAGACGATTCATAATTTATATCAAGACCAACTAATGATATAGTTTATTTTAACGCTTTATATTAATAAAAATTTAACTATTTAATTAATTGTCCCAAAACATTCGTCAAAATTCTTCTTATATTCACTATGCATGAACGAAATTTGAATTAAAAACGTTTCAGACTCTAAAGGAATTTTTATGTATTATAATTTTCTATACAAAAATAGTTTTTCATTAAAAAAATTATACATAAAAGTATTTTAATCCCGAACAACGCCGGGCATAACATCTAGTATTATATAAAAAAGAGAATAAAATGTAAAATAAAAAATACATCCTTCAGATGTCAGAAAAAATACATCCTCTCGGGTCGTTTTATTATAGCTAGCCTAAGCGCTTAACATTTTTAAAAAACACTTTGTTGTGGGAGAGTTGGGGTATTATATCACTCGGAAGTACTCAAAAATAAAAAGACTAATCAAGGGACTGGTGTATGGGAGGAATAAAATGTTGGGGACCGCTCCTCTAGGCTAGGTGTCTACCGCTGCTAGATGTTTTTGCGTAATCTTATTCACCTGCACACTGACGAGCAGATATAAATACTTTTATTTGACGGATTGAGTCCAAAATATGATGCATTTCAACAATTGAGATGCAAAAACCACATGCCAAAATTCATTCTTCTAGTTCGCTCCGTTTTAGAGTCATCGTGTCAACAAGCCGACAGATAGATAGACACAATTACAAGAATGCATATTTCTGACTCAGGGCGATTTAAAACGTGGAGATTCACAAAAATCTATTGATCGAGATTTTTTTTTGTACGATTTCAGCCCTCTTTCTTTTTATATTTCGTACACTAGAAAGTTAAAAACAGAAATTGAGACATGCATTTAATTACTAAATGTCCAAGCCTAGTTTAGTTTCATAGATTCCCAAATAATGTTAAATTGAAAAATATTAACTTTCTGCTAACTTTATGATTTGGGATCAAAATGGGAACTATCAGCCTTTGCAAAAAGAAAAAAAAATCATCCTTTTATTTGTTAAAAAACTAGATATGAAATTTTGAAATGAGAGTTTTTTTCATTCCCAACTTTATACTTTATTTTCTCTTACCTATGGTGATTCTAATTATTCTCTTTCTCCACATCCTTTCATTCATTTGCAAAAACATTCTACATTAAGGGCAACAGACCTATTTTTATCACCACTTCGATTTAGGCCTTAGAAGAAAGGGTTTTCAAGCAATTCGCAAATTATGTTCAAGTTTCTTTTATAATGTTTTTTGTAAATTTTTCTCAGTATTATATCAGTTAAGAGAATTTAGTCTTCTATTATAGCATTTTAAAACTCTAGGCAGATTTTTCAAAATTCAAAGTTATGGTGGTTCTGTAAATTAAGTATTCTTATAGGGTACTGCAATCTGCTTAACCTTCTTTAATAGCATATTAATAACTCCAGACAGATTTTTTAACATCCAAAGTTAACGATTCGGAGATTCTGTAAATCAAGTATGTGTAGGGTAGTGTAATCTGCCTACCTGTCAGCTTAAAAATGTCGCCTATCGGGAATAAATATTTTAATTGTTATAGTTACAGTTCATACTTTTTTTCTGAGTATGCCTCTCAACTAAATTCAAAATTTGCAATTAGCCAAACATAATGTTTTGCTGTAAATTGATTAATTATAATTGCAAACACTCTGTGCTTTCAAAAATCCATAAAGATACATAGAAGGTCTGGCACTTTGAATGCTTTGCACTGTCAACTATAAGGTTTTTTTTACTCCAACTATAAGTTGACATTCTTAAATATGTGTCTTAATTGATTTATTTTAAATCATCAATTTTATTTTTAATTGTTTGGTAATTGGTTTCTTTGATTTTAAATTCCCTTTTTGAAATTTTTAATGCAGGGAAACCCTTGTAGGGAATAGCTTAAAAGAGTACTAGTCTTCCAGTAATAAGCACTAAAAATGTCATTGATGAAATTTAATTACCAAATATTCATATCTATTTGGTCATATCTAGTAGTTTACCGACAAATTTGGAGCCGGAAAAAGTTTGTCGAATATGGCAGGATCTTTCAGAATTATTTGACAAATGTGAATACCTTACAACTAGAATCATCAAGAACTCCTATCGGGAGTAAATATTTTAATATATAAGTGGCATATAATAATCCTGGCATTGTGAACCTACCTGTAGCCATGACCAAAATGTCCTGTAGCCGACATGAAATTTCCTGCCGTAGTTACTTAGTAGTGATTGAAAATGTGATTGGGATTAGTATCATTTTTGTATTTTGTGCATATTTCTTTTGTCCTTTAGTTTCCTGTATTTACACACTTCTGTTGAGCTTGCTTTTACAAAATATGCCTAATTACCTGCGTGCGTTATAGTTCGTTAAAAAAATTCGCCTTTTTTAATAGTTTATATTTGTATCAAATTCTGTAAAGTTAGAAGCCTATTCAACCTTGCATTAAATAGCTCGCATCTCTATACATTTTGGAACACTATAAACAGTAAAGTCTCCTTTCAGACATCACATTTAGGGAAATATATAAAATTACTTGCACTGGTGTAAGTAAAGTTAGAAGAATGAAAGAAGGTAAGAAATATTTGGGATTTTTTAAAGAAACCTTTATATCTTCCCGAATATTCGTCCCCCACGATTCTCCGCAATTGATTGCGACAACCGTAGTATCCATATTAACTCCAATTTTTCACATCTTAAGAATTGTGCTAAACTTTTGGACACCAGTGTACTATGTGGTATTATGTTTTGTTGTTTGCTACTATAACATTTAATTACATCAATTATATAATTAGATATTGCTTAGTATATATTAATTTATATTGTGTGTAAAAACATATCTTCAGATAAACTGTCAGCCTTAGCATGGTTAATGGACTGCTTACATGATACAAATTTAGTATGCCATGCAATGTTATTTTGAAATTCATTGCGAGTTGTAGAATGAAAGTGTACAGCAAAGTATATTTGGATGACAGATGACAAGCACAGTTACATTTACCATGTAGTTGTGACGTCAAATGAATTGACTCCATTATTAAGCTTTCTTGGGGAAGCATAGCCAACAATGGTCCTAAGGCCATATATTACAAACTGTGGTTGGGTCCTTAAAAGTTTTTTTTCTTGCCGCATTCATGTTCATCTCAATAAAATCTATGTGCAGCTTGTAAAAGTATGCTGTTCCAACGAAATTAAGGTTTAATCAACTGCGAAAAATTTGCTTTCATTTTTTTCAATTCTGTTTGCAGTCTAAAATCTGTTAAAATATAGGGAATGTTCGAAATTCCAACATTTGATTATTAAGATTATTTTAAATTTAAAGTGAAATAAATAACTTTAAGTCTTAAATTAGATCAAAATCAAATGTTTCTTATATAGTTATGATTTTGAATGAAGCCAAACAAAGTAAATTACAAGTGTTTAAAATTTTGGCAATTTTGAAGAGTTTTAAACATTCATTTTTAAGGCAGCAAAAATGGATTACATGAAATACTGAACAGGCAGGAAGGCAACGTTTCTTTAATACCATTGTTTTCAATGAACTGTTGCTGTTACGGTCCGTATCATTTAAAGAGTTAATTTCAAGCAAGTTATATTTGAAATTTTGTTGATTATATGCTTTTCCAAGAGATAATTTTTCTCTGTTTCGAAACTGTTTAATATAGAAAATTCTTCAAAACCGTTCAAAAAGTCTAGTTAAGGATTTATATACTTCGATCTTCTATGAGGTAGGAAATTAAGCTTAATTTCCATATGATTAATGAACAAACTATTGAAGGTACAGTCCATTGTTTATATAAAACTTAAAACTAAAAGAAAAAGATTGCATTTCTTGAAATTTAAAGAAGCTTATTGGAATTTAGGTAAAAGAAACAGATATAAATAAAGTGTGAATTTTAAAATTAAATATTTTACAGTTTATATTAGCTAGGAGAGTTGATTATGAGCATCAATAAAAATATTATATAAACAAGCCTTTTGCTTATAAAAGATGTTTAAAAAACAGTAAAACAAATGTTCTATAATAATGGCAAATAATGTGAAGACCGAAAGGAATTAGAAGATTAGATGACCTATATAAACTTCCTGCTTTCATATCATTATTTTATACAGCGAGAATATGCACATGCAAAAAAAAAGTATCATTTACATACCGTTTCGCCTCAGATAGCGTTCAGATGCTTCGCCTCATCTTTCACCTTATCAGTTTCCATCTTATTTGGATAAAAAATAACTTTATTTATCTTATCTGTGGATATTACTCAGCCCAATTAATGAAAGACGAACTAATTGCAGAACACCACGCTTGTTTGGGTTGTCAAAGATGGCAAAACAAATTGCGAGTGGTCATATTATCTCCGGCAGACCGTTGGTCGAGTCTGGGCAGCTGTTTTTTCACTTCCAATCAGAGAATAATTGTCTTTCACCGAATAAGCGATGAGATACACTGTTAATCAATGACATTGACGGATCTGTAGTAGAAGACATCCTTCCCGATGCTTATTGCAACTGACATTCATCTATCTTGATCAGGGAAGTAAACACAACCTGGGTTTTCATCTGCCCTGTAAATTCAAGCGTGCCTGTGGAAGTAAAATTGGAACTTTTATTATTCTTAAAGTTATGAAAAATGGTAAGTGTTTATGAAAATTGAAGACGAATGAAAAAGATTATTTTCTTATTCTCGGTTTCTCCCCCCCCCCCTCCGCCTACAAATGGGCTGAAAAAATGTTTCGTACCCTTAACTATGAACTCAAAATATATTTATTAGAAGATAATATTATTTTCCTTTTTTTTTTCTATCCATTTTAACACACTTTTATTTAACTTGACTTTCTTCATGTTTGTGAAGATGTAATTCGGTAATCGATTTTTCACTCTCAAGTCGATTACTGATCGTTTCGATTTTTCTAATTTTCGATTTTTCACCCACTTTCCGGTTTACTTGAATTCTGAAATTTTGTGTACTTGTTGTTTTGTATACCAAATCACTATTTTAATATTTTTGGACATAATTATCAGTTAATCGATTCAGTTAATTAAATTCTTATTCCGTATGAGTGGCCCCACTTGGTAGTGAATTTCAGAAAAAAAATAATTTAAGAGTATTTTTAAGTGCTGGTTTTATTCAATTTGTTTGAATATGCATTTAATAAGAGAAAACGCTAAACTGTCCTCAATGTTAATGTAACTCTCACAGAAATTCTTTAAAATTATCAGTTAAACAAAGAAAATAATATGCTATACATAGCCATACATTTTGAACTTGAGGCTCAACTACCGCATGAATGGAGACTAATAAAACAATGAATAGAAATTTATTAAATAGTGTAGCATGTATTAGTAAGAATTAATCCTTTTGCAAAAACATGCAACAAAAACTTGTTTAAATATGGTTTGTTCTGTTTAAAATTTATAAAACTTTCAGCATTTTCATGTTTCACGATGACAAAAAAGCAAAACATAAAAGCTTCCGAGATGCAGTTGTTTTCCTGATAGTGTTTTTAATTAACTAATTTTATAGAAATCTATTGTAAGAAGTATTAAAAAATTATTAAATTCCTCCCATATTTTATCCTGTTTCATCATCACGTTTTAAAATGTTCAAAACATTTTATACAAGAATAATACGGGATACAAAAATTTACATTAAAATCATTTTAAGACTTGTATCGCAAATACTCCGTAGTTTTTGATACTTTTTCCGATACTATTATAAGTTAACTTAAGTTTAAAAATAAAATGCACTGAAAATGCCCTTTGAATTTTTCAGTGGATAATAAAAATTCTTTGAAACAGAAATTTTACTATTTCGTAAATTATCCTGCCAAAATATCCAGATAATAATAATTGATTTTCATCTTCTTCCAGATATTTATCTCTTATTAATGATCTTATCAAAGAAAATTGATTTCACCACGTATCTTTCAGATAAATATCTTTTGACCTAAGCCGAGACATTTTAATCATAAGAGAATGCACTTCAGGTATTCAATCTACATTCATCATACAAGCCATCAAACTGTCTTGGAGTGTATTTCGATTGCTACTGACATTGTAATGACCTTAGAGAGCAACGAAGTCTTTACATTAACCATGTGAAACTTGAGGGCCACACTTAATTTTTGTTGCTACTCAGACAGTGCCATAGCATGTACTCCCGTCTTTTAGAAGCCTGAGTTTATTTTTTTAAATTTTCAGCTTTTATAAGTAACTTCAATTTTTAAGGCACTTTCTATTTTTTCAGCGATAAGTATCGGCATAGAATCAGGATACGGAAATGGTGGTAAACACGATCCTATACAATTTTTATTTTCAAGAAAAATTTAGTGAAGTTGAGATACGTGAATTTTACAAATATGTGCCTATTGGATTTAAAATACTAGGATATTCCAATGTTAAATTAATTTCATGCTTGGAAGTATTTATCGATGCTAGTATTTAAATACACTTATATATATGAAAGAAGTTTTTGGGAAATCTAGAATTATTGAAATGCATCTTGAGTCAGTTTTGAAAATGATAATTAGGGAAAAATTTCCTATTACGTATGAAAAATGTCAGAAAGAATTTGCGACGAAAACAGTAATCTTACGTTTATGTTACCTTTTTAAATTGCATTTTAAGAAATAAGCCCCCATTTCAATAAAAACTGAATTTTTTTATATTTTGTGGATCTCATAATTTTGAACGAGATTCACAAAATATCCATGGCCCTGTATCCTTTGATTTTTGGGTTCTTTCTTTACACGATTGGCTCGTAAATTCTGAGCATACTCAAAGTACTGAATGAATCTAAAAAGTTTTTCATTATAAACAAACTCTGTCTAGAATCAGGCATGTTGTCTATTTCTCCATTGTTAATATTCAAAAGGTTTTTTTTGTGTGTTTGAAAAGATTTTGAACATAAAGAGTGTTAAAAATGTTTCTTGTCTACAATTTGTTTTTAAGTAACAGGAGAATCTCTCTTAACCGGCTACAACTGGACCTCCCTGATTCCGGTTAAAAGATGCTTCCGGATAATTGAATATATGTTTCTAAAACTTATATTTCATGATGCTATCTCTAGAAATTATAGCAAATGAAGTCGTTTGATTTTGTTTTTCGATATATCGACCGCAATTAAATAAATCATTCTATTATTAAATTAATTATCGAAAATTGTACATTTTAGTTAAAGTTAAAACTCATACGAATAATTTAATAACTCAGGAAAACAAAATTTTAAAATGACCACACATTCCATACCATGTCCACATGAAAGTTCCGTAATTCTTAGAGTGATATCATATAACTTCGAACGTTCTTTTGAATACAATATTTACGCCGGAGTTTTAAAAACTCACTAAAGTTTCAAATCACCAAGCTGACTTAGATGAACATTGCTCAGTAAATTTTATGAAAGTCTCTAATTCTTCCTCTGCTTTCTTCCATGTAACTTTCTTGATCGGTGTCTTCATCTTCATCCTCTCATCGTCTTCCTCCTTTTCCCGTAACTTTTCAATTATTTTGTCGTCATCGAGACAGGTTGTAACGGGAGCAGCATTGTCTACATCCACACAAGCCTGCACCTCCTCTTCACTGACTCTTCATATCACTATGCACAAAATCTGTGCTTTCTAAAGTGCGGTTATTTTGATATTGTCGGTTTAATGAAAGTCGGATAAGAGAAATTTTACTGTTTATAAATCTTTTAAAATTTTTTTGTTAATCTGCATGTAAAAAACTAATGGATTTAGAATTCCAAATTAGTTTAGTCTTTCCATATTTTTTGCTGTTGTTGCGTCTTAGAACATACGATAATAATGATAAAAATGTTTTGGAATTTTTTAGTTTATGTCATCTTTTGGAACTTTATTTGATTTCAGATCCATTGTCTACTGAAATTTTCCTTCTCTCATTGAAAATTCGCTATTCCAGGATATGATTTTTTTCAGTTTGAAGTAGTACTTGGGTTTTTTTGGAATAGCCTAAAGATAATTTCTCGGCTTGAATTCAGCAGAGCAGTACTTTCTAGCCTTCAAACAATTTTTCTTATCAACATTTGAACTGTATTTAACTATCTTCATTATTCCTGTATCATCATTACTTTCTAATTTTCCTTAAAAACACAGAAGAAGCGTATAAAATAAATGAATGCCTATAACGATTCAAATTTCTCAATTTTATTAGGATTCATTTCATGTATTTCCATTCATGATATTTTGCGTAGGATCGAAGAGTTCTCCTTATTTTCCCATATTATTTTAAAAACTGTAAATACAAAACATACTGCTTAATAATCAGGCAAAATTAACTTTTATATCAATTCATTACCTCTCCAACTTTGAGTTGTTTGAAATCTCGAACCAATTTTACATTTTCTGCGAAGAACTGTTACATTTTTTCTTATTTTCTATCGCTTTATACGAATCGTTGGAGGATAAACCTACATAACTACATTTGTAATCAAGTGAACTGCTATTTATATGCAACTCTATAACAATGCAGTCCGACAAATTCAACGGAATAATTGAAAGAGATTTTCGCGTTGGCCATCAAAAGATTGTTAATTCAAACGGAGGAACTCAATGCGTAGCAAAATTAATTTTAGATTTAAAATATAAAGAATCTTTTCTGTTCTTATAGGAAGAAAATGTTTAAGAAATCTATGTCACAAGAGTCTGGTGATACATAAGCACTCAAGTTAATAACTAGTTTCTCTGTTCAGCGTAATGTGAGATTCACAAACTACGGAAAGTTATTTACAATTCAGAATTTTGTAATAACTATCATCTAACTTTACAAGCAAAAAACTATTTCACGAGCCGGAAATTCTTCGTACCAGAAAAAAAATGAGGACCTACATGGAAATTCGTAGTATTCGATGAATCAAACTTCAGGAGTTTTAATTATTTCTCGGACTTCCGTGACCAATAAAGTTCAGAGTTTTATTTCACTGAGATTTAAGTTGATTAGTATCTCAGATGGTTATATAGCATCCTAAGAATTATCAGCCTTTCAAACTTCTGCATTCGATTTGTTACATTTTGCTTTCATTGTATCAGGACCATTAGTTCATTCAGCACCATGGAATTTTTTGTCTCTGGCCTTTCTTACACAAATATTATATTTCTGTCGTAACCCAGATTGCAAGAACCATGGATTTCTCCTATGCGTCTTCCCTTTTGGAATCTTTGCTAAGAATAGTTTCTGATCTGAAAATAACGGCTACGGCAACGGCTTTATACGAAGATCTACGGCTTCTTTAGATAATATCATTTACGCTATATTGAAAATTGAAAACTTATCTCGAACTCTTCATTTATAATCTTTTAGTAAGTCTGTCTTTCATTACCTTTTCGATTACCTTTGACTATAAGAATTGAGATTTCATCTGTATTATAATTCTTACTATTTTTATAGAGACTTCTAGAAGAAACTAAATCTCCCTCTTGGCAAGTTTATGTTTGTTAACATACCTAACATATTTCTGATGTATCTATACTGTATAACAATATATCTTTCTTGTTTCTTGTACATAATTATTTACAAAATATTTGATCGTTTGAGGTAATAAATTGAGGTTTAAAAGCAGAAATACAATTCTTTAGATTTCATCATTTCTCTTAAAATTAAGTGGTTTTATTCATATTGAAACAATCTTTAGTTCAGTCATGCGTTAAATATCACTGCTTAACATTTTTCTAGAACCAAACTACGTTAAAAATTTCGGAAATTCTTCTATCAAGAAAATCATCATAACTTCTATATATCCCGTCAATTTGCCACTATTGTATTGTGATACACTGAGCCACAATTTCCCTAAAGCTTCCAAAATAATTCATTCTCATCTCTCTAATAATATTGTAGTCTCTCTCTTTTTTAAATAGTTACAGAAATCATCAGTTTTCATATTCTAAGATTTTAATTAAATGAATTTCAGATTTTTACAAATGTTCTTGTTCAATGATAAATTTTGAAACTCTAAGTTAAGTGTAATCTCGAAATAAAATGTTTTCAGAGCAAGCATGCATTTGTGATACATGGTATGTTAATATTTTGATTTTTTGATTAAATGAGCGAGACCATTTTATAACCTTCCAGTTTTGCATGTCTTTAATTTCTTTAATGGGCATTGCCAGGTCGAGATAACAATCGCATGCAACTGTGTGCCTTTGGAGTGCGCAATATTTTGATTCTAAAGAAGAATATCATTTTTGAGTGTTGATATTAAGTGTTCGTTTCTATCAATAATTTCCCGACAAATTACAGAAATATTGATGAATCTAATTCATCAACATTTATTGGTATATTCTTGTTTCAGATTCTGAGAACACTTCAGATTTAATCCGTTTATGGCATTCACAGCATGAACAAGAAGATGGCCTTTTTTCTATTAACGTTAAATCATTGTGGCTCTACACAAATATACTAAAGAGAAAAAACCAATTACACCCAGAATTTTAAGCCCGTAAGATATTCGAAGCAGATATTTTCCCCAAGCGATGCTCAGCAATATTCCTCTTTCCCTGAGAGTTAGCTAAAAGTTATTGAAGAAGCCCTCACATCTAGGCAACTTGGCTCTTTATTTTTAATCTATTATGTTTCAAAAATCACCCCCCTTCTTTTTCTGCACCATCTAAAGCGTATCTAGTACAGTTTATTGTGAAAGATTACCATCAGCATAAAAAATTTAGGAGTGTTCTGGCTTTGTCTTTCTCGTGAATTTCCACCTGAAGGTATCATGTATAATATCTGGTCAAAAATGATTGCTTCTAGGATTGTGTCAAATTTTCTTGATTGACAATAAGCATCAACCCTCTTAAAGTATTTAAAATTACCTTCTTCACAGGCGGTTTTTCACCGTTGTCGTGTATTGATTTCTTAATTTTGATGTTTCTGATTCTAATAATAAGTTTCCGAAGCCATTATCCAATGAATTCAATTTTACAAATAAAAAAATTATTATCTATTCAAAGTTGCCAGTCAGATTAATGTGAAATTTTTCTAAGGTTTCCACAATGTTTTAAAATCCACAAAAATTGTGTGTAAAAAAATGTATTGAATATATTTCACTTAACGGAGCGGCAACGTACATATAAATAAATATAATAATTAAAAGTGCATCGAATATTTTCAATCAAAGTGAATGACAACGTCTATGATAAAAAATATATTCTTGCAAATGTGATTTTATTTTATGAAAAGTACTTTTTACAGTGAAAGAAATCGGGTATATGTTTTAAAAAAATACCTTTCCTAATAGATGGATTTACTGAAATTATTTATATTAGTCTAGACTTTGAGTCGCTGAGTTTTTAAACTACGTATTCCTATACACAAAAACAGATTTTAAAATTCACAAATACAATTCCTGAAAGTTCTACAGATCAGATTTGACCTCAGCATTGAAAAAAAACCACTTACAGTGAATGGACAAAATAATGGAAAAACATATCTATATCTGTGGTGTTGTGAAAGCGTGCCGTATTAATGATACTAAGTGTTAGAGGCAGTTTTTTTTGTATGCAAGTAGTGGACGCATTAATCTACCCTCAGCAACCCGTTATGAAGCTGTGGTCACTGTGCGGAATGTCAGATTTCACAGAGTTTAAACGAGGGCAACTAATATTGAGTGCGTTTTTTGAGCTACAGTATCGACAGTCATGAATGCATACCGTATGCAGCGGAAAACAACTTCAGCCAATAATAACTGTGAACGGAATTCAAAGCTTAGTGAAAGAGGTCGTCGAATATTAAAGCGGATTGTAAATTCCGAAAATAAAAAGAAAACTGACAAAGTGGCCCCAGAACTCAACCAGCATGTGCATATTCCTCTTTCAACAAAAACATTTAGACGGGAATTGCACAAACAAAAAATCTATAGCAGAGTAGCAATTCCGAAGCCATTTCTGACTGATGTGAATGAAAAACGTCGTCTCAGGTGGTACAACTAGCATAAAACCAAGTTGAATGAATGTTATGGAAGAAAGTGATATGGTACGATAAATCGTCGTTCATATTATCTTCCACAACAGGACACATGAACGTTTGGAGAACGCCTTTAAACAGCGTAGACACGAATTGCCTCCGTGTAACTGTGAAGCATGGCGGCGGTTCTTTCATGATGTGGGTAACGATCTCATGGTTTTCTGCAAGCCGTATCCTCACCCTAGAAAGAAGAGTAACTGGGACTGACTCTATGGACATTTTAGCCAACCAGACGCACCCTATGATACAAACATTGTTTTCATCTGGAGGTGTAGATTTTCAGGATTATAAATGCCCGATTCATGCAGCTATACCAGTCAAGGCGTGGTTTAAAGAGCATGAAGATGAAGTCGCACATTTCTGTTTGCCGTCCTAGTCCCCTGATTATTGAGTCACTGTGATATCTTTTGGAGAAAGTAATCCGAAGCCGATATCCTCCTCCGTCTTTTCTACGGCACTTATTCACGAGTAATGGTTTAACAATCTTTTAAACACCGTTCACAATTTGTATAAAGCAATTCCTCGACGCATTGAGTCCGTAATACATGCTAAAGTTGGTGACCCAACGCCTTATTAATATAGTTTTTTGTATTCATTGGTGTTTCCATTATTTTGCCCACCGCTCGTATGAATTCATGCGAATTTTTTTAAAAAATTCCGATATTAAAACTGCAACAAAAATTTTGCAAAGTTATTTTCTGACTATTACGCAAATGGCGCGATTACACAGATCAACTGAAAGATAAAGTGAGATACTGAAAAAAAGTTTCAATTTTATTCAAGTTTTCAGTGGTGGAGATAGCATTTACTAAAATTTCAGTTACTACAGTTAAAGGGAAGAACCTGTTAAACAATTTTTATTTTTGTTTAATTTCTACACATTATAATGAAATTTCATTTTATTTCATCATTTTATTCTGTCATTACAGGAACCGTTCTTTTCTTTCTAAGCTCAAATGATCGTGCAGGTCACGGAGTTTTCAAATAACAACTTTCAAACCTCTATTTTTTATGTTATTATTATATTCTTTAGCTGATTCCTATCATTATCACCTTCGACATTCTAAAACCGTCTGCTTCATTTTCAGCGATTAGAGTAAGAAAACAAATTAATGTAATAAAATGTTGCAGAATAAGGTCTGTTGCAAAGCATTTACAAGCTTTAGATTTATCTAGGTCGTATGTTTTTGTTTTGTTTTTCATTTTGAGTGTGTTGACTTTTTGAATACGAAATATATATAGAGAGATATTATTGCAACCATTAAAAATTCATCATCATCCAGATAATGATAACTTTCAGTGTTTTAGACCTCCCTCAGTACTAAAAAAATTCATTTCCGGAATTATCTATGGGTCAATTATATCTGTTGCGCAAAAAGGGTATCACAAAAATGCCGCAAGATTTATGGATGAAATTTGGTATGTAGTCTTTACACCTAAATTGTAGATCAGGGTCAAATTTTCAGAAAATACAAATAGGGAAAGGAGTAATTTTCTTATATACCTAGTCAATTTTCTTCATTACATATAATTTAAAACAAAGATTATTTTCATTAGATATTTCAACACAGATCATTAGCAAGTACGTTTCCATTCATGTTTAATGAATATATATACCTATTTATTTATTTCATTTATTTATCTTTGCTTTGTCACTTATGCCCAAAGAAAATATTTAATAGATTTTTAGTTATTGTGTTATTTATTTGCAAATTGCCAATTCTGACAGTGACAAGATTAACACATTGCTGACCGACAGTTTTACACAGAGGCTATCTCATGTCGCCGGCTATTATTTCGTAATTGAAAGTGGAATTAAAACAATTTAAATAAACTTCAATTCTCCACGACTACAGTACAAACACGAATTAACTCGTGATCGGTCAACAGAGTTTGGGCATGAAAACATGAGTTAACTCGTGACCTGCCAACAGTGTCTTAAATACATTTATTTGTGAGCAAATTATTGTAGTAAGAATTTTTTGAAAATTTAATAACTGTGAAAATTTTAGAAAAAATAACACGGTAATCTAACAAGCACGATTAAAAAGATAATTCTTTGAATCTGAAGATGGTGAAAATACCGTTTATTTTGGTTAAGTTGGTTTGATATTTGAACATATCGCTGGAAAACATCAAAATGAGGAAATAAAAAAAGCAGCTAAAATATTTCGTTGAAAAGGTAATTTCGTGTACTTTTAAAGCAGTTTTACTAATACTAATTTACAACGGTTGGTCACATAACACGCCGGACAGCATAACATACACTGGTGTGCAAAAATTAATTACCGTTTCGTAAAATGCGAGAAAATTACCATTTATACGAAAACTATGGTTCAAAATCAGCTGTGGAGTATCGTGTTATATATAATTGAGTATCCTGCACATTTTACACTCGAGATTCACTCACGAGAGCATTAAGGAGGGCGACTAGAAAGCGTTGAAAACAAAAAGGGATTTCGGCTCATCCAGTTTCACAGAAAGCTAATAATGAGATTAAACTCTCATCAATGGTTTTGTTTGACGTGCAAAATATTTACATGCATTTTCGTAAAAATGGCACGAATATTCGGAAAGATATAAAGATTTCTTTAAAAAATCCCAAATTTTTCTACATGTTTTTTTGCTTATAACATGCAGAGTTTTCAACCAAATTGTATGAAATTTCCAGAATACTTGACAGTATGTAAAAGAAATGTTGTATAGTGGAACCTTGCTTACTGAACTCCTCACATAACGAGCAAAATAAATTTTTAAAATAATGACTCGCTTAACGAGCGGCGTTTCGCATAACAGGTGACAAGAAGAGGAAGACCCGGATTTTTCGCCTGCTACGTACGGTCATGTCCAAGGAGTTTTTATTTTGATTTAATTCTTATCAAACATGGTGTCTAGTGGTGGGTTTTCATCAAATACGGTGTCTAGGGACCAACCTTACTCTCAGAGAATATTAGAAATATCACTTCCACAACGTTTCCTGCCTCAAAATGATCGAAAATGCATGGGAAGGGGTTACCAACAGAACTCTCACTTCTGCTTTGAAGAAGCTTTGATCGGAGAGTGCTGTCGAAAGTGACATTGGGGAGTCTGAAACAGTACCTTGTGGAGCCTGTAATCAACGAGATTGGCCAAGATCAGGGGACTGGAGGTGGATAGCAATGATGCCGATGAGCTTGTGAAAGAGCACAACCAAGAATTGACCGCCGAAGATCTTATTGAGTTGCATTGTGTTTCGCAGCAAAAAGTTATGGAGGAGAGTTTTCCAGAGGAGGAGGAGGTAACTGCAAAGCAAGAATCTTCTAGCGCAATAAGAGAAACGCTGAATGCATGGGAAGCTATTTCATCGTATATTGGGAAGCACCACAGTAATAAGACAATGGCTAGGCGCTACAAATTTATTTTATGATAATGCTGTGTCACATTTCGTCAAATTTTGAAGCTGTGGTAAAAAATGTCTCTAGGCAGCTTCCTACGAAAAAATAATTAGGTGTGTATCATAATTTATATTTAAAAAAACTCAACAACTCTGTTAAAACACTTAGAAAAATTAATAAATTTCTAAATGAAGCATTGAACTCAATCCTGCAAATTATAGTATGTATCATAAATATTAAACTTATTATTTCGATTTTGTTTTGTTTTGTTTTCAGCAAATCGTATACGCGTTCCATTTTGCTTGATTCTGCTATAAAAGAAAAACTCCTTGATAATCTTATATATAATTTTCTTTAAATAAATGCTACACTTAAGATTTGTTGAGTATTTTTTCAGCATGGAACGTATTTTACATTAATTTTTATGGGAAAATTTTTTCGCTTAACGAGCTTTTCGCATTATGAGTTAGCTTCTGGAACGAACTATGATCGTTAAGCAAGTTTCCACTGTAGTAAAATTTGAATTTAATACTTTGAATATTAAAGAAAATCTGCGTATTTGCACTAAATAAATTTTTACCGCGCATGTGCGAGACGTAGCAAACTTTTCCTTTCATAATTTCAAGCCAGATATATAGAACATCTTATATAACAATTTCAAATGAGTACCGTTAAAATTCAGAAAGATATCGGCATTTCAGTGTGGTAAATTTCAATTTCTCTTTAAGAGAATCTAAATGATGAGGGTTCTTGTACAAACTGATATTTTATAAACTTGAATTTTCGAATGGTTATCGACGAAACGCAATTTAAATAATGTGTAAAATTTATTATACATGGGTATTCAGGATATTCAACTTTTCTAAAATTCCATATTACTGTTCAAAGATTCAAATTTCGAAAGTATCAATTTCTGGAAATTCTCTCATCACTTAGATTCTCTCAAAGAGCAATTTAAATTCACCTCACTGAAATGACGACATCTTTATAAATTTTAACGGAATTCAACTGGAATCTTTATATAAGTTGCTCTATATATCGGGCTTTGAAGTTATAAAAGAAAAATTACGCTACATCTTGCACATGAGCAGTAAAAAAATTAGTAAAAATACTCTTATTCCCTCTAATATTCAACATATTTACTTCAAATTTTAATACAATACTTCTGAAACATATTGGCGAGTGCTTTGTAAGTTTAGCATAATCTGGACGAAAACTCTGCATGTTATAAGCAAAAGACATGCGGAAAAATTCGGGATTTTTTAAAGAAGCCTTTATATCTTCCCGAATATCCATGCTGTTTTATAAAAATGCATACAAACATTACGCACATCAAATAAAACCATCAATGAAAGTTTCAAATCCTTACCAGCTTCTTGTGAAACGGGGCGAATCGATATCCCTTTTCGTCTTCATCAATTTCCGGTTGGTGCCCTAAGTGCCCTCGTGACTGAATCTCCAGTATAAAATGTGCACGATACTCGATTATATGTTACACGATTCTCCACAACTGATTTCGAACCATAGTGTTAGTAAAAATTGCAAATGTCTCGCATTTTACGAAACGTTGCTTAATTTATGCATACCAGTGTATTTGACTATACATTATAATTTGTGTAGGAGCATATACTGAGTGGATGTAGTATAAAAGGACGTCAATGGAAGAACACTCCCTTTTTCTGAAGCAAGATTTTAATTATTTGCAACTGGAATGAATGACGAAATCAGCCTCGGCAATTTGATACAGATTAAAATTGGTAAAAGATGTAATACCTATAATATGATTGTATTCTCTAGTTTCTTAAGATTTAATCCGAGGTTCCATAAATAATTTTCTTCGTTTTACAAACAAAAAACATTTATTTTAAAATGAAGTCAACATGGACACTGTCATACACGCATTACGAACATGTACACAAACGAAGAACTGTTGCTAGAACACATTAACAGAATTCTCGACGAGCACTAAAATAAAAAGTGTAAATGCAGACAAATCACAGACGATTAACAATTTATATCAGGAGCAATGATTTTAAATAATGAGGATTTCAATCATAAAAATTATTATGCATAGAACTGATGACGTGCGATCGTCTCATCATGCTAGACAATTGATAGATTGAAAGATTTTTTATAAATAGTTTTTACATTGTCATCTAGGAAAACGTAAGCATTTTAATATTATTGATTGCACAGCGAAAATGCATTTATGAACATTATATATTGACAATGTTTGCACAGAAAAATATATTATTGATTATAATTTGTGCTAACATTTCAAACTATTACAATGCAATAGCTATTGACTTTTAAGTTGCATTTACTATTCACCACATAATGCGTTTATCACGTCACTGTAGCAAATACTTGTTGCAAGGATGAAAATTTATTTTAGTGACACCTTTATTATATTTCTATTCAAAATCAACTTCATTTTCTAAATCACTTTCCGAATTAAAATTCTCAGAATTTTTTTTAACTTGGCAGGGATTTATATCATGAATGAAACTTTAGTGGTATTGTTCCCTTGTTACATAGAAATCAATTATCATACAATTTTCAGCAGTTGAAGATAATCACTAGTAAATCATTCAGTCTTTTTACTGACTCATGCACATCGACAGTAAATCTACTAAAAATCACTAACTGGACTTAGTGATTTCTGCCTGCCAATATAAATGCCAACAGGACTTAGGGAAAATCAGACATCTCTGTAACTCAGCAACGGAAGTTCAATGAAGTTAGCTATTTTTACACTGTTGTAAAGCATTAATTGAAGATAACAACATGATGTCTGTCTCAAAATCGAAATTTTTAGACTTGGTGACTTCTGTCTGAACGACGACGAAATCTTGTTTTCCTACTAAAAAGAATGAACTTAAATATTCGTAGAAAATTAATTTAAATCGGTAATGAATACGCTAATTACTTTATTAATAGTCATTTAGCCCTTTTCTGAAAACGTTTTTCATATAAAAATCGAGATTTTATATCCTTAGGTAAGTCATAAATTTTAAACAAAATGGCTATCATCTTTCCAAGATGAATTTAAAAAATAATTAGAATTTTAGTTCAGCGTGATACATTAAATTCAAATAATTTTGTATCTCTGTTTTGTCATAAAATCTTTTGGAAAAAAAAAAAGAAATACTAAATTTTAGATTTTTTTGTGAAATAATATGCATAATAATTTGGTAATTTGACCTGTCCTCAGGGACATGCAAATATCAGCTACTAGCAGTCCTAAAAAACTCCAGCGAAGTCGATATTCGAAGTACAACTATTATTTAAGTTGTAACAAAGCAAACTACAATAGGCGAAGGTTTATTGAGTGACCGAACACTTCAACATACAACCAACTATTGGTTAAAATTAAGCAATCTTAGCTACAGACGTACTAAAGTTATCAAATAATATTCACTGTCGTAGGTACAATTTCTTGATTAATAATAAAATAACATAAAAAATAAAAGTAATAAAAATAATAAAAGAAAAAACAGGAATTTTAATATAAACTGTAGTACAGTATAACGTAATCATAAAACATACAGTGACAGTTACAACAGGACACAATAAAATAATAAGTGTAACAATTCATAGCACCATACAATAATATAAGTAGCCAATACAAGTCTCATAACTAGTAGTCATTCAAGAACAAATATGACAAAAAGAGAGGAGAAAGAAGAACATATCAACATAGCTGCAAATTTACCATATCATTCTAAAGCGATGGATTTGTTTTCCTATTAATAAATAGTGTGGCAAATACAAAGCAGTTTCGAATTGAGGAAATTTTTTAAGAATGAAAATTATCAACAAAATTTATATGTTGAATTCAGGTACGTTGTAAAAATTTAGGGAATAAAAATTTTTCTAGAAGAAAACTTACTATAAACCACAATCCTCTCTAGCATTTTTTCTCTTTTTTTTCTCTCTTTCACTTACATTTCCATTTTCATAGATAGAATGATTTTAACAATCAATTCCATACCTTCTCTTGATTGGCTATCCTGTAAACTTCTTTTATGGAGCTGTTTTTTTTCTTTTGAAGTATGTGTATGGGGTCTTTCCATTTTTTACATTTAATCCATTAATGCCAAAGTAAATTTTTTTAAAAATAATATTTTGTATACTAATATAACATGTCGGGAAATAAGCTGGAAAATTTCTAAACAAAACATAATGCCTGAAAAATCTACGTTTAAGTGGCCTCCTAAGCCTAGCGTCATCATTCAGGCAAAGTTCTATTTAAGCAAAAAACCCTATCAAAATCTAAAATTATGTGAGATCCCACCCCCTCAAAAAAACGCTTATTTTTACAATTGTGTTTACTGATAAATTTTTAAATGCAAGTAAATTAATTGATAAATATTGAATAACCTTACCCCTTTTCTTCTTGATATTGCATAAAACTACTTTCGAGTCTGACTTGGAATATAAAAAAAGGCTACATTATCAAACAAACGCTTGATACATGCTGCCATCGATTTAATACAAATGAAACGAACATTTAAAATAAGGTTGAAAGAACAGTTCATATTACTGTCAAGGACACAAGGCCGAGTTAAGGACAGTACCTATATCTTTTCAACAGAATAACCAGGGATTTTCGCCAAAGAATCTGTTAAACAGTATGCATGTTAAAATTAATAAATGTATGCACTTTTACACTATTATTTTAATGTTTTATTGCACTTACTTACTGTAATTCTCTGTGATTCAAATAAAAAGAATCAATAAAATCTTAACGGTTAAACTAAAGAACTTTCGAATTCTGTCAGAACTCTGACGGAAAAATCGCTGAAAAATAAAGGAGAACCGTAAATTATATATAAAGTACAAGCAAAAAAATCTGTGATATTCTTATATTTAACATTTAAACGAGTTATTGAAAGTTTTTAATAAATAATAAATAAAATAATAAGCTGAACTGAATTCATCCAAACATGTTTGTAAACAGAAATTCATTTTTGCCAAACGATTTAGAAAATTACGCTTAAAGAAATAAAACATTACTTTATGGACGAATTTTCTGGTTTGTTCAGAGCCTGTAATACGCATTTCCGGTGTAATGATAAGTCAATGGATCATCAAAGCGGAAGTCCAACATACAAGCAGATAAAGTCAAGGTTTTCAAGTAAACAAACCAGAAAACTCGTCCATATCTTGATGTCACAACTCGTTCTGTGAAAAAGTTTAAAGATATCATGAACATCTCAGATAAAAGAATGGACAAGTTTTCTGGTTTGTTTACTTACATAAAATTCCTTAACTTGATCTGCTTGTATGTTGGACTTCCGCTTTGATGATTCCATTGACTTAGCATTATACCGGAATTACGTTGTACAGGCACTTAAATGTAAACAAACAAAGCAGGAAACTCGTCCATAGAATAAATTACTTTTTGTTAATTTTATTTACTTTATAAACATTCATTTTTTCTCCTAGAAATGCAGACACTTAAGACTACAAAAATACATCAATACTATTCGTACATTCAGGAATTTGGAATTTTATGTTTGAAAAAAAAAGTTCGTTTATCGCATTAAAAAAAATATTTTCAGTATTTTTGAAAGTGCTTGGAAACATCTCAAATCGAGTAGAATAAAGTTGATAAATTATAAAGAAAATGCATGCTGCTTGTTGTTTCTTTTCTCGAAGTAAAGTTTTATATTGCCTTCATTAACTTATCGAGTAAATTTAACATTTTTTATTCTTTCAATTAAATGAATAAAACTTCCTTTAAATTGTTAAAAATATTAAGTATGTCTTTTCGAAGCTGTGAAATAGTTCTGTCAGTTTCATTCTCCTTAGTATAAAAGAAGCATTTAAATTAGGGAGCTTTAAATTTTTAAAAATTGGGTTATTTTTTAGAAAGATATATCAATCAGAAAATAATTTAATTACATTGTGTTAGTTAATATAAATTCAAATAAGCTACTTTAAAACGATAATTTCTTCTGAAAAATTAGATCTAGCAGACTGAATTTGCAAATGAAACTTCGCAACTTTAGATTTAAGAAAAAAATACATTTTTCTGTAATTTTAATGTAAAACTTTAAAAAATATAATACTTTAATTTTTAAAGTTATGCCCTTAATTCTGACAAGATTAATTTATTATAGCGTATTGTATTTTGGATAAAAGTTACATTTAATGAAACTTATTAGAAAGAGTGAGAGTATTTTAATAAAATATAGAGCCGTTGAAGTATTACAGTATTGAAATATTCTACAAAAGAAACTTTTTAAAACTGCGTTTAGTTCTATTCATTCCTGTTTATAAAAAATAAGCCTGATATTATTTCCAAAAAGCTACAATTTTTTTACTGACATTCTCTGACAATTTTTTGAAAACTATGAACTTATTTACAAATTGAATAGACTGTATTCAGCACCTACCAATTTCACTGTCATATAGGAACGGAATATTTTTTTCTCTAATTGTCACTATTGACAAATTATTCCTTTTTGGAATAGTGAATGCCATTCATAAAGAATTTTATCGCATTTTTAAACTTTGACTTAGTGAAATGTGAAACTATTTATCTAGAGTTTTAAATTTCATAGCATGACATAAAAAAATTTATTAACAATCGCATCACTTAAACGCTAATTTTTAAAAGATTAATCACTTTGGAATCCTGACAAAGTAATAAATATCAATTTTTCGATAATTTTATAAGAAATGCAATTTTATATCTTAGAATTATGATATGAAAAATTATTTTGATTATTTTTATGTAGGGGAGCGGTTGATCATCAAATTCTTTGTAAACTGTTAAATCTAAATATTATTCGACAATTATTTTTTTTTTATTTTAACATAATCAAAGAATTTCATAGAAAGGTCTACAAGCAGGAAAAGGACCTAAATGTAACATTAACATTGTATTGAAGATTGATTGAGGTATTTTGACTTACTTAAAGAAATAGCTGTACGTCTGCAATAATTATTAACTCAATAACAAGCAACAGGTATATGGACATTAAAATTCGAATTGGATTTTAATACAAATACCCAAATAGAGTTACATGCATAGCAATTGACATTACTCAGGAGAGCGTTTTATTTCGTCGTTTGATCATTTGATAAAGAGTCGTTTGAACATCGTTTTGATAAAGAGTCGTTTGAACATCGTTTTGATAAAGAGTCGTTTGAACATCGTTTTGATAAAGAGTCGTTTGAACATCGTTTTGATAAAGAATCGTTTGAACATCGTTTTGAT
>BGPR01000264.1:489668-545598 GCA_013235015.1 Araneus ventricosus | reverse complement strand
TCATTACTTCCGTTTCAGTTACATTGCTTGCATAAGAGCAGTCTCAAATCTTTGCCCAAAACATCGCTTGTAGAACATGTCTGAAACAAGAACACGGCGCAAAGTATTGTAGCTTCTATAAATGACACCTGTCTGCAAGACTTTGTAGGAACATAAGTCTTCTGTAATCTTCCACATTTTATTAATAGATAAGACTGTATTTTCAGCTTTATTTTTATTACAGGTTGCAGAAATTTATTTTTGGTTCTAGCTGAACAATTGCTGTGTTTTGGCATTTATTTCTTGTGATTTTCTTGTCTGTCTTTCAATCCAAATCAATCAAAAATCAATCAAAAATCAATCAAATTTCTTGTGTTTGGTTTTGTTTTTTTTTTAATACAAATTTCATTCAAACTGTCTATATTCGGAAATCACAATGGTTAATATGACAATAAAGAAAGTATCAATAAGACAAATAGGCGATGCTGGTAATCACTAAGTTGCATTCGATTCCAACGTTAAATTAAATGCAGTAAAACACCGTCTATGCATTCTTTTCAAAGGGACAAAACGACGTATAAATGAAAAGACCAATTATCGAGTACAGAAACAACGTTATCTCAAATTTAATACTACTAATGCAATTCATTTTAAAAAAGTACTAATTTTAAAGCTTTTAAAGATGAGTACTACATGGGAATAAATTATTAAATTTAAAATTAAAAAATTTGTCAAGAAGAGTGAAAAGGTTCACTATTGCGTAATTACATATATTATACAGTTGTATTGCGTACGAATTAGGCTGAATTTAAATTAAAATAATCTTGAATGGAGTAATCACGAGCGCTGATTAATCCGTGTATGTAGTACATTATTATGTATCAATTGGGTTCTTTGATTTTTTCACTGTTCTTTTGACAAGATAAAGGATTCAAAGTTTTCAGTAGGTCGTGCATCTTTCAAGGAAAGGTTGGAATAATATATAGCAAATTACCAACAATTTACCAAGTAATTTATCAATTGCCAGAAATAATTTCAGAATCATGAGTAGCTTTATCACAGTTCACATATGGAAAGAAGGGAAATTTAAGGGATTTTGAGAACTGGAAATTTGACGCGTTTAACGAAGCTTTGCGTCGTATAAACAACATCATTACAGTGAATAAGTATGAATCCAGGTTGTGGTGAAGTAGTATAAGCCAAAACGACGTATGAAACGTATAAACGGTGCTGCTGTGCTGAATATTTGTTTATAAAGTAGAAAACATCAGTTCAAAATTTAAGGTTAAAGCTGAAAGGCGGATCTTGGGAAAACATTTACTTTTGGAAATAACTTTCTACAGAGTAAACTCTTTTGACTTTTCAGATAGAGATGCCCATGTACAAAACATACAAGAATAAAGTGTAAAAAAAAAATATACAAATCAAAATGTCTTCGCTGCATAACCAGCGAACGTCTGGACTTGAACAATAGAAGCCTTGTTCCAAGAAACAGACATATGACCTAAATAATTTCCTTCGGTTCATTTTTTTCTATTATTCTTAGAGCATTGTCTAGGATCCTTGTAATGACACGATCCAGCGGAGCAGAAACACCAGGAAGGGTTCAGCAAAGCCATGGATTATCTTGGAGATGAGCAGCTATGGTTACTCTGTGTATAAAAGTTAGGAGGGGAAATTACGCAATAATGAGTGCTAAGTTCGTACTTTTACGAGGGTAACTTTTTTAACCGAATCTCGTGACCGTGGCTGCGGGCAAATCGTGAAAAGCCATTTTTCACTTATGATCAGCTTTTCACTTTATAGCAAGGGGTTGCCGTGATGTTTTTATAATTTAGTTGTGGAACAGATTTGGGATACAGGATGCTGCTGAAGAAGGGCTTACTAAGAGGCTGCTACGTCAAGGCGGGAAAAAATGAGAGAACCAACAGGTGTTCATGGTTTAGACTTTCTGTTTAATTTTGGTTTTTTTGAAAAAAGCTAAAGAATGGAAACTGCTATCAAATTATATGTATCTACTGAAACACTATTTTCAACGAGAGACATAGTAAAAACAAAATTGAAAAAAATTACATCTGAATCAAATTATATTCGATGAATTAAAGGAGAAATGATTACTCGATTACATTTGTTTAACGTTAATGTTCAATTAAAAAATCAATGAATATATATATATAATAATCATAATTTTACTTTAAGCGTTCTAATATATTTAAATCTTAGTAAGGGCTGGGCATCCCAAATGCTTTTCTTAACTCCGGTTTCTTTTATTCCCACGCTGGAGTATATTGAAATCTCATGTTTTGCGCAATTTATTACTAAAAGAATGACCTAATTACTTCGCACTTACATAAATGCGGAAATCAGCGACTTATTGCGCCATACTTTCCCTAAAACACTTTAATTTACTAATAGCTATTATTCCTTCACTGATCACGTTTCTATATATTGATCGCACTTATCTGAGAAAATGGGGTTTTCTGATAACTTTGACGTAGAAACTTTCATACGGTCAGCACGTATATTCCACCACTCTCATAATATGTTGGATAATAAAATAAAAATAGCTCGTTATTCGATAGCATGACTACAACAAGCTTGAAAACGTATATACCATATATATAATTTTGTAGTTGGAAAAAGAAAGAAGAAAAACCTACTAGTATTAGGAAAATAATGTCTAAAACTAAAAAAAAAAGCAAATGTACGACATATAGGCAGATGATAATAATTCAATGGTTTACTATAAAATTTATAAAGAAATCAGAAGTGCTCAGAGGTAGATATGAAGACAATCCTTTCTACATAAAATGATATAACTTTCTCAATCTTCACTAGTCAATGAAAAATAAAATTCAAATTTGCAGTAAGACAAAAGTACTACTATCTTAGAATATCAATTTTGTCTTTTGATTGAAAGAAAAGATGTAGTAACAAACAACAACCATACTAAGTATCTGGGGTGACCGTATATAAAATTGAATAAGGTTTTGATTTAATGAAAACTTTTGGAAAATCTTAAAAAAAAAAAAAAAAAAAAAAAGCTAATGGATGTTTTTTTATATTTGTTTCAAACAGATAATCTTACCAATCAACAAAAGAAATCTGTAAAGTATAAATTACCATTTTTGAGGGTTTTCTGGCTTGGTTCCAGAACAGTACGTTAATAATTATTTCATTGAATATGATCAAAACAAAAGCTCATTTTCAAAATAATTAAGCAACCAATTAATGCTGATAATAAAGTAGCTACTTGTCGCTTTAGAAATAACAAGTTTTTTTGTAATCTTGCAAGTTCAATTTGTTGGGATGATTTAATGTATTTCCATGAATTTTTGGAAATATCTTACACAGTGAAAGACTGTTTATCAAATCAATATTAACAATATAAATGATTTTTCTTTCTTTAAATTCATCCAGCATGCCTGAGTTTTACTGACTTGTGGAGATTTGCTTGAAGATTCTTTTCTGGCTGAATATTGACCGCAATTCTATAACAAGCAATACGTATTTTACCTATTTAAAAAAATGCAAGATCTACAAAAGTAGTAGAAATTAAAGAAGAAAGAAAGATGAAAATTTTCAATTATAAAAAAAGAAAGAAAAGAAAAAAAAGAAAAAAATGTTTATTCTTCGCTGGAAGGATGCGGGAACAATTTCGGTATTGATTCACTGATCTTACGTTCCCGTTATTTCTGCAGCGACATCATCAATCGTGAAACTTCATTGTCATTTCTCTCTCTCTCTCTTTTCCTTTTTTTTTTATTTTTTATTTTCGGTTTTCGTTTACGAATTGAATAATTCATAAAATAATTTTATTAAAGAGATTTGGAATCATGTAAAGAAAAAATACCTTTAAATTAAATTTAATTACGCGCGTTAGTATGGTTCTTTTTATAGGTAATTTTAGCATAAATTCAATCTTCATATTACAAAATGCATACATTCTTATCAATTATTTAAATAATGAATTAATAAGAATCCATTAAATTATATATGAAATTCACGGAAGTAGGCAGAATGATAAAACCACTTTTTATTCGTTATGCTTCTTCCAGGTAATTATGTTCAAACAAGCATCTTACACTTGGTGGTTAAATTTCACAGCACATAAAAGAATTTGCTTCTAAACATCAAACCTCATGATAGAATAAAATTTTAAGCAGCAAACTCGAGCCAGAGTGTTTTTAATCAATAAAATAAAACATTATTTTAACTTATCAGTGCCATCATTTTGTAAAATACAGGTGAAGTTTCTTACTATTACTTACTATTGTGACCTCCACTAATCTTGTCTTTAAAATACATGATGAATTTATTGAATCATGTATGCTTACGATTCTTGATATAATATTCTTGTATTTTGTTTAATTTTTGATACATATATATATATATATATATTAGAACTAATAATATATAATCTATCTTAAAAAATTTTAATACAAATTACATTTAATACAATTAAAATTTTTAAGACAATACTTACTAATATTTCAACGCATAATAATTTATAAAAATATATGAAAACGTTCCTTTAAAGATCTATATAATAAAATGTCTGCCTTGGATCACGTTAATTGTGAAATTTGTTTAGGAAATGAACGTATACAAATATTAGGTAACCAAAACTCTAGGATGCGATTTGCAGAAAATAGCTTTGAAAATCATTTCTATGAAACCGGTAATTTATAGCACAACATGGAAAAAAAAAATTCTGTAATTTTCAAATCATCTTCAATTACTCTTTTGATTCACGAGAAGTTGAATTTTTGGTCCAACCTTATTAGTAAACAGTTTATCTCCCGTTTACTAATATAATAGTATTATTATCCTTTTCTCTTAAAACACGGAACACTTTAATTTCATTAGTTTTAATCTCTTTCATTGTTTCTTAGGAGCTTAATTAAATTAAGTTCTACTTCATTGTGAAACAATCAGAAAGAAATATCTAAAAATTTATAAAAAAAATAAATTCATTCAATAGATTCACGATAAGCAGATTAAAAGAAAAGGACGGGCAACTTTAATAATATTGGGAGTCTCAAAATTACATGGTTTTACAAAATTAAGTAGGCGATCTTAAACGACAAATAAAATACTAGGACATAATACTTCTAGTTATTGAACTTTTTTGTTGAATCTATAACAACTCAAAGAATTTTAGCAACGTTTGAAACGAGAGGCCATTTTTTAAATTACGGTTTCCAAAATAAATAAATAGAAATAACCCCTAATTTAAGCAAAAAATTTCATTTCTGTTGGTGCACATAAAGGGGTTACGTAAGTGTACCTTCCTGCATTTTTAAGATAATATCAATTACGGTATTTAGCAGTAGGTGTTTACTGGACGTGTACAATTAGTAGTTGTGAAGCAAAGCTAGATAACTGGAGTGAGAGAAGACGTATAATTCATAGCATAAAATTTGCTGATCGTAAATATCCTTTTGAATTACGGTAAGAAAAGTATCGTTACTGATTAAGGTCTCCCGGAATACATTTGTGCCATTATTCTATTCGCTGTCATTTTTTTATTTGTGAAAATATGTATGCAACTCAGTCATCACCACCTTTAATGCAGTTTAACGATGGGTTTCAAAGGCGCCGCGGAGCCAGCATAAAATTTAGCTAAGCGAATTAAATTTTAGGGAAGCGAAATATCAAATTTCCTTAACCCACCAGGTGCAACACGATATCAGGGGGAACAAAAGGTCAGAGAACGACAGGTATTATTAGGGAGAGGGGAAGAAGAGCTGGACACGCCAGGCTCACCCTTAGTGTATCATAATTAGGAAACATTTGGTGGCGAGAATCAGCAGTAAGTATAGCGTCACTCCCAATATAGAGGCGACATGCATTGTATGAATTATATTCTCCCAGTCAAAGCGGGGCTGTCTCCAAATGGTTATATGTAAGTTGAAGGTGAGTTAAAATAACAGCCCATGACCTTAAAACTATTATAATGTAATTTTAAAATTTAGCATAGTTAAAAAAGAAGATTATGATGTTTGAAAAATAAAATGCTTTATTTTCAAATCTTATACTTACATTTTTGAAACAGGAGCAGAAGTAATATGTAAATGAAAGAATCATATCAGGTGAAGTTTATTAACAATGTAAGAAGGAATAAAAAAAGTAATAAAATGAAATAAATAAAAAAAATGGATAAGAAGAATTGCTTAATCAAGTGACAATGCTTATAATGTACAGAACAAACAACGATGTCCTAACAAATGTACTGATGGTTGTTCAGGTTATTTATTATCCAAGAAATAAACATTTCTTATAAATTTATTTTTAAAGTTTCAACCAGCTCCAGAACAGAAATGAAGTGAAGAAAAACAACAATAGTGGTGAGAGATTGGTCACCAGAAGGCGACTAATAATTTAATTAAAAGAAAGAATTAAGAATCAACAACAATCGATAGTAGCAAATATTGCAAAATATTGTACAATAGAAGGAAGAAATAAAACTGAAGCAACTTTGACTAATAATTGGCATTCTATTTAAAATAAATGAATATATGACATACGAAACATAAAATATTAATTGGGTTATTCTTATCATAGAAAAAAGATATGGTGGGTTATTCTTATCTACAAAGTGAAAGAAGAAAAGGTGAGAGAGGAATTTACTAAACACATTAACTTCAATTGAGACAAAATAAGTTTTAGATGCAAGATTAAAACTGGATTTTCAAAGAAATATTATTATATAAGTAAGATTCGTTCCATAGCGAGCGACTGGTTCCTTTAATTCAACAAACCATTATTATTATAAATTGAATGTTCATATGTTAGATATCTCTTTATTATGATTTAATTTAATCGTTAAATCCTTTTTTAACCTCCACCTGGTATAAGTGAGAAATGAATTACTTCTACTTCAATCTTAAAGAACTGCACTTCTTCAACGGGTGAGATTCTTCGGAACTCCTCTTTGCCACTATCTAGCTCTCTGCGCTTATTTTTTAGCGCTCTTTTTTAACTATATAACAAGTAAGACAGCGCCGCTTTTGCGTGTATATATTCAATCCTGGTCATGGATGTTCATTAAATTATGATTACGTTATATGTTTGATGTAATTTGGCGCACCACCTTTAAGTCGGATGAATAAATGAAATTGTGGATTCTAAAATGTCTTCTTGTAGAATGCTTACCCACCTCACCTAAGGACGATGTTACCATATGTTGCGTATATCTAATAAAAATAAAGGAAACGCCCTCGGTGTAGCTTATGGAAGTTTGAAGACAAGGCGTACAAGGCTCAGGTGTCATACGACCACAATTCAGAAATTGCAAGTCCTTCTCAAAATAACCGTAGTGTGGTTTTTCATAACGGGACGTTAATCTAAGTAGTCTAAGCTCCGGAATTTTGAAAAACAGTTTTGTTTCAGTTATCTATGTTGGAAAGCTTTAAAGGGGAAAAAATTAAATACATTATAGTAAAAGATAAATTAGACAAAGTATTTTTTAAAAAAAATATATATCTATAATATTCAATTTCGAAATTTAAACATTTTTTAAAACATTTCCATATAATATGTACAAACAATTGAGTAAACACTTTAATTATTTTTTTAAAAGTAAATGAAAACAATTTTAAAGATATTAGCTTTTTTCTTTGCCATCTAATAAAAAAATAAAAAATATGCTTCATCAATTTTCAAAATTTTTCCCTCTATCTTCCATTTCTGCACTTGATCAACTTGAGAATTTATTTTCTACAACTACAGACAACCCCTCTTCCCGCTAAATAGGAGAAAAAGGGAGGAGGTTTTTTGAAGGAAGAAACGGGATCGAGGCTGGAGGGCTAGCACGGGAACGGGGGGGGGGGGTCTTGCCTTTTCAGCTAGTAACACTAGTGCCGAAACGAATTACAAGAACACTTTGCCACACGGTGTACCCTGATGATCCGCTAAGCCGCTTGTGAGCCGTCAAATTCTGCCATTGGCCGCCCACCACCCAGCTCCGAGCCATCATTGTCACTTTTCATGCGTCTCTCAGAAAAGAAAAGGGGGGGGGGGCATCAGCAAGTTATTATTCTTCCACGGGTATCGGAGAAAACGGGGCCAAAATTAGAGGTGGACAAGAGTGATCTGCCGTCGAAGCTGATGACGTCGAATTTTACAACGCCGCTGTTACTTCCTCAATCAATTATTTATCACTTTCTTTTCAACATTCTGTAGTTAGGAAAGATATAGTAATAGCATTATTGATTAAACTATTGCGGTGTCTTAAATCAACGTGATGGTGTTGATTTGTTATTGTGACTTGTCTACTTTGTTAAATTGTTTTGAAATGTATCGAAGAACAATTGGTATTAGTGTATTTCTTAACTTGAAAGAATCTGGGGATCAAAGTTCAATAGCAGTGAAACTTAACAGAGTAGTAACATACTAATAACACAATTGTTTCAATACATTTCAAATAATTCTTCAAACAAATGGGCTAGAAATAAATTCGTGGATTCTAAATGTTTTCTTGTGTATTTTTTTGCTTCTTTGAGTTGTGATGTTTATTAACTCAGAACTTAGGCGTAGTTTAGATATAATTGTAAAAATCTTAATTTAATTATTTAAGAATTTTTACTCTCCAGCAGTTAAAACACTTAAATGTTCTAAGAGAGTAGATAAAGTCTAAACCATTCGTAATGCTAGGCATCGGACCTTAAGCATTTGTTTATGTGCTCTTCAGGATCTTTCTACAAAATCTGAAACGCAACACACTTTCAGCTGCTCCAAACTTACTACTTACTTTTATTGGCCCCACTTATGTTTAGCAATCAAAAGATCTAACCTTTCACACATCTGCTCATTTCTTCTTAATTTAAATAAAGAAACTTTTTGCTGTAACAGATCATATTAAATCTGGATGTTGTAAGATACAAAAATTTAGTCTCCTCAGTGATGATTTTCTGTAAGTTTATCACATTCCATGTGACGACAAAAGAATACAAAACCTTTAGCCTGAAACGAATTTAGTGATATTCATAAGAAAGCAGCATTGAGTTTGGTGATCAAATCTGCTTTAGTGATTTTTCCAGGACCATAGATAATTCGATAAGTAGGTTCAATGCTGAATAAGGATACTACGATGGAAAAATATAAACATCATCCTCTAATAATACTTATAAATGTATATGTATTCAAAAGTGTATTGAAAATATGAAAATCAGTCAACATAATTAATCGAATTGAGAAGAGAAGATGACTTATATTTGTTGGATGAAAAAACTAAAATATAATAGTGAGTCCTGTTTACTTTTCAAGAAATGCAGGTGGGAAGTGCAAATCCTGTAGTCGATGGTATTGGGTGCAAATTTTGTTTCTTGAAACATGATTGCTAGGAAAAAACTTGTTGAACGTTTAAACTTATAGAAAGTTAAAATCTAACAGATAAAACATATTTAAAAATGAGTTTAAAAGAAGACGGTAATTTGTTCACTGGAAGATACTTAAATGAGCGTTTTAACATTCTTATTTTCATGTTCTTTGTTAATTTAAAATAAAATAAAACAAACCTTGAAAAAGTACGGTAAAGGAATTGACAACAAAATAAATAGAAACTAACAATGCTAAATAGGAAATGCACAGTATAATTCTTAATCTGATTTCTCAAAATATATGTCAATTACAAGCATTATTTGTTAAAGTATTAAAATAATAATTAATGTTATTAATTAAAGGTATTAAAATATAATTAAAGAACGTCAAGGCAATGTATGTGTAGAGCAATGATGTTACTGTCATGACATTCATTGCAGAAAGCATTTAGTTTTCTAAAGAACCAGTTCATGAACATACATAGTCAGTGCATAAACTTTTGAATGCTTGTTGTTTATTCTCTAAGAATATTAAAACCATTTATTCTATTCTATTTTTTGTACCTTCATTCATTCTTTGTTTATGAGCAAAACATTTAGAAAACCTTTTTTCCTTGAAATCTTTATCTCATGTTGATCTTTGTTATAGTAATTTTAATTTGAGGGGTACAAAACGATCAACCGTCTCTAAAATGACGATTTTCTTATCAAAAGATAATGTTCCATGCACTTTTCTATCTTTTAAAAATGAAATCGATATCGAAAATAAATTTTATTACATATTTTTTTAACATTCAATATTATGAAATAAAGTCAATCAAACACCATCTAATAAGGAGAAAATTAGTATGAATTTCAAGCAACCTGGTTTTCTACTTTTCAATCAATTTCCATTGCCTTCATCATCTATCATAAATTTATAGATTCGTATGCTCAAACCAAAACAAAAAATATTTGAAATACTATTGGAGAAAAGCTTCTATTGACTTCTATTATCTGATCGTTGCTCAAGGCTAATCTTAAAAGCGTATTTAAGCACTACCTTCCTTAAAATTTACCTAATCAGCTACCGAAATCTCACATTAGGCTGATCTCTTTCTTGTGTTAAACAGGCGTCAAGCAACGGTGAGATTTCATGGATGCGACTTCCACTGTTTTGCCATTCAATCGTTCTAAAATTCATGAGATAATTGTCAAATTTTTGATGAATCTGTCTAGAATATCTGAAAGTATATTTTTGCACCATCGCCAAAAATAAAATGCTTTAAAGTGTATCTGATTAAGATTACTGTCGAAAATATTTATAGACTTTTATCCCCAAAATTTCTAGGAAATTATCCTTGACACTCATTACAAAATAATAAAAAATTAGAAGTTTGAAGTAATATTTGTCATTTGATCTGCCAAAAATAATTTTTGTCCATATATAGTGACTATTGGCCTCGATAACCCTCAGTGCCCAGTGTTTTGATCTTATAGCTTTTTAGCTTAGAAAGCAGCACCCAAAGTAAATGAACCGATCTTTTTTGAATTATCTGAAATCTTAAGAATATATTCATGTTTATTTAAGCATGCATATAAATACTAATGATCTGCTTATGAATTGAACATGAAAGACAAGAAAAAGACATCTCACTTCACTAGGGTGGTAAAGCACTGAACAACAATAAAAAAAAATGGTTGTTAAATGGAGATATTCGAATAGTAGACGGAACGCTTAACATTGGTTGCAGAAATAAGTATTAACTGGCATAAACATATTAAATCCACGTGTGAATAGCTCAAATTTTATAATATCCATTCTGTAACCTTGAATCTATCTAATTTAGAATTTGGCAAAATCTTCATTAATAATATTGTTATCCCTTCATTATTTTGGTCAAAGTTTCTTTTAAATATCGTGACAAGATCATAAAGTAAAAAATTGAGGTACTTACAGGCATATCTCACTCAAACATATATGTTATAGAGCATTATAAAATATTCCAAAACAATGCAGTAACCTTACTGTTTTGGGCCAATTTGACAATCAAACACGAGGTTTCTAAAAGCAATTATCGGTTCAAGGTGTCAGATAATTATTCAAAAAAAGCAGTTTGCTATTGTTAAAACACTTGTATGTGTAACGACGTACAGCGCCATCAAAGGCATGGAAGGGAGGCCACGACTTTAACTGTCCAGGAAGTCCGCATTATTTATATCAAATGTCTCTTCAATCAAAGAAGCTAGGCACGTTGAATATTCAAACAAATGTAAACGTTGGTAAATTTCCGATTGCATGGTCTTTCTTACCGTCGATAGCGCCCTACACAGTGGAAAACTCGCAAATGTTTACTTATTATTTTTTTTCTTCTAACTTGTGGACAATTATCCATTCACATGGTCAGTGGGCGCGGTGATTTCAGAGCAATCACCTACCGAATGTATCCCAGCACGCGGCGATAATCTACCAATCGATGTCAAACCGGTTCTCGCAATGGCTCCACTCTTATACCATTAAGAGAAGCCTCCCTATTCAAAATTGTGTTCGTCGTCAAATATTTGATGCTTAATTCAGTTGTATCATTGCAGAACCATTTTTATACCATTACGGGTAAATTGGGTATTTTTTTATCTCGCCCAGTTTTTTATACTCAGAGGGGTATACCAGGAATTATGTCTTTACTTACAGTCCTTGCTCATCTTGAGTTAGCAATAAAGTCACATAGACAAGCATTAGTAATACCAATCACCTAAGATGTAAAATGGATAAATCCTTTGGGTAAATTATATTTCTTGCTGGAAGCCTTTTTATGAATCAAATCGCATTGATTGATAAGTTGAAAAAAAATGCCATTACATTTAATAAAAAATAAGCAAAATTTTTTAAAAGCGTCCGAAAATTGCAGTTAAAATCTTGCAATTTTTTGCAAAATTAAACCTAAATATGTGCGCAACTTTTCGCGACTCACGTTAGGAACTTTTGTCATTCAGACAGACTTTTGACAATCGTGGCGAAAAAACCTATTTATTTGACATTGAAATAAATTAGCAGGTTTAAGGAAAATAAATAATGCTGACAAAAAAAGTAATTCGTATTACTATGAAGCTTGCTAACCGGACTAGAATCTAAAATCTCTTGTGAAATGTTTCAAGATACGGATGCATAAGTATGTTTCAAACTTTTCGGGTCATTATTAATACTTTGTCATAAATTAAATAATAATATGATTCAAGATTATAGCCTCTAAACGCTTTCAAAACAACCAATTTTTTATTATATGACATTCTTAAGCGCAATGTCTTTAAATCACACTTCTTTAATATGATTCCGAACCGCATGCTATTGTAAAAAAAAGTGACAATCCTTAAAGAATGGCACCCTAATCTTCTATCAAATTCTTCAATCTAAGAAATAAATAAAATTCAAAAGCTTGATCATTTATATTTCAAGCTTTAAACTAATTTAGCTTCAGTAGCTATACTAATCTTTTCTCATAACCTTTTGATTAAAATACCGCATAATTTATTTTTTATAAATATTTCATTTTCTACTACTTGAGGCCAAAGGAAAAATTCTCTTAAAGGTTTTCTGAAGCTAAAAAAGAAAATTGCGAGTAAAAAGTTTAAACATTTCTGCATTAAGGAAAATTTTTTCACCAGATAGAGAAAAAAAAAAAAAAAACGCTTTATCAAATAAACCCTTGTGATGCCAATTTGGTTCAATAGAACGTGTGAAAGTTCATTACAACATTTGGCAAAACATTTTATCAGATAAAATCAGTTCTTGGAAAGGAATTAAGTGCTGGTGCCAGAAGAAATTAAATCTCACTTTTGAAAAGAAATATATAAGATGGTACAGAAAAGAGAATCTATGAATAATTTTGATGATGTACATATAAATTCACTGGAAGTACATAAATAAAGAAGCTTAATAATATGAATTAATATGATAAATGAAGAAACTTTCGGTGATAGTGCTCTGCTTCTTCCATAACAAGTGTCAAGCTTCATGAATGAAATCAAAAGCCTTTTAAATTCTTCAATTTTAGCTCTCTTCATTCTCTTGTTCAACATCAAACGACAGCATTGACTTCAGTACCTACTAAAAACAGACCATCTCATGCAAAAGAACTGAATTACAGCTATAAGAAGTGGAGAATCACACGCTTTAAAATATTGGACGCCACCAACAAGAATGACGCGAGCAGTAATTACAAGAGTGTCTTAACACTTGTCTGTTCCTATCATTAAAAGTCAACCTCAATTACGTTCTATTATGGAGACCACCTGCCCTTCCCTGAACTTCGTTGTGCCAGTCACAAAATATCATCCCAATGCATATTTGTTCTCAACAATTTGTAAAATTTTCATCAGCGATTTTTTTTTCCACGGCATCTTGTAAATTGGTGAAGAGCTATGAGAGCTCGAAATAATAACTGTTATTGGAAGGAAAAGTGTCATCTCTTTGTAGTGGTTAGTTTGAAAGAAGGAGAAGAAAAGTTGTACGACACGGTTTTTTATTCTTCTAATTAACTATATATATGTATAAAAGAAGTTGTGCATTATGAAATGTTGTCGTTTAAATTCTTAACTTCGCAGAAATATATGGAAAAAAAAAAATAATAAAATTTTTTAAAAGAACGCTTTTATTAGTATACTAAAATACAAGTAATATTTTCTTGGTATTTAAAATCACAAGAATCAATAAAAAAAATCATAAGCGTTAGTTCTTCTGTAATACTGAGATTATTTGGAAATTTAATCATAATTTAAATTTTAATGAATGTTTAAATTTTCTTTTATATTGTTGTTTAATTTCACTTATCATATTGTTTATATTTTATTATTTTCGAATTTTTATTCGTTAATATATCATATTACTATTATTATTATATTCACTATTAATTGTTAATCTTGTAATCAACTTTCGTCCAGTCATCTCATGCAAATCAAAACTAAATTAAATAAAGGAATTAACTGATATAAGTTCTGAATATAGTAAAATATTGCGTTGTCATCTGACTCTCTGGTGCACAGAGTTTCAAGTCTAGCACGTAGGGAAGTGAGTGAAAAAGTAGTTACGATCTTCATTTTTCCAACGTGAGCTCTGATCAAAAAAACTAACGTGTAAAAATAAAAGTCTTTTTTCCTTCGATTAATTTAAAAAAACAAAATAATTTTGGAAGAAATTAAAGGAGAACATTCTGCAGTTGTAGAATTAACAACTAGAATTCAATTTCGCGAATCGAACAATTTGGTAACATAGTAAAAATATACCGCAAGGGTGAACCAATTTAGTTAATGAATCAGTCTAAAGCATTTGATGTAACTTGAAAATTAAGTTTAGATGTCATATAAAACTCAAAAGTATTAACAAACGCATGCTCTGTCATGAAATGAAGTCTTATGAAAGGTTTTTTTGTGAAACAAATTAAAGTGTGGCTAAAAGTACAATGTTGTAAGACAGGTTGTTACATATGAAAGGTCTTATATGTGAGAAAAGAAGTTAAATTGTGGTTGTAATTTGCATTGCTGTGAACCAGATGGTGTTACATTTGAATAAACTGATAGATCTTTTGGATGATGAAAAACGCAAAATTATTGTTGTGGTGGCACAACAATAAAGATATTTATAATATTTAGTACATATGTATGGAAAAAGGATTGCTGAATGTATTTTATATATTTTGCAAAAATGTTATAAGTTTTCCTTCGATGCTTGTAACAAAAAGAAGACCAAAAGAGATGAAGGCTACAAATTAGAACGAAGGCTGTAAAGGGCACCGAAATCAATTCACTTCAAATGCATTTGTTACCATTACCCTACAGTTGTAATGCAAATGTTTCTCCTTCAAAGATTGAAAGCATCTTTCGTACAACTTGAACAAAGAGAGTAGCCATGAAAGTAGTAGAATATTTTTTAAATGCAAAGCATTTTTCAAGTTAATCTAATTTCTTGTTGAAAAATCATCTTATAAGAATTTGGTCTTTTATTCTGTTAGAAAAAAATGCGATAAATAAAGTTTACCTTTTAATTGGGGTACATAGTAAGAATGCAATTTGCATAGTATTAGCCACAAGCTTCGGTAATGAAAGAAATGCCAGCTTCTACACGGAAGTAAATGCTGTTACATTATTCAAAATGCTATTATATTATTTCTACAATTCCCGACACAATAATCACACAAAGAGTTGTTTCATTTCGGTTTCAATGATTAAAGGACGGTTTTCGAAATTTAATTCATGCATGGATCCAACTCTATAAACGATAAAATACACTGACAATAGTGAACGACTTTTGGCAATATAAGACGGGAAATGCGACGTTAGAATTATGAAGATAAATTAATAAATTTTTCGCAACGGGAAAAAGCATGATCCACATCTTCATCGTCAACAACCCTCTCAATATTCTTCCTCTTGTTCTATGAACTGCAGTAACTCACTTACTCGTAGGTCTCTTGGGCAACACGTTTTGACAAAGGATTAATTACAGCAATCAAACACTGCGTAAAACAATCTCCCTTTGAACAGCGTACCTGAAATTACGCGAATAAAATTATTTTTTCTCATCTTTCGGTTCTTTCATTAGACGGCTGCCTCCTTGTTCAGAGGACGGAATAATAATCCTTTATTCAGAATTAATTCGTGAGACTAATATATACATTAAAATAAAATGTCTTCTTAGGAGCTTTATTATACACTTTAATTTACACAATCTAATATTTCATTCTATGTATTATGTTCATTGGAATATTCATCACATTAGAATTTTTTTATCGTCCGTATTTTTTGCTTCAAAGAGTATTATATTTCAAATTACAACAATTTGGAATGCTTTCTAAATAGAAGAATTTCTATCCATGTAATATTGATTATCCAGAGTTACGATTCTATTTTTTAACGAGTATTGATATTATTGCTTTTATCAGTAATGTTCAGGATGTGACGACGAATGATTTAGAGATCCATGTGACACTTGCTTTCGAAAGAGGCCAGAACTGAATTCTGTGTAGCAGTCATTGCTTATGTAATTTTCCAAAATAAATGTAAAGAAGAAACAATTTTAAAAACACACTTTTATTATTTTTCACTTGAATTTTATTTTATTTCATTTATTCTTTAATCTATGATTCATTGTTATAAATATTAGCTGGGATCTTGTAAAGCATTTTGTTAAATTCATAACAAAGGGGCCTTACTGGTATGAATCAAAATTTGAGTGGAATTAATCGATTAACTGATAGTTAGATTAAGAAACTATTAAATAATTACGTGTCAGCAGAGCTCTGATAGAATATTTGAAAATTAGAAGCTCATCCATACCAGCAAGAAATCGGTAAAATTCCATCTTTACAAACATGTAACATGTCGAGATAAATAAAGTATAATTTTTTTTCCTCACTGTTTCTGAACGATAAGTAATTTCAAAACAATTAAAAGGAAGGCATAGGGAAATGAAGCTAATGTACTTTCGCATTCATTAATTCGAAATTAATGACATTAAAAGATGATTGTTAGATTCATAGTGACTTTCTTGGTTGTTGCTCTGCTCTTATCTAGTAGTTTATTTTAGTTTTCAAAACTTTTATGCTATAATAGCTTAAATTTCAGAAAACCGAGGTGAGGGGTATTACGTTATATATATATATAACTATATATATTATGATCATAGATCCTGTTGATTTCTGTTTTGCATACGATCGTCCGCATATTTCTTTCAAATATTTTCAATCTGCGCTCATCTATTCAGATTTCATTCAGTACTCAGATCTGCGTTCATCCGCTGTCTCAAATACGAAATATCTACATTCGTCACTTGCTCATTCCGCATTTTTACACCGGATGAAATACCCTTTTAAATTAACGTAAGCAAATTATTTTTAAATAAAAGGTTCAATTTTTTGAAATTCTGTTTATCTAAAAGTAAAGCAGTAAGTGCGCATGTTGCAGAGACTTTGCCTTCAGCAGCCAAGACATGTGCCTAATTTATTTGAGTCTTAAGTCTTGTAAAAGATAAAAAATATCACGGATTATACATTTTTATATTTTCTCTACTTGAAGAAACTATATTTATTATTGTTTCGAGGTTGATAATAGCAAGAACAAGTTTAGTAGAATGTATAAATAAACGATTGGCTGACGAACAAAGCGGTAATACCAAAACATACGAAATTTATTAAAACTGCTTTATAGAAACATCAGAACTACAGAGTAAAAGTTTTTTGTCTTTAACTCGTTGTGAGTAAAAAATATTTTAAATCTTAAAACCCGCCATTTTTTAACAATAAAATGTGACTTTCTTTAAAACTAGAAATCTACAGCGATTTCACTCTTATTCTATTCCACCATCAGATTTGCATTAAAAAACAAATGTTTTGAGTCTTTATCTTATCCTACTTCTTTCTTAACCAGGGACTTTATGTCAAGAAAGTTTTTTAAGGCAGGTTAATTTGCTAAAAAATGCCAATCGCGAGATGCATACAGCAACTCAGCCGGCTTGACTCGATGTCAAGTTTGGAAGAATTATGGAGAAGTCAGGAATCCTAATCTGATTTAGTAGACTTTTCTTTTACTAACGTCAAAAATGCTCTAATAAGGGAGGAAGGACCCTAAAACTGTATAATTTCTTTAGATACCACGAAGAAAAAAGGAAAATTAGTCCTCCCTAGCCTGTAGGAAGTTCCTGTAGGACGACTTCTCGGATATTCATCATCGGCCTCTTTCGTTCATTCTTTCGTTGCAGTGTTGGCAGCATCTATTTATTCATCATTATCGATTATACCTAAAATAGACAAACACACAAAAGAAAACTTCAGTGAAAATTGCGATTAATAGTACATAAAAGTTGAAGAAAATTATCCTATGTAATTTTGTTAAAATAATGAGATGAGTCATTCATTGAAATTCAGAAATTATGACAAAACAATTCAGTCCATATTTGGTTTGAAAGATTCTGAAAATAGGGAAATGAATTTTCATACTAATCTCGTCCAGACTTCCTGGTTGGCTTTAATACATGCATGGGATGGGGCATAATAGCCTGTTACCAAGATATGAAAATTTTAACAATGATGTTGAAATCAGTAACAAAATATTTTATTGGTTTATATGAAAAAAAGTATTTAGCTTCAGATTACTAGAATTAAAAGTATAAGAGTCCCCCTTTTTTAATGCTAATTTTCATCTTTTTAGTCAGTTTTAAAGTTCATGACGCTGCAAACTTTTGAAAATACTCTTCAAAAAGTACAGCATTTTAAATTGATTATAATCGATATTTAGAAATTCTAAATGCAAGATTTTAAAGTTACCTGGAAGAAAAGCTTTGATAAAAGCAAAATCAATCAAACGTGAGTAATTCATATACAATACAATTTATAAATTTTTCAACAATTTCCAATGATATCGTTTTTTTAACCCGAAGACGCGCAGGGGTGTTTCAACTACCTCACACGCCGTGAAAAATCCATCTGCCATCAACCCCATAAGCTAAAGTAGACAGGTCCATCAATGCCTTCCATCAAACCATGTTCTCGTGCCATGAAAACGGCGAATTCGAACATTTTTTTCTGTTTTATAGAACGATTTGGGGTGTGCTTTGACGCACCACGCGCTCTCGTGTTATTGTTAGTCAGTGTGAAAACATAGCGTTTCCAAGCACAAACTGTCTTTCCTCTCTTTCGACTTATTATGGAAGGAATAAAAAGCTTTAAAAGCTCTCAGAGGAGGTAGTTATGTGAGAGGAAATGGAGAAGAATTGTGAGTTCAAGTCAGCCTTTTCTCTTATAGACCCTTCATGTAAATCATGACAGGAACAAGAGGGATGGCGGCCTGTAAAATTTTTTTTCTTGATGAGCCAAAAATTAGGAAAGAAAATTGCTACCGCAAGATGTTACACATGTGTCCAAGAAAAGGACAAAATTAAAACTGTATGCGCGTGAAGTGTTAAAAAAAGGCACTTTGAAATGGGAGTTTTTTTAATATAGAAACTGCTTACAATCATGCTTTATATTACAATCTAATTATTTTTAAGAGTAATATGTATAACTGGTATTCTTGTTAAAAACTATAATTTCTATTATAATCACATATATAAATATCTTTATGGGAATTCCAATGATTTAAGAATCTTCTAAAAGGAACGCTTTTATTTATTAGTAATTTTTAATTTATCGCAAATTACATCACCTGTTAAATTATAAAAATAGAGATGCTTATTTATGTGGTCATTGTATGGGTTGTTCTGACACCCATGCGCGTTCTCTTGTTGCATTCTATAGCACTCGTCCTCCCGGGTTAATGCGAACAGAAATGAACACGACCTCATCAAACAAACGATTATGTTACAAGAATATATATTTTTTGACTCATTTGCTTTATATTGTCTACAGCTTATAGTAATGAAGGTTGACATTGTGGGTTTGTTTCTATTAGATAAAAAAAAACCCTTGAATCAGTACTATAAATTTAGCATAGATGCACCTTGAAGAGTGCCAAGAAGTATCTAAGTGTTTTTTTTTTTCTCGTCTTTTAAAATTTTGTTTTATGACATATGAAAGAAAGAAACATTTGAATAAATACAGTAGAACCCGTGAATCCGAACTGAGTGGGGTAACCTTTGTTCCGGATTCCGGGGAGCTAATTTTCAAGGAAATTCGGTAAAATATGATTACTCCCAAGATGTAGTAAGAGTATTTACTCATGCGCTCTGTGAGCTCAGGAAAGAGTACGCGGTAATTTGTGGTACAGTAGCAAATAATTGCGGGTAGAAACAAGATATCTGAGTTGTTTCTACTAATTTAAGGCACTGTATTTATTCTTAAAGAATAATTCGAATATTTCTCTTTTTAAGTTAGGAATAAACAATAGCTTTGTTTCTAAATCGTATTGTTATTTTTCTTTCGATAAAACATTTTTCGAACAATTAAAAAAAAGATGTTCAGATTATCGAAATTTCGTATTCCGGGGTTCTACTGTACTTCTATTAATGCAGTTTTCTGATTCTAAAAACACAAAAAAGTAATACATACCCGCCCTCTCCCCCCCCAAAAAAAAAAATGAAACTGACAAAATGTCTATAAGATGAATTTTATGCTACATTAAATTTCAGATAATCATTTTATCAATACTTTGATCCTGGTTTTATATATTATTTTTATTTTAGATTAAAAATTAATTTTTTTGCCCAAATTTTAGAATTATTTTTCAGTGTGGGCAAATAAGAAATATAACATTTCTTCGTGTGTATAATTATTTTCAACTTAGTGTTTGCACCAGTTTCAAGGCATTGAGGAAGAGCTAGTGTTTCATTTGTTACTGATTTTTTGGAGAATAATATAATAACTAATAATTCAGTTCAAATTGGCAGGTAGACATCATATTTTATTTTTATTTATTCACCGTTTCTATCATTTGCATTATAGAAAATTTGCTCTAAAGTGAAAAATCTTGAATATTATTCCCTTAACTTTTTTTGTCATTATAAGGTCCACTCCTGATTTGTTATCATTTCGCTTTAAAAGAACAGTTTATTTGAGGTTTATCCATTTATTACTGTTTTGATTACTGTTTTTTAAAACTTTTGCTTTCTGTTACTGTTTTTTAAATACCTTCTGTTAGCCCAGTTGATATAAATTTGCTTTTCAATAGTCAATTGTTTTGTTCTCCCCTCCACAGATGGTCAAAGCGAGATTACAGGCCTTAACCAATAATTTCATTTCATTTCCCTTTTTTTAACCTTTAGGAATGTTCCAGCATGGCTAACCTTCCTTTGAATTGATTCAATTTTCATCATTCCGCGATGATTAGTTGTACTCAGGCTAACTATGAAACTATAAATGCATTCTTTACAACAAGAGAAAAAAAAAAAGTTATAAAGGAAATTATTCTGAAACTAAGACCACTCCATGTTTCAACGTTATTCAATATGTTCCACTAACTTTCTTCCCTATACCTCAAATCAGGAAATGTGGAGGGAACACAGAAATATTCAGTAACATCTGAATTAAAAGATTTTATTAAAAGGCACACATAAATGAGATGATTCATTATCAAACGGAAATATCAAAATGCATTCATTGATAATATGATTACAAAGATAAAATAAAGAAAAGAGTATTATAATCAAAATCCAAGCACAATCATAAAGTGTCGATTATTTAAAAGGACATACAAAGCACCTTATTGTACGATCAACAATACGGAAAACAGACAAGTGCACAATCAGATATTATTCTTTTTGATAACATTTTTTTTGTTTTCTGTAAGAGAGTGGTCAATGTCTTGTTGATAGTTCCATAAAGGGGCAGAAGTACCGAAGATAAGATTGTTACAACAGACCTTCATTAGATGGAGCCAATTCAATCAGTATAAATGAGAAAAGAATAGTCTCGCTTTTCTATCATGAGTAAAAGAGTAGGTAAAAAAATAGAAATGTCTTTTAATGTTATCGGTGTAATTGTTTATCTCATTTATGTAATTAACTTATTGATTATTTCCAATGTTAGCATTAAAGAATATTTTTTACATATAAGATTTCACCAAATATGATTTAGAGTGAAAAACCAGAGAAGCAAGAAAAACTATAATGCATATTGTATTTAAGCAATAGACTTCTCTTGAAAAAATGTGACAATACTTGCACACATACTATCTACTAAAATGGTAATATCTAATATTTTATATTTTAATTACAGTCGGACCTCTATTTAGCTTGAACCTATATTTGAATTTCTCCATTTGCGAACTTTTCTTGAAACAAGAACATTTTGCATTTCTTTGTAAATAACCTCCAGCAGTGCATTCTCTATTTAGCGAACTTTTCTTGTGATCAATATTTTTTCTCCTATTTCTAAAAATATTTCTAAACATTTCAAACATTCTTTCTGTTAACACACACTATGGTGATCAATGACCTTGAAAGCTGGAAAATGTCAAAGAGAAGAAGAAAGTCGCGAACATCAAGAAAAAATTTAATTCTTCATGAGGTGGATAAAAAAAAAAAAAGGTTTAGTATTCACTCAAACAGCTTATCAACCATAATAAAAATCGTGAGTAAAGATACAAAATTATGATTCATCAATTCTTGTTTTCAAAACTTTTAAAACATGTGTCTATGAAGATGTGGATAGAGCAGTTTTAGGCGGTGTGAAAAATAAAAACAATGACAAGTAAGATTGCGATGATAGTAGCGAAATGATGATGAGTAAAAATGATCTCATGAAGCAGAAATAAACAAAACCTTCGTGATATGAAACCATTCATTAATTTTAATATAAAATTATTTTTTTTTTAAATTAAGAAAATACAGTGTATTCCCGGTCAATGTTTGTTTTATTCTTGTTTCAACTGCAGGTTTCTTTTTTGTTAAAATATATAAAACAAATAGATATTAATTTACAAAATAAAGGTGTGATTAAATACTTTTTAAAATAACAATGAGTGTTTGTTTAAAATCTGCTGTGTAGTTTAAGTATTTTGAAAGATTGAATCTATTTGAATGTTTCTTATAGAAACTTTTTTCAGGTTAGAACTGGTGTAGAGGTCGACAATCAAAGGCTGCACTCGCATGATTCTTAAACAGGTTACAAAATTTCGTAGTTTCAAGTGGGAAGATGAAATTTTTTAAGCAATGTCACGATTTTATTTAGGAACTTAAATAACCTAACAAAATGATACAGGATAAGTATGAAAAAATTTTTTAACACCCTTTAAGTGATTTGATCGCCTAATGCGACATAATAACTCATAAATTGCTGGAATACTCACTAAAATATCCCTGATTTGTCTTCATAAACGTATAATATAAGGAAACTTTGAATATGCAGAGATTTATTAAATTTAAGAGTTGTATGAAGTACAGTGCTTCCACCTATAGGTGTCCCGCTTTTATCATTGTGATCAAGAAATGATTCTGCATGTTGTCCGTATGTTCTCGTGAAATTAGAAAAAGGTAAAAGAATCCATAAATACCTTTCCACTTGATTTATCAACACTTTTATCTTCCATTATTTGTGTTTTAGTGATAGGACAGAGCTGACGTCGAGAAAAACTATTTTGTGTCATCTTGATACAAAGCTATCTTTTGTATAATATTATTACCATGATACTTTTTTCTCTGATTCGCCATTATTACCGACGATTTTTTGCACCCTGGTAAGAACTGCCATGCGCTACCCACTACGTGCAACATTTTATTAATTTTCAATCCTTTTTTATATCGTACAACAACTACCTTCCTACCATTCTTTTCGACACAGATTCAGCATTTTAGTTTTCAAGTAGGTTTAACAAATTCTTTAATGAACTACGACACAACTGTACCAAGAACAAATCAAATGTATCAGTGCAGTAAATAAATTATAAATTGTACATATTTTTTTAAGATTTTAAATTTACCCCTAATATTTAAATCAGTCATAAAAAAGCTTTTATACCTGCATTCTTTATTTGCAGCAGATCATGCAATCTAACTTCTTAACTTATTTTTGTTTAGAGTCATCTTTGCATCCCCCATCTGACAGTAGCCTTGGCGGAGCATATCTTCATCCTCTCGGTACCATTTCTGCTCTAATTTCATTTTTAAAATTTATTTTTTTTAATAATAGGAAGGTCTTTATCTAAATAATAAATATGTTTGAAATATTTTTTAATTATTAGAATGGTAACATGCATATAAAATAAATGCAGTTATTAAAAATTGGCACATTATTATATTGAGATTTTATTATGCCACAGCAGACTAGTAAAATGCATTTAGTGCTTTTATTGAATTTTATGGTGGTTAAAAAATCCCAGGCAAAATAAGAATTTTGTGCCAGAATCTAGCAATATTTCAAATGTTGCTCATAACATTACTTTTGAATAACTCTGGATCCACACACACAACTTTAGATAGTCAGACAGATAAACAGACATGAATTCAAAAAGAAAAAAATATCGGACTTTGTGAGGCTCTAAAACATTTATATGGATTTGACAATGTTTAGCACAGAAGACAGTAATATAAATTTTTTTAAAGAAATCTTTATATCTTCCCAAATATTTGTGCTATGTACAATGCATGTAAATAATGGCCGTCAAAACCTATTGATGAAAGTTTCATATCGTTTATCAGCTTTCTCTGAAACGGGATGGAGTCAGAAGCCACTGTCTTTATCACTTTCTGGTCGGTCTTTAAATACTCTCGTGATCGAATCTTCACTGTAAAATGTGGTTCAAGCCTAATCTTTATATGTTCGAAATTACAAAAAAATTCATTGCAGATTTTCCGGTCTTCGAAAAAATATGCAAATTTTAAAATGTCCCTGACGGCCACTGTCCTATCTTATTTTTATAGTTGCATTCAAATTCAGTCTGTAGACAGCGACTGAAAACAGGATGCCTTCGCACATAATAATAAGGATTTGAGATATTTCAACATTTAACTTAAATTTTCTTGAGTTTCCAAAGTTCGATAAATCATTTCTTTATTTATGTGTTATTTTGAAATATATAAATATATCAGCTATTGAAGAGTATTTTGGTAAAATCCTACTCATATTTTGCCATCTTAAACCAATTTTAAACTATTCTATGTTGGGCAGAAATATAAAATACATTCTCAAAAAAAATTTATCTGAAATGTAGCTATCTATCTTCTTTTAAACATATTCAATCACTGCCTTGGGATTCAGCAAGTATGTTAATGCTATACTTCAAATGGACCGCGTCAGTTTTAATTTAGAATCCATTACAGCATCTCCAAGGATGAAAAGTATGGGCCATTCCATTGCAGTTCTTGAAAATATGCATTTTGATAAGATGTGGTTACATGATGGAGTGTAACTACATCTATCATGTAACTGAAGTGTCATTGACCTGACTTCTCTGAAATTCAAAATGGCGGAATAGAAAGGCAAGATCCGTGGTTCACAATTAAAAAAAACTTTTCCGCAGGGAAAAAAAAACGAATGATTTAGCGATTTTGCTGTGTTAAAAATCAAATGAAAACAAATCATAATTGTCTTTAAAATCCCAGTGGAAAGAGGAAGAACGTGTCTAGAATACAAATTAAATCCATGAAAAAATTTGTTCGAACAGAAAAAAAAGGCAGTCAAAAAACACTCAAAGAATATTTTGTGTTGGACTTTAAATTTATTAAGTTAGGTAAACACAAACTAAAATAATACGCTGCTTTTTTTCAAAAAAATTTGGATTACTCATTAATTAAAGACAAGAGGTTATTCAATTTCTTTCTTTAAAAAATCTGATAGACAGGCTGTAAATGAAAATCTGAAAGTAGATTTCAAATGAATCCACACCCTCACAAATACTTAGCAGAAGCAACTAACTTCCTTTTTTGCAAGATCTTAATGGTTACATTTTAAAATTGAATAAAAATTTTTCTGAAATAGTTGAAAGAAAAACTATATTCTCCCATCACTATCTGTAAAAGATTATACCAAGTATTTATGTAATTTTGAATTATTTTTCTTATGTCCAATATCAAGAATTGAATTTTATTTTATTATAAACTGAGATGAAAATATTATATGTATAAATATTAAATAAATTTTCAAAACAACAAAAGATATGCAATTTTTAAATGATCAAGCGTACAATTCTTTTCTCATATCTATTCTGATTCAATAAAATAGATTTTTAATGTGAATATCATGAGAAATTGATTTTTTTACAAATAGTGTTCATACCAAGTCATTTATAAATAGAAAAAAATAACCATAGCACAGCATTTCAAATGCTTTGTTCAGGATCTTTTCCCTATCTTTTCTAAATATTTTTATTTGAGGTTATAAATTTCACTTAAAATTAATAATGAAAAAATTGTGCTCTCCACAAATTTAGACAAATTTAATTGTTCATACCTCGTTCAAATGGTGGATTACTATTATTAATATTATTATTTTACTCCTTATTCTTCTCAGCCTCACTTAGATATTATTATAAATTGGAAAATCGGTTACAGTTTGAATTAATGGAACTTCATTGTATCAATAGAGTTATTGAAATAACACATTGTACAAAATACTTAGGATTAAGGAATCACATAAAATAAGTTGCAAAAAACAAATTAATAGATTGAATTTTACAAAAACTAATTCTGAAGTCATTGGGAAACATAAGAAATGGTGTTTAAAGAAATACAATTTCTATGTCTTATTGAGAATTTACAAAACAGTTTCAAAACAAGCAAGTCAACTTCGCCGCAGGTTTATAAAATTCAACATCCGCATGTGATCTTGGAAGTATCTCCATATTAAAGCAACGAAATTAAACAGCATTTGGAAAAACTATACCTTAACCACCTCCTCCTTATAGACCTCATAATACAAGAGTAGTTCTTTCTTTGTTACACCATAATTATATAAGACAACTAGTAAGGTTACGAAATAATTGAATTATTACGCATTTTTGAGACTTTCATATTCAATTGACTTCCATTTCAAAATTTTATTGTAACCATTTTAAAATCTAGTGAACATAAACCTTATCAAATAAAATTATAAATGCTTCAGAAATTAGACAGTTAATTATGGATTATAAATTTTAAATATCACGCAGAAAGAAAATATATGGTGCCTTGGAGTAGCATCTTAAGATTAAAAATCACGATTGAAACATACTCGATTCAAAATAATATGCACATTCACAACCAAGCATCAGAGGTCGATCCGAACTTTTCAGGGGCCCTGGTTTTGCCAAAAAAATTATTTTTTATTGAAAATAAAATGTTACGTGAAAAAATTATTTTATATTTTACGTGAATTTGTTTAATGAAGGGCCGTTTATGATTTTAAGATTTTTGCTGAGGGCCGTTTTCATGAGTGGAATTTTTTTGTCGGTATAAAAGCGGCCCCAATTTTCGCCTGGATCGACCCATGACATTCATTTTGAGATGGGTAAAAAAATACTTTCAAATACAGCACAATCATGATAGTAACTATGATTAGAGCTTTTATGCTGAAACCCAGTTAGTGAGTAAAAAACAAAATAAAAAAATATATACATAACTGAGGGATCGTTGACGTATTAGGTTTAACAAGTCCTTAACATGTATAGCAATGATATCTGAAATTAATCTTCATAGCAGCTTAAGGTCTGGCGTGTCTCAATCTCAGCCTACCACACCCAATTCTTGGGTCTTAGTGCCCTATTCCAAAACAGGAGGTCCCCATCTTTCCGGAAACTATAATTACTCCATCCCACTTTATCATCTGCTCAAGCGATCGATGTTCTTTGGGCTTTAATCGTTGCTAAGTTCTGCATCTTGCTGAATTACCGAACACAGTAAAATATGTCAGATGATTATTGAGGCTTAATACCGTCATAATCAAGCTCTTCTCGTCTCCTTGACGCCTCCCCAGGAGTTCTGTTAGCTGTTATTTTAGTTTCGCGCGCTTTTCAGCTTCATACGTGCCATAGTACTTCATAGCTATCAGACGAATTAATGTATAGCTTTGCCCAGTTCTTACGTTGTATCAATCTCACAAAGCGATTACCGACAGGACGTCGTGGTTGAGTTGGAATACGAAGATATATCTGTAAGCGTATATCTATTATATCTGAAAGACTACATCTCTAATATATCCTTGTCAAATGTTTTGTAAAATTAAATAGTGACTGAGTTTTAAAAGCTTTTTCTTCCTAAAATAACAAGTATAAAAAAATACTTTGATACAAGAGGCTATTGGATTTAATGCAAGAATTGTATTTCTTTCTCTCTTATTTAAAATTTATTATTGAATTCAACAAAGATGCAGAAAACATTTAGAAATAGATTAACGATTTCTGTGTGAATAAATAAAAATGACATTCTAATGCTTTCGAATGAAGACTTACTAATATAATATCTTAAATTTATCTATGTTTTAAATAATTCTTTTTTTGTCATTGAAGGTCTGTGCCTAAAGAATAGTCTTTTCTTTACTTAGTTTTATAAGGAAGAAAGGATTTTTTTTTAGGTATTTCCTCATAACATGAAATTGTCTAAGATTTTTTTAAATGTAATTGAAAATTCCACGATAAGATGGCTTATCAAATCGAAGGATAAAAAAATTAATCGGATTTAAGATTATTCAACACACTTATTAATCAACGTAATAATTTATCAAAGTTACTGAAATAAAAAAATATGTATTAATAAAATTTCTTTTCTTACGAAAATAGATAATGGAGACTTAGCAAGTAATTTCAGTTCAGTATTGATCAAATAACCTTTAACAAAAAGACAACACTGAAAACTAAATCATGATCATTATTTTTTTTAGGCTATAATTAATCGACAATCGGACATCCCCAAAAAAAATTCCAAGAAAAAAAGAAAGTTTTCATAACTGAAAATTTGTCAGCATTTGTAAATAAGCTAGTATTTATCAGTTTGATTTAGTTATAATGGCGTCCCGTTCTGAAATAATGCGAGGAGATATTTCCGGATTTAAAGCATGATTTTAGAACAGCGGGTGAACTTTATTGCCCACAATATCAAGGTTGTGCACCAAGCACAAAAACACGGCAGTTCATTTATTGGAATCACATTTTGAATCTGCTTATACGTTCCCCTATACTTACGTGCCCAAAGAGACTTCTAAACTGGAAAGATATGAATGCCTTAATGTAAATACATTAGGCAGTATTATTGATATCTTTAAAGATAATTCTATAGTCATGCATAAAAAATTATAATTTGTTATTTTTTCCATATTTCCCTCAATATAGTTTCGTTGAGATCAAAATGATTGTAAAAATCTAGCCTAGAAGCATGTCCAGTGGTGTCTTATTTTCAGTAACGGATTGTGTATTTAAGAATCATTATATAATTCATCTGATCTTGAACAGTTTTATAAAATTTGAATACAGGATATATCTTAGATATGAAAAGAATTTATGAAAAACAGATGATTATATGTAGTAAATCATTATTCATACAGTTTAATTATTATAAAATATTGTAATTACACTGCATATTTAAGTATTTCAAAAGAACAATACTTATTCATCATCAACAAAATAGTTGCGTAAGAAAACACAAAAAATTCCATTTTTTATAGTTCTTCAGAATAAAAGTTATTGTAATTGAAAAAAAGCTCTCAAATTTATGTACTTCGAAATAATTTTAATTTTTTAAACAAATTAATATTTGTATGTATCCTTAAATGCTCAAGTAAAATTCCACTTCTGCTCCAAATAAGAAGATTTTGATTAAAACTATGAGTTTCTAGTTTAGTAAATTTGAGGATATTGTCTATTACAACTGCAGATATTACAAATTGATAAATAAATAGTTGCGTAAATTCTGCTTAAAATGTTGCATAAAATGCAATGTCTTAATGAAGTATGTTTGCGATATTTAACTCAAGAAGAGTAATTCAAAGCATTGAATTTGTAAAAAAATGTAACAATTAAATATATAAGTTAACATACAAATGATATTAACATACAAAAGGTAAAATATTTTTTAAAACCATATAATATCTTTTTTTATGTTTTATGTTATTATAAATTTAACTTCGTATTTTTAAATACCTCTCTGAAAAGCAAAAGGCCTAATCTCATTTTCAATAATATTTGCCAATGTACCAACTAAAATTAACCATTACATCACGAAAACGTATCACGTACATATAGCAAGCTACCAAGTGCTATGTTCTTGAAAATATATTCATATGTAATGTCCGGTGGGGTCCCTTCCTAATTGAGGTTCATCTTCCCATCTTGGGCCGTTCATTCCTAGCAAATACATAAGAAATAAATTACATAAAACTATTATATAATTAAAATGTCTATCTCTTTTAATTACATGCTTCAATAAATCAGTGGTAATCAATTTGCTTTAGGAAGGACAATTTCAAAAACGATATGTTTGATAAATAGGCTTGTATATATCGCGATAACTAAACAAGTTTATCATCAAGAAATTTCACTTTTCATCCTACGTCGAAGGTATACTCATACTAAATTGCACTATGGAAAGAGAAACCAAAATGAACTTTCACATAAATTTCGATGCTTATATTTGACATTTCGTAGGTGAGAATTGGGACATTTGAATTTTGGTATAATTTCAGAGAGGTTTTAACATAATATACCAGAATATCTTCAAACGAGTAATCCGCACTTAAAGATTAGAACGCTAATATATGTTTTTTTTCAAACATCCAAATATGATTAAAACCTATTTTCATTTCTTTATTCTGATTTTTTTAAAACAATAATATTCCGGATAAATAAGACATTCAATTTTATGAAATTAGTTCACTAAGAACGAGCTCATTCAGTACGAATCTTTATTTATTAAAAAATAAAGTAAAATAATATTTAAATAAGTCAAGTTTAATAATTTGTAAAAAGAAAGTTGGTAATATTTTCACAAAAGTACACGCTGAATTCTGCAATCAAATTTCTTGGTTTAGTTATACTGACGTCCCGTTTGGAAGCAGCTTACGAGGGCTATTTTTGGGATGGACCTCGTAGGTTTGAACTACGGTCGAATGACGAGGATACGACTGAGCTAACCTTCTTCAAACTGCGCACCACACCAGCGGGGAGGGAGTTCAGCCAACCCCCCTACATATGAGATTTAGCCTGCAACGCACATTACGAGCAGATCTTCAGTGGAATCGAGTTTCGAAGACCTGGAACCCTCGAGACCTCTGGAGGCCAGTCCACTATTTCTATTTCAAGGATGTGGTGAGATTTTTTAGAATAGAATGAGCTTTTAAGTTTAGGTGCACTACCCTGGCGAAGATTCTCAGAACAGATATTTGGATGACATTTATTGCATTTGATTTGATGAAGAAAAGGGGAAAAAAGGATAAACATATAATAATAGTGTATCAACACCGATAAGTCTTTAAATTTGAGGGTAATTCATGTGTAGGTGATACTTGTCAAGTGAAATCAAAGGTGCAATTTTTGGATCTTGGTAGGAGGAGAAAAAGATGACGTCTCAGAACGCATTTAGTGTTGGGTGAAAGACACTACGTATGTGTAGTTGTGACATCCAGTGATTTTTTTTCACTTGTGTAATTCGAAGATTAAAATTTTTGGTTGCTGCTAAATTGCATGAATCAATTAACGCTTTGTTTATAGCAAAACATGGAACGAAAATGTTTTGATGAAATTTTCGGAACTGATTTTGTAAGATTAATGCTGTAGCATTGAATATTCAGACGATATCATTATTAAATAGTAAGTCTCCCCAAAAAAAATTTTCTGAGGATTTTCATTACATAGAATTTTAATACTGATAGAATTGAAAAAAAAATTATAATAACATTTAATCTGAAATTATGAAACATAAAAATTGAGTAAACAAAAGAAAGTCATTTTTTTATTTCTTGTATTATCTCGGAGACAAAGAGATGAAAAGGAAGAGGCAGGTGGGGGGTGAGCAGAATGAAAAAAAATTGAACCATTTATCCCTTTTAAAAGTTACAATATAGTTATGCATATTAATAAGACATTTTATTAAGATTCATGATTAATTTAACCTACTTTTAAGTTATTTTTTGTAATTATTTTTAAGGTCATAAAGTCGATTAAAAATATAAATTTTAAATGGCAGTTTCAAAGAAAACTAATGGTAAACATTTTCTTTGTGCCTTTGTTTATTCTTTCGAGAGAGGGTCTCAAGATTGTGGATGAAGTAGCAGCATAAATAAGCGGGTTCTCGCTTGCCTGGAGGGTAAATGATGACAAACTGTTCTTATGGGCCCATCGCCGATGACGGGTCGTCTGTCGAGAGATCGTCACATGCTGCTCCTAAATGGATGCTATGTCGTCGTATACAGAACCCGAATTTGCGATTCGCCGTACTGAATCATTCAGTTTACCAGTGGGGTATTTATAGTTATTGCTTTTTTATTTCAAAAGTTATATCTCAACAAGAGAAAACAAGAGGAAAAAACGATCATAGACTTTGCAATTTTTCAAAAACTGATTCTTAGAGATATCTTAAGAACAAAATGTAATTCCTTAAATTTTTAGAAATTTTGTTTTAAAAGTGTTACCCTAGTCAGGTTAACAAATTTAAAACAATTGTTTAATTATTGTGTGTGAATTAAATAACTGTACTAACTCAATGAGAACAAACTATCATTTCCGAGTTCACCATTTTTTGAAATAATGCCTAAGAAGTGCGTAGTTGAGCAAACTGAACTAACGCTATTTGGAAAACAAATTTCTTATAATCTAATAGGTAATTTTTGAATAATTCACAAAAGTAGGTTATTTTTTTTGTAATGGTTTTCAAAAGTACTTGCATCTCAAAACCAATAGGTAGCAGGGTAGTTCCTAATTACATAAAACAACCGAAAAAGAAAAAAAATCATCCTACTTAATAATTTAAAACAAGCAGTTCCTCATAAATTAGAATTATTCATGTGAAATCTGGTTAATTTTAAGCAAAATACCCTTTCTCTTTTATCAAACAAAAGTTGCATTTCATCTTTTTAACAAAGCTACTGGAGAATAATGGGAAGGGTATTGATTAAAAATTATAAATATTAGTATGGGTAATTCTCCAGAGAAAAATAACACCATTTGCACCAAAATATTTTCAGATTCAAAACCTTAAATTTCCTTTTTTTCATTTTTTATGAAACTTCTACTTACTAGAAGTTGCCAACCTAATTTAAATTATTTTTACTCATAAATAAATTATATATAATCTTTTTCACGGAGGTAATATAAACACAAGGAAATTAATAATTACTACATAAAATAAATTGTAAACATTTAACAGCTCATATAGAGGAATTGAAAATGAAATTATTAATTTATTAATGAATTATTTTATTAATTACATAATTATCTTAATATATCAAAATTAAATATCGGAATTAAGATATAGTTAAATTTTTTGTCATTCACTTTATGAGGTTTAAAATTGTGTTTAATATATCTTATAATGTATCAATATAGTCTCAAATTGCTGGCTAAAAATAAGCTTCTGCTTCATGACAGAAATTGGAAGGAGGTGTCTGGAGAGGCTGAGGAATCTTTATAAAAATAGGTAATGGTGCTTTTTTCAGAAAAATTATTTTTTTTGGAATTACAATTCACACATGTTAAACATTAAAAAACAAGTAAAATTGTATTTTATATTATTTTATATAAAATGAACTTCAAAGGTCACGGAGGTGAGATTTCGAAACCACTAAAATCTTGTTTCTAAGAACAAAATCTGTCTACACTTGTCTCTAAAGAAGTTACTATTTACTTACTTGTAATAAACAAGTGGATGGCATAGCATCATGGAAACAAAATGTGAGCTGTAACAAGTATTTATGAGTAAAAAATGCATTTCATGCTTGGTAAATGAGGTGAGAATTTTGTGTGTGACACCATTCATTGTTGTTCAAGCAAACTAAATCACAATCATAAAAATTTTAATATAACTTTACATTTAATATTTGAGATCACTTAAGGGCAGGAATAATAAAGATTTAAAGATTTTGTTTAATTAAACAAGTTATTGAACATTATTAACAGTCACGTAGGTGTGATGACATCACGAGGTGAGAATTCACATGACTGTGAACTATGAAATAAATAATTTAAGGTCAACATAAAAAATTTGGTGACTATTTAAATAGATATATTTTTACCCTACATGAAAAAACATAGTTTAATCACATATTGTCTGGAAGATTTTTTGCTTGTAAAATGATAGTCGACGGAAAAGGATGTTAAGTTTTGGAGAATGACCCATATACAGGTTGTTCCGACAGAATCAGTTTTAAATTGGGTTCAATTCCTTGTGTTAATAACTGCTTAATTAGACATTCATAAGACATTTTAAAACTAAACAAACATTTATTAAAATAAAAATCGGGAATTTCGTAACCTTATATAATTTCTTTCCACCGTACATAGTTTTTAAATCAAAAAATAAGATAAAATTCATGTTGCCATTCCTCTGAAAACATGCACTCAAAAAAAATATAAATAATTTACAGTCAGCTGTTTGTGTGGACATCACATACGCTTACACTTGAAAGCCCACAGTCAGTTATTATTATTATACTATGAATCTTGGAAACAAGCTAATTGGCATTATGAGTTGACGTATAAATTTCAATTTACTATTTCATATGTATGGTTTGACCTGAATGTCTTCTTCCTCACAAAAGTACTTTTAAATTCCAATTGATAGATATTTGACTCATGCTATTTAAGAAGGCTATAAACTATTCTATTCAATGTGACAGAGACACAATTTCTCTCATTTCATCTAAAAATATGAACTTTTAATTTGAAAGAGAGTGGATTGAACTTAATTAATCCAATAACTTGGCAATGAATCAAAACATGTCTACAAAATAGTAGAATAATAATAGAACGACATGAAGATTTGGTGTACTACCGAATATGTTTCATACCACATTATATCAGAGTGACCTTTAATGTTACTGATTCAATAAAAATTTTGGTACGAACGAATGGCAAACAAAATTTCCAAGATTAAGGGCGATAGTATATTTTCATACATCAAATAATAATACAGGGAAAAGCACTATTTAAAAATGACGACTTTAAAAATTTTCATCTACGTTTTGTTTAAGAAGTTCAACCTTAACTTCAAAGAATTTTTTTAAAAAGTTCAAAATTTAAAAAATTATTAAATGCACGCATTTTTATAAAAAAGAAAGAAAATTATTCAATATGGAAAAATAATAGTGAATGTATTATTTTTAAACAATGGTAGAAAAGATTGAAAAATTTATTGCAACAATAAACTATTCGAGTTTCATTATAACAACAGAAAGTATTGGTACAATAAACTTAAAAAGATATTTAAAAGTTATTAAAATTAGAAAAATTATATAGTAACTAAATATGTATCACTGAAAAAATATATTTTTCTAATTTTAAGATGGTTAAAATTTTTTATTATAAAATTCCAGAAGGTATCGCGAAAAAACTGTCAGTTTTGCTTAATTTGCATTTAATACAAATTTACATTAAAATTTCAAAAAAAAATGCTTAGAGGTTTCCATTCCCCAAAGTATGAGTTAATGCAATTTAGTAGGTCAGATCCAAAGAGTCTGGAATGGACCTACAGGACCAACAGACACATTATTAATTCAAATAACTTTACTTACAACCCTTATTAATGTAAGAAAATATACAATGGTGAAAAAGTAAAGAGGTAATAAAAATCATGTGATTTTGGAAAATATATGTTAAGTTTCAAGATCCTAATTCAATATATCTTTTTAATTTGTATACTTACTTAATACTTCCCATTAAAGACTAATAGATTCAAAGAAGGAAAATAAGATTTTTATAGGCTGATCATTTCAGAGCATTGAAAAATGAGAGATGGATGTCAGATTCTATCATATTTACTACAATTCAGATTTTAATCCAAAATAATTAAGCATTAAACAAGATAATCCAGTTAAATTTGAAAATTTTGGACAATAATATTTTGCCTAGTTAAATCAGTTCCATCCCTCCCTCGTCTTTAATAATTTTATTCGGTTGATTTTGAAGGCTCTGGATGCATCTATTCAGTCTTGCCAAGTGTTTCTGTGATCATGACTAAAGTATGGAATCATAACAATCATTATTATATCCATGAATAAATATAAATAACAATTTCTCTTAGTATTTTATACTGTTTTTAAAATTCTATATATCTAATGTCATTCATTATGCATTACGTTTTAAGAGAGTTAATATAAAAAATATCATATTCTATTCAAAATTTCATATAGTATATAAGTAGAATGTAAGTGCTTTATTTTGAGTGTTTATGATCTGAATAACATTTATTGAGTTAATATCATGTATTAATATAATCTACATATTCTGTTAAATAAATGGGTGAATCTCCAATTTGTGAGTTTTTGTAGAATCAATTTGTAAAATTTATGACATTGATATTAACAATCGAATATCAAAACAAATTTTTTAAAAAAGAATCAAATGAAGAATATTTTACTTACTGAAAATGTTTTATATTATTTGGGTATTAAGATAAATTAATACAAAAAATTATCAAAATTAAGAGAAAAATATTTAACGGGACAGTCTGAAAAAGATGTTTGTTGAAAAACAAGTTTTCCTATAGAAAACTTTTTTGTAAGAATAATTTTACCGTCAAATTCTTAGCATGTTACCAGGAAAGACCAAGTGAGATTTTCAGTTGTTTGTTTTAAATTTTAAGCATAGAGATGACTATTAAACTATATTTTATTTATTGAAATAATTTTTATAACATAATAAATGCTCTTTATTTTTTGCAAACAATATTTCTTAGTTTTATAAATTTTTATTCTCATAGTTTCCTCCTTTTAATTCGTTCCAGTTAAAATGCTTTTACTCATTATTATTGATATAATTACACATTGTTATTAATAAATAATAATATCAATTGTCAAAATTTCATAGATGTTCAGATTATTGAGATGAGCACTTTTCTGCCCATATAAACTAATCTTTCTGAAAAAAAAGGTATAGATTATTAACATACATATCATATCTTGATACTCTAAATTAATTAAACAGAGATTTTGTTAGACTAATTTCGAAGTATTTTGTTTCAAATTGGCATCATTGTATTATTAACCACGCAAATTAATTAATAAGTATATAAATGAAAGACAAAATAGCATGTCAATTAGTCCTCCTTTCTTTATATTACAATTTATAACAGGATAATCCAGATATCAACAAGAAAATTTGCAGGTTTTAGTGACTGCATTCGGCTATAAAATCAGAAAAATTAATGCTATCAACTAAGAAAAATTAAACAGGCATAATAAGAAAAAAAGCCATGTTGATTTCGAAACTGAAACATGGGTAAACTGATAAATACTCTTCCACAAAAACAGAAATTACTCATGTTAAGAATCACCAGGAAATGTTATTCCATGAATTTGACGAAATAACGCTTTATAGATATGTTACTTGACAGATAAATATCTGTAAGCATTTCAGGTGCTCTCAGAATTCTCTTTTCTGCTTTTATTTTTTGATGATATAGATGATATACGTTTAGATATTATACCTTTATATATAGTAAAAATGTTTGATACTTTAGTTAATTATTATAGGGTTCAAAGAGATAAAATAGCGATTCTTCCATCAAACATTTTTTCAGATGTCATTTATTCAGTCATTTATTCAAAGCAACCGCAAAGGTTCATCTCTTTACAAATAGGTATGGTTTCAAAAAAAAAATTACAAGGTTACAACAAACAGGCTAACCACCAGGCATAAATAACTATGCTTCCATTTATTTACTGATTTTCTTTTTCAATCAGCTTAAAATTTATTTAATCTCAAAATAATAACTAAAATACTATTAATTTAAATATAATAAAACTATATGACATTTGCTACTCAACATTTCCATTGCAAGTTTGTGTTATTTTAAAATATAAACTTAATTGTTTGTAAAATTAATGATAATGAATTGATTTAATACTAGCTACCATTTATTTTAAATTGAATTTGAGAAATTCATAAAATTGAGTTCTAGTATATTTTTGCCTTGGTTATTCATTGAATTTAACCAAATCAACTGCTAGATCATCGCATTATCAGATTTGTACTAGTTTTATATTATATATATATATGAATTTTCCTGTTTCTTTTTTATTTTAAAAGAATTGGAATGCAGAATCGTGTTTTAACTTTGTGTATTATTTTGATTCATATATATTTTTTTTAACATTTATACACAAAAAATGTAATATGTAATAACTAGAAATGTTTGTTTCTTCCTATTCTTTTTGTATTTTGAATTCTAGAATATGCAATTTCTAGTTATCAATAGAAAAATATTATACTCATAGACTTTCTTCCTTTTTTTATCAGATATGTTATAGTTTTCTTATAATGATACATTTAGACGAATGTGCTGTAACGTTTTATCATCAGGAAGGCGAAAAAAAAACGATACTACCATTTTTATATAATGATATTTTTAAAGTGTTTTTTTCACAAATAAAAATACAACAAATGTTAAGTTTAAATGTTCAAAAAATTATTTCTCATCGAAATTTAATGAAATTAACATTACATAATTGCAAATTAATCCATTTAATTACTAAATCGATTGATTTAGGTATTAAATGTTTTAGAGCATTTAAAAAAATATTCTTTGTTTTCCATAACGCTCTATAGATTATTTAATCAAGGAAGTGCATTCTGTATTTCAAAAGAACTTTGTCAGAACGAACATAATGAAAATGCTTTTTCTGGATACTCAATAAAATGGTAGAAATATGGATAAACTTATGATTTATACAATTTATATCTATGTATTAATGAATAAATTCGTTTAATCTTTAAAGAGCAACTAAAATATAATTGCAAAAGAACCTACGGACTATTCTTCTACAAAATTGAAATTTCTTTTGCATACAATATTTTCAGTTGGTTTTTTCAAGATCCAGAGCCAAACCGTTTTTGCATATTAAATTTAAAACCTCACCCCTTTCTCTCCCTCTCATCCCCACCACGCTTCTCAGTTCATTCACCCTAGCTGAAGGGTACATTACCCACTACACAATAAAAGAAATTTAAAAAATATCACGAACCTAAAAGAAGGCCTCATATCCTGGTCTTTCACGACAGATCAATTATAAGAAGTATGAGCGTTCCTCTCTTTTTTTAATGTGAGATGACTTATCCTTTTCTTTGAGTAGAGCTTCTTCGTGGAAACACCCTTAGAAAGTTAACCAAGATTCGTTTCCCCCCTCCTTCGTTATTTTCGAGGCAAATGGGAAAATAAGATACATAAAAGTCTTTAACAATCAAATAACGTTTCGAATTAACTTAAAAGTTTAAAGTTTTTTTCAATATTTATTAAAATTCAAAAAAAAAATACAAATGTCAAATCATAAATACATTAAATTCGATTATTTTTTAAATTTATGAATATAATTTTCTATAGAAGTTCTAACATTTAATCAATTATAATATCAGTAAAAAAGGACGACTTGTTACTTCAGAATATCATTCTTTTACATTAAATGAGAAAAAAAATCATTTTAAAGGTACAAGCAATCGAAAAATATCAAGAGACTCATGAACTGCGCATTTATTCATTTATTTTTCAAAATTTATCTAAAGCCGGTTTTGAAAGTCGTACATGTTTGTTACAATGAAATTTTCACCTACTTGAAAATAGACTACATATATAAAACCACGTTAGGTGTACTTAAAAAAGTATAAAGAATATTAATTAGTTAAATAATTTATTGTTCCAATCAGTAAATTGTTAAGGGATCTCAAACAGTTCATAAGTCCCATTTTTTTAAATGAGTTATCATAGGGAAAAATAAATTTTTGAACTTTTGAGTAAAAATAAGCATTTCACCATTAAAACCACGATTTAATGCCAAGAAATATAAAACTTTATCGAAGTCATACTTAAATAATTAATAATAATAAAATTTTGATATATTTTTGAACATTCGTACAAAAATTTGATATTTGTGATATTATGATTTGTTTACTTCATTAATTCACAAAAGCATAATTTTTCAGCGAATATTTTCATTTTCTAACAATTTAAACAACAAAGGGTTTTTTCTCCAGCTGATGTCAAAACTATAAAATACCATCAATTTCGCAAAATGGATTTAAATCAACAAATATAAATGTAAAATACACCCCTAGGCTCTCTCTAATTTATAGTAAACAATTATTAAATTTATTCCATTTATTTTCCTTTTTTTCAAAATGCGTATGGTATATGATAATATTTACTTAAAAGTTAAAAAAATAATAATGAAATATATGTAAAAAAAATTTTAAAGTAAATGTTAGCTTTGAATTTCAACGCAAAATATTATTTAAAACATAGCTTTATCGTGTCGTTGCTTGAATCACTTTTTCAAAATATTGTTATGTAAACAAACAATCCGGATGTCAATGAATTATATTTCTTCAGGAATCTAGAAATAATAAAAGACAACTTATTTAAAAATAAGATAAAATTTCGAACTTTAATAAAATATAATTTTTGTGTAGTATAGAAAAAATACAAAAAAAGTAATTTCAACGTTGGCATATGTATTTGTTTACATTCTAAAATGATTGACTCCATATGCTCATAACATACTTATAAAAAAATCTAAATTTTATAGTCCTATATTTCATCAAAACTGATCACTTCCGAATTTCAAAATACAAATAAATTACAATAGCAATATTTTAAAATTATTTTTGATCCATTGTCCCTAGGCCTAAACTCCAGAGAGAGCGAATCTCCTCACATGCTTCACCGCCTGGAGGTGTCTTCATACGGCAATGGAAACGCGATTCCTCAGCAATGACATCGGAACAAAACAAAAACCATCGTAAGAGCGATGCGAGAAAATCCCCATCAAAACAATGGCCTACCTGTCAAGAGGTTGGTTTCTTGTCCATCCAGAGTACCAATACAGCATGCCGAAATACGAATGGAAATCAGATGGCAGGACGATTAGGAATCGGAATCAGCGTCTGTTTTCACTCAGCTCTGCCGGGGAAAGGAGGAAGTAGTGCATGGCAGTGACGTCAGGGGTTGCGTCATTTGAGTTCCACTTTCCCACCCTACCCTTTCAGGAGTGAAAGCTCCAACCCTGATCCCCTAGTGCACCCCTGCGGACTGGTTACCCCTTTTCTTATCTTTCTCCACCGTGGGACTCACGGTTTCTGAAGAACTTTTCCCACATTTTCGTAATCTTCTGGGGGTGAGTGACCTTTTTTATGCCCTTTTTAGCTGAAGTTGAGAGACTTTCTTTGTTCCCTCAGCCTCAATCTTTTCACTGCTCTAGTGAGGAATATTAAGGTGTTTTAACTGTGTAGGTAGAGAAACTAGCTCACAAGTTCTTGGAACCGTCCAGTCCATGGTCACAACACTTGCTTTTGTTGAATGCAGCTCATGTACGTTGATTAATTTTATCCGATTAATCATCTGTACATCAAAATCCGCATAAATATTAGTATGCATTCTAATATCAAAATCTTTAAAGTTAACTTAACCTGTGTTCCTTTAAAGGTTGTAATCCATGTGAATTGAAATTGGTAACTTCAAATTTTAAGAGAATAGAATCGCAGTGCGAGAACAGCTAAACTTGTTCTTCACGTCGGACATAATGGAAAGTCACGTTCCTACAGAATGATCGTAAGAACAGCAGATTTTAGCTGAGGTGATCTCTACTTATGAAACCAAGCCTCGGCCATAAGACAAATGACTTCGATAAATTAGAACATCAACAAATTAGAAAGCTTAAATGCCTAAACAAATTATTTGCTTTTGAAATCTTTTATCGTATCAAAACTCTTAAAAGTTATCGGAACCATTCTCTCCCAAACTGAACTCTCAATACGCAGATATATAATTACAATTTGAATAAATGAGCAAAATAACACTTTATCAATAAATACTATAATATAAAACTATATAATGGATGTAACCTATGATTAAAAAAAAACTTTAAATCTCATTATGACCATCACAAATTTTATTAATATAAAAAAGCAAGCATTAATGCTTAAAAAAAGTTAAAAAACAAAAAAAACTGATTTTTTCAGTCGTAATTATTCGCTGTTAAATTAACGTTAAGTGATCCTTCGAATTGACAATGAATTCATCAGAATTAATTATCGTCACTTGATTATAATCACCTTTCAAAAGTGATCACTAAATGTCGCATTATAGTACACTAAGAATGAAAGGAAAACAAATTATTTTCAGTTACATACTTTTATGTAAAAAAAAGAAAATAAACGTTGTTAGGCTTTATTATTATTATTATTATTATTATATTATTATACATCATTATAACTGAAAGATAGTTTTCCTTTAAAAATTTGAAAGCAAAATATCTACACATCACCAAGATTAACTTATTACACCTATTCCTATGTCACCTGAAAAATAACTTGTTTTACAGAAATCTGGAAGAAAACTCCTAACTTGATAACTCTTTTCCATAACCCCTTTCTCCCTTTCCACTTTCTCCTCTTCCTCACTTTCTACGATTTTTTGAATTCTCCCTCCTAAGAACTGAAGCTGCTATCCCTCCGCATTCTTCACTGCTCCGTTACCTGCTTTGGAACGCGAAAGGAAGTGCATCCCTCACAGAAACCCTTCCTTTGTGTGGGAGGGCTTGAACTGAACTTTACCTTAACCTGATTTTCTTTCTCGAGGGCTGCAAAGGTGGCACATTACTGCGTTTTTTTGTGTCTGCGTCGTTTTAACTTTGCCTTCATTTCCCGTCCTGAGGAGTTTCTGGGGTGATGTTCAATCTTCTTGACAGCAAAGTTAAGAGTCTGAATTCACGTTTCATAGCTTATTATACTAAAGAATTATTATTGAGTACTTTAAGAACTATGGCGGGATGAGTCTTGCACACTTTTTACGGAATACTGTCATCAATTTGTAATGATAAATTTTTGTAAGATATCAAATGTATAATAAATAATTAAATAGAAACTGTTGCGCGTTGAGAATTAGTTTTATTTTAATTTATGATTACAATGCACAGAATAACATAAAATCACTCATATAACATGCAAGATATACTAAAGTAAAAAAAATATATATATTTTGATTGATTAGTAAAAGAAATCCAAAAATAGAAAATCTAGTTAGAGCAGTTTTCACATTTATGTATTTTTTGCGCTTATATTTTTTTATGTTCGAGTATTTAACATCCATTATTTTTAATTCTCTAAGCATTTCACGTAAGTGAATATGTCTTGCATTTTATTATTCAAAAACTGATAAGTTTCAATTTAATGTCGAATTCCTGATCTGCCATCTTATTAGAAATGCATTAGTTATGAGATTCCCTTGTTATTCATTTAAAAAAAATCTATATTTTAAAGGAAAGTGGAGAGGTGTCCCAACAGCTTGCACCTAACTTTAACGCTCTGCTGTCAAGAAGATTGAACATCAAATTGCGCTGGATTCAGTTACGTATTGCTTTCAACTAGAATTGTAGGAAATTTCCAGAATACTTGACAGTATGTAAAAGGAAAACAAGTAGACAAAGTGGAACACTTGCTTACTGAACTCCTCACATAACGAGCAAAAAAATAAATTTTTTAAAGTAATGACTCGCTTAACAGTGGCGTTTCGCATAACGGGTGACAGAAGAGAGGAAGATGGATTTTCATACTACAGTCATGTCAAGAGTTTTATTTTGATTTAATTCTTATCAAACATGGTGTCTAGTGGTAGGTTTTAAAGCCAAATACGGTGTCCCAAGGGACCAAAGCACTTACTCTCTAGAGAATATTAGAAATGTCAGCACCACACAACGTTTCCTGCCTCAAGATGATCGAAAATGCATGGGAAGGTTACCAGAAGGCCTACTTGTGCTTTGGAAGCTTTGATCGGAGGTGTTGTCGAAAGTGACACTGGGAGTCTGAAACAGTACCTTGTGGAACCTATAATCATGAGATTTGACCAAGATCAGGGAGACTGGAGGTGGATAGCAATGATGCCGATGAGCTTGGCGGAAGAACAACCAAATTGACCGCCGAGAATCTTAGTAGGTTGCATTGTGTGTTTCGCAACCAAGAAAGTTATAGGAGAGTTTGCCAGGTGAGGAGGGTAACTGCAAAACAGGGCATCTTTCTAGCACAATAAGAGAAATGCTGAATGCATGGGAAACTATTTCATCGATATGATAGAGCACCACCGTAATAAGACAATGGCTGATACAAATTTATTTTATGAATAATGCTTAGTAATGCATTCAAGTCAATTACCCCAGCTGGCAAAAAATGACTCTAGACAGCTTCCACAGAAAAAAAAAAAAATAATTAGGTACGTATCATGTTATATTTTAAAAAAACTCAACAACTCTGTTGAAAGCACTAGAAAAGATAATAAGAATTTCTAAATGAAGCTTGTTTGAACTCAATCACAAATTATAGTATGTATTATAAATAAACTTATTATTTCGGTTTTGTTCTGTTTTGTTTTCAATAACAAATCATTATACGCGTTCCATTTTGTGATTCTGCTACCAAGAACTTTCATGATAATCTTATACATAATTTTCTTTAAAATAAATGCTACATAAGATTTGTTGAGTATTTTTTCAGCATAAGAACGTATTTTACATTCGACTTTATGGAAAATGTTTTCGCTTACAGGCTTTTCGCATTACGAGTAAACTGGAACAGAGTATTATGCTCGTTAAGCAAGTTTCACTGTATTTGTAAATTTTAATTTAATACTTTGAATGATAAAGAAAATCGCACGTATTTTTTTAAATAAATTTTTTACCGCGCATATGCGAGACGTAGCAAACTTTTTTCACTGTAGTACAAACCAGATATAGAACATCTTATATACCATTCAATGGTACGTTAACAGAATTAAGATATCAGCATTTCGGTGGTAGACATTTCATTTCTCTTAAGAGAATCTAAATGAGAGGTTCTTGTACAAACTGATATTTTATAAAGCTTGAATTTGAATGGTTCATCGACGAAACCAATTTAAAATAATGTCCGCCATAATATACATGGAGTCTTAGGATATTCAACTTTCAAAATCTCCATATTACATGTTCAAAGATTCAGGAATTTCGAAAGTATCATTTCTAAATTCTCATACTTAGCGATTCTCTCAAAGAGCAATTAAATTCACACCTCACTGAAATGACTTTATTCATCTTTTATAAATTTTAATCGGAATTCAACTGCAATCTTATAAAAGTTGCTCATATATCGTGCTTTGAGTTATAAAAGAAAAATTAACGCTTCTTCACTTTTGAGCAGTAAAAAAATTTAGTAAAAATACCTTATTCCTCTATATTCAAGCATATTTTTTCCAAATTTTGATACAATATTCTGGAACATATTGCGAGTGCCTTGTAAGTTTGGAGTAATCTGATGACAAAACTCTGACATAGTTATAATACAAAAGACATAGTATATGGAAAAATTCGGATTTTACAAGTCCTTATATTTTCCCGAATATCATGTAGTTTTATAAAAATGCATACAAACATTACGCACATCAAATCAACCATCCAATGAAAGTTTCCAAATCCTTACCAGCTTTTGAAGGGGGCGAATCGATATCCCTCTTTCGTCTTCATCAGAACTTCGGTTACCTAATGCCCTCGTGACCGAATCTCCAGTATAAAATGCAGCGATACTCGATTATATGTTCGATTCTCCACAGCTGATTTCTGAACCTATGTTAGTAAATTGCAATTTCCGCATTTTACCGAAACGTTGCTTATGTATGCATACCAGTAGCTGTTTACTATACATTATAATTTGTGTAGGAGGCATATATGGATGGATGTAGTAATAAGGACGATAAATGGAAGAACACCCTTTTTCTGAAGCAAGATTTTAATGATTGCAACTGGAATGAATGACGAAATGCCTCGGCACTTTGATACAGATGGTAGATTAGGTAAAAAGATGTAATACTACTCATATTGTATTTCTGTATTCTCTAAGATTTAATCGAGGTTCCAATAATTTTCTTTCGTTTTACAAACAAAAAACATTTATTTTAAAATAGTCAGCATGTGGACACCGTCATACACGCATTAACGAACATGTACAGAAACAAGAACCGTTTGTCTAACGACATTAACAGAATTTCTCGAGCGACACTAAGTAAAAAGTGTACAATGCAGACAAATCACATGATCGATTGCTCAACCCTATATCAGGAGCAATGATTTTAATAATGAGGATTTCAATCCTAAAAATTATTATGCATAGAACTGATGACTGAACGATCGTCTCATGCTAAGACACCATTGATTAGATTGAAGAGATTTTTTATAAATAGTTTTTAATTGACGATACAGGAAAGCACGATAAGCATTTTATTATTGTATATCACGAAATGCATTTATGAACATTATATATGACAATGTTTGCACAGAAAAATATATTATTGATTATAATTGTAATGCAAATTTCAAACTATGTCTAGTCTATTGATCTTTAAAGTTGCACTTTTACTATTCACCATAATGCGTTTATCACGTACCTGTAGCAAATACTTGTTCAAGGATGAAAATTTATTTTAGACCTTTATTATATTTATTCAAATCAACTATTTTCTAATCATCTTCGAATTAAAATTTCAGAATTTTTTTTAACTTGCAGGATTTCTATATCAATGAATAGAAACTCTTATGAGTATTTGCTCCTTGTTACATGAAATCACATTCCATACAATTTCAGCAGTTAAGATAATCACTAGCTAAATCATTATGGTCCTTTTACGATCTCACTGCAATGAAGTAATCTACTAAAAATCACCAACTGGAGCTTAGTGATTTCTCGCCTGCCAATATAATGCCGTCAGGACTTAGGAAAATCGGACATCTCTACCAGCAACTCAGCAACGGAAGTTCACAGAAGTTACTATTTTACTCGTTGTCAGAGCATTACTTGAAGAACACAAATTGATCTGTCTCAAAATCGAAATTTTTAGCTTGGGTGACTTCTGTCTGAACGACTGATGAAATTTGTTTTCCTACTAAAAAGAATGAACTTAAATATTCGTAGAAAATACTTTAAAATCGATAATGAATAGCAATTACTTTATTAATAGTCATTTAGCCTTTCTGAAAACACGTTTTTCATATAAAAAACGAGAGATTTTATATTCCTTAGGTAAGTCATAATTTTAAAACAAAATGGCTATCATCTCTTTTCCAAATTAATTTAAAAATAATTACCAATGGTAGGTTCAGCGTGATACATTAAATTCAAATAATTTTGTATCTCTGTTTGTCTAAAATCTTTAAAAAAAAAAAATACTAAATTTTAGATTTTTTTGTGAAATAATATGCATAATATAATTTGGTAATTTGATTGCTCCTCAGGGACATGCAAATCAGCTACTAGGCAGTCCTAAAACTCCAGCAAGGTCGATATTCGAAGTACAACTATTATTTAAAGTTGTAACTGTAAAGCAACCTACAATAGGTTTCGAAGTTTGTAGTGATGAATTTCAACATAAAAACTATTGGAGGCTTTAAAATTAATGCATCATAGTACAAGACGTACCATAAGTACAAATAATATTCAATTCTCGTAGGTACAATTTCTTGATTAATAATAAAATAACTATAAAATAAAAAAGTAAAAAAAATAATAATAAGTAAAAAAACAGGAATTTTAATATAAACTGCAGTGGCACAGATAACAAGTAATCATAAAACATACAGTGACAGTTACAAGGGACACAAAAAATATTGCAATACATATCAAAATAGTGCAAACATCTTGTAGCACAGACAATACAAAAAGGAAAAAAACTATCAACTGCCAGTCAATCATTTACAGGATTTTTCCTACAATATGCAAAAGCAGTTCACAAGTCTCAGACAACTTTAGTGCAAAATTATCAACAAATTATATATAATTTACGATACGGTAAACATCTAGATAAATTTAGAAATACTCTATACCACATCATCGTTTCTATGCATTTTCACATTGCTATATTGATCTCGAATTTACACTACCATCAAATTCACTTGATTCAAAACTTAGCAATCTTCAGTAAGAAAATGAACGAACTCAGTTTCCTCCAACACGCTAAAGTCAATTCCATACCTTCTTTGATTAGTTATCTGTGAATTTCTTTTATGAGCGTTTTTTTTCTTTGTAAAGTATGTAATGGGGGTCTTTTCATTTTTACATTTAACTCATGTAATGCCAAAGTAATTTTTAAAAATAATATTTTCTCAATATAACTCTTATGCTCGGAAATAAAGCTGGATTCAACAAAACAAAATGCCTGAAAAAATCTACGTTTGGGCTCTCAGAACCTAGCAGTTTCATCATTCAGGCAAAGTTCTATTTAAGCACAAAAACCTATCAAAATCTAAAATTATGTAAGATCCCACCCCCCTCAAAAACATGCTATTCTTACAATTGTGTTTACTGATAAATTCTTGTAAATGAAGAAAGGTAATTGATAAATATTGAATAACCTTAGCCACTTTCTTCTTGATATTGCATAAAACCTACTTTCGAGTCTGACTTGAATATAAAAAGGCTACATTATCAAACAACGCTTGTACATGCTGGCCATCCGTTTAATACAAATTGAACGTACATTTAAAATAGGTTGAAAAAGCAGTTCATATTCTGTCAAGAGACACAAGCCGAGTTGAACAGTACCTATATCTTTTCAACAGCCAATAACCAGGGATTTTCGCCAAAGAATCTGTTAAACAATTGACAGGTTAAAATTAATAAATGTATGCACTTTTACACTATTATTTAAATGTTGTTATTGCGCTTATTACTGTAATTCTCTGTGATTCAAATAAAAAGAATCAAACAAAATCTTTAATTGCGTTTAAACTAAAGAATCTCAATTCTGTCAGAACTCTGACGGAAAAATCGCTGAAAAATAAAAGGAGAAACCATTATATAAAGTACAAGCAAAAAAATCTGGTGATATCTGTATTGACACATATTAAAAAACGAAGTATTGAAAGTTTTAATAAAAATACAAAATAATAAGCTGAACAATTCATCCAAACATGTTTGGTAAACAGGAAATATTTTTTTGCCAAACGATTTAGAAAATACTTTAAAGAAAATAAAACAAGTATTTATGACGACAGTTTTCATGGTTAGGTAAGCCTAATATCATTTCCTGGTGGTAATGATAGTCAATGGATCACTGTGAAGTCCAACATACAGCAGATAAGTCAGTTTAGTTGAACAACCAGAAAACCTCATTCCATATCTTGATGTCACAACTCGCAGAGTGATTTAGATATCGATGAATAGTCTCAGGATAAAAAGAATGGACAGAGTTTTTCTGGTTTGTTTACTTACATAAACATTCCTATATGCTTGATCTGTCTTATGTGCAACGACTTCCGTCTTTGATGATTCCATTGACTTAGCATTAACCAGATGTCTAGTACAGACTTAAATGTAAACAAACAAGCTAGGAAACTCACCATAGAATAAATTACTTTTTTGTTAAATTTTATTTACTTTATAAACATTCAGTTTTTCTCCTAGAAATTGCAGACAATAAGAGCTACAAAATACATAATACTTACGTAAACATTCAGGAATTTGGATTGCGTGTTTGAAAAAAAAAGTTCAGTTTATCGCATTAAAAAAAATAGTTTTCAGTATTTTGAAAGATTCTTGGAAACATCTCAACCGAGTAGAATAAAGTTATAAATTATAAAGAAAATGCATGCTGCTTGTTGTTTTTTTGGAATAAAAGTTTTATATTGCTCTTTCATTAACTTATCGATAATTGCATTTTTATTCTTTCCAATTAAATGAATAAACTTTCAAACTAAATTGTTAAAAATATTAAGGATTCTTTCGAAACTGTTTGATAGTTCTCAATTTATCTTCCTTAGCTATAAAAGAAGCATTTAAATTAGAGCTTTAAAATCCTTTAAAATTGGGTTATTTTTTGAAATATCAATCAGAGAAATACCATTAGATACATTGTTGAATTAATATAAATTCAAAATAAGCTAAAGTTTCTTCTAAAATTAGATTCTTCCGAAAGATAGCCTATGGTAATTTGCAAAAAAATTCGCAACTTTGATTTAAGAAAAAAATATTTTTCTGTATTTAATGTAAACTTTAAAAAATATAATACTTTATATTTTTAAAGAGGCCTTTATATTCTGACAAGATTAATAATGCGATTGTATTTTGTATACATTTAATGGAAGCTTTAGAAAGGTGAGTATTTTAATAAAATAGAGCCCTGAAGTATTACATGTGAGAAATTTACAAAAACTAAGCTTATATTCATTTATTTCAAATATTGATATTCAAAAAGCTATATCTTACTTCTGCTTATTTTAAAATTGAACTTAATTCTTAAGAACTGTTTCAGCATACTACCGATTACTATCATTAGAACAATTTTTCTCTAGTCTATGATGAAATATTCTTGAATAGTTAACTTTTTGCATTTTTTAACTCTTGATAGTAATGTAAGCATATTCAAGTTTGATTTCTGACAAAGATTCAATCCACCAACCTAATTTTTTACCGAAGTTTCATCTTTTGGAATCCTACAAAGTATGAACATTAATTTACATCTAATAGCTTGCCTGCACTAGAACAATTTCTATTCTGAGCTATATAGCGAAAGTGTAGATATTTTTTTCTAATTGTCGATGATTGATCATACAATTCTTTGAAATAGTGTAATCTAAATGCCATTCAAATTATTTATTTAACGATTAATCAAAACTTTTGAAAGGTTAGCAGAAAGGAACACATTTATCTAGAGTCAAATCATAGCAGTGATAAAAAAAGATCTATTAGACAATCGCATTTAACGAATTTACTTAAAAAGAAAATCGCTTTAAACTGACATATAGAATCAATTTTCGATACATTTATAAGAAAGCAATTAACGGAATGTCATGATATGCAGGATTATTGTAGGAGTTACACTTATAATGGAAATTCATTTATGATACCTATTTTAGGGATACATAGCCCATAACTAAAGGCGAGTTACATGTTCATAACCATTATGACATTAACTGACAGATTGATTGGGTTTTATTTTAAAGAAACGTCGTTCATGATATTACTATGATAAAGCAAAGTCGTATTGACACAATGATTTAACAGCACCAAAGTAAAGAGTTACGTTTGAACATATTCAGAAATGTTTTGATATTGCCTTTGACATCAGGTTGACAAGAGTCGCGTTTTGAGACATGTTTGATGTAAAGTCGTTTGAACATCGTTTTGATAAAGAATCGTTTGAACATCACGTTGAAAGAGTCGTTTAACATCGTTTTGATAAAAAACGTTTGAACATCGTTTTGATAGAAGAGTGAGTTACTGTAAATTTAGCAGTATCAACTTTGCTGATAAAGCAAACAGAAAACAGACTTTTTTTCTCTGTTATCTGCAAAAACGTCTTTAGTTTCTTGTAATCTCTCAGTTCAGGTTCAGTGTACATGTTCAAACCATGTGTTAGAATCTTGAACAACTGCTACTGAGTTATTTTGGTTTGAGATAATCTTTTATTAGGTGAATAAGTAAAGAATGAATTTTTTTTCCAGCATCAAAATGGAACTTGAGTACTAAATCAATAACACATTTATTTGATCACTTAAATTACTTGAAAATAATACAGTTACATTTTTTGCTACTTTGGAATTACTTTTACTTAACTTTGATCTTATCGCACCTTTTGATAAACGTGAAACTTGTTTATTAATACGCTTACCCATTAGTCGCAGCTAACTATTACTGCGATTCGTAGTGCATCGCTATTCGCGTGAATCATAGGCTGTCTTGGAAACACGTAGCGTTGTATCGTAGACGTCATTCATTTCAGATAATAATCACAACTAAAAGAGCTTTATTATATGGAGTAAATGTGATAAAAAAATGTAGGCAACGGCATTCAAAAATTACGCTAAGAGCCATAAATGCTATAGTTTGTGAATAATACAATGACATGTCGGACAAAATTCTGTGATTTAGATATTTTTCACTATTTTGTCGCAAATTCGCTAGAAAATTAATTTATCTAGACAGATTAACCTCCCTCATTTTCTTTAGTTTATTGTTAAATTTGTTCTTTGAATAATAGTTGCATTACTTATTCGTGTTGTTTCATTAGACACATAAAAAATGTTACTTTTTATGAATTCAATCTTAGTAGAAATTCGAAAACTTGTATGTTTATTGATTAGCAGGCACATAAAATTTGAAACATTTTGTAAGCATAAACCTTTAATCTTTTAGATTGGTATTGGTAGCTGTCTATTTTATTTCTTAATGGCAGCATATCACTAATTATTTTAAAAAACACCTTCATTTTTTATCAAAATTACAGTAACATGATTATCAGATAACAATTTCATTGGAGCTCTAGTTGAAAGCAGACGATTTAGAAACATCTGCTAGGCATAGTGCACGAAGAACCTTTAGAGATTCTCCACAACGCAGAGTTTATCAACTCAGCTTTCCTTTATTGTATACACCTTCCTATCACCAGGGTCTTTTCCGATCATGTCGAACTTAGACAGATTAATTACGTTAATAAACGAATTATCTCGCTTTTTCATCGTTGCTAACTAATTAATCAATCGGCGTACAAGTATGGTGCAAATTCATGCTGTTTTACTATTCTGCTTGACTGATAAATGAATCAAAATAACTTTAGCATCGACTACTGTTCTAGTTAAACACATTTTCTCTCAAGTAATAATTTACAACTAACTCTCAGATTAATGCGAACAAGGCGTTCAGGTTTAGTTTGTGACGGCTTTATACACTATAAAGGGTCGAAAACTTAAGATACATGGAACAAGTAAATCACTGTATTACTAGATGTCCGTGCCGATACAATTATATGTAAGTTCCAAGAATTTCCCTAATCAATTATTTACTATTAACAGTTCTTATTTAATCATATTACTTTCAGCTTATTTGAGCTTTGCACTGAGAATAGGTATAATACTAAGTTACCGGTTAATAGGTCTGAATTTGGATGAGAAGAAAACACGAGAAATGGAAGAGCGGCAATAGTATTGTTTTTATTCAAAAGTAATGGCCGTTGCTATTTACAGATTTTCCCATCTTTCAGATAAGTGGATAACTTACTTAGTGAACTTCGCTTCTTTGGAGGAAAACCATGGGCACGTCGTCGTAATTCAGGAAGTGCTGTTGGGACAGTTGGCAATCGACGGAACAAGGAAAATCGCACGGTGCAAAGTCTGGTGAATACAGCAGGTGAGATAATACTTCCCGGTAAGATCTTTTAACGTGTTAATTCATAGTTTGGACGCATGTGGTGATGCGTTGTCATGAAGCAAAATCACTTGGCCGATGGCCCACTACTGCTACGCAAACTGGAAGAAAATCAGCATTATTAGAGTACGCATAGTAATTAACAAATATTTAAATATACTTATATAATTAATCCATTGCTAAAAGTCTGAATATTATAGATTAGACTAAGTAATGGCAAATCATTAAATTAAGTGAAAACTGTGAAACAAAAATATGATAATAATAAATAAATAAAAGTTAAATGACATGGAACAAGTTCATGTTAGAAAAAAAGAATGTATCATATCCACCTCTTATAAAATCGTTTTTATTACAGACTTTAAGTATTAGTGCTTTTTAAATTTTTTTTCATTTTTTGTTATAAACAATTTGTTGAAAATACTGAGGTTATCTCATACTTTGTAAAAAAATTAATTAATTTGTAAAATTTAATTACTTCTCAATTGTCTGTATCATTTGTTGCAACTAGAGCGGAAAAGTATTCAACAAATGCTTTCTAAGTTCCTCTTTACCTTCAAAGTTGTCATTAGTACTGAGCTATTATCTATTTCCAGAACCAAAATATATCTTTATTTTTTGTCGATTCTTTGACTCACTCTGAGAGTTAAACTACTTAACAATGACTTTTTAAACTGAATATGGACGAAAAATTGTGCATAAATAGCGTTTTTTGAAACAGATTATTTTTGGAAAACAATCAATAATATTCTTATCTCAGATTCTGCCTTTCCTGTTTGAAGTGCTTTTGAATTTAAATGAACGCATTTGGTTATGGGAAAACTTCCAAAAGTACCTTTTATTCTCCTTTATTATTTTTTAATAGAGTAAAGCACGTTTATACGTTCTTTTATTCGTCTCTTCATCCCGATTCATTCATTGTATTCACTGTAATGATACATTGCTTCGTTATACGACGCAAAAGCTTCGGTTATACGTCGTTTTCTCTCAGTTTAAAATATGATTCCTCCTTACTAGTATGTGCATGTTATTAGCTATATGACTTCGAAATATTCACACTTGATGAATTAATAAAACATTTTTCTCGCTAATTTAGATGAAGGAAATTGATCAAGGATGACGAGTTATTTCACCTTTCTTAAACAATGACTCCTGAAAAGCTAGAAACATTTCTTTGTCAAAGAACAGTGAAAAAACATTATGATTCGATTCATAATGCTGTATTTAATATTCACAGACATCAGCGGACGGAATTAAAGATTTTGCTTAATTAAACTCTTACCTGCATGCACACAATCCTGAAAGATATGTATAATAGTACTCAAGTATGCAATAAAGGTATGATTTCTCATTTTATAATTTAAGAATTGAATTAATGTTTTCAATACGTGCGAACATACTAATATATATTATCTTAATTAATATTTTAATAGAATTTGAATTAAGTAACATTAAATTTATAAATCAACAAGTTGTTTGTAAAAATTTCACCATCTTTCATTTTACGTGACACGTTCATCAGTCCTTGAAAGACGTATAAACGGTGCTACTGTACTTATACAATATGGTACAATACAAATATACCACATAAATAGAAAACAGTCTTCCACTTTCTCCTAGCGTTTCATGGCAGATCTTTGATGTCTGGACTTTGAACGTTACTGTTTTATTTTCCCACGCATTTTTATAGATTCTATAAACCATCTACCCAAACAAGAATACATATAATAATTAAAATCTTAAATGAGGAACAGAATATATATAAGAAATGTATACTCTTGTGTTTAGAGTATATACTTGATAAAAAATGTTATTTTATTTAATCTTAAATATTTTTTATACTCGTGTTACGGTTTCAAATAATTGCATTTATTTTCCATCGTGATGGTCGCAGCTAAATAATTTAATTAAAAGGACTCGCTTGAATTTCTTTTTAGATCTAATTCATGTTTAATTATAAATTTCTCAATAATTATTTTTTTTTTACTGATACCTATTGTTGCTTTGCCTGGCATTATTACTGTTCATGAATAACTTTCATTTAATACTAGTTTAATTGAAAATTCTTTTGTAATATAAAGATAATTAAATAGGATTTTTTTATCTTGTAGGCTTGATCATTGATTATACAAAAAAGTTTTGGCACTATTTATCTTAAAAAAGTCTTCGCTAAGAATGTATGTGAAATGTTGAATTATTGTGCAATTATCAAGACATTGTCAAAATTTCTTATATGCAAGTTAAATTCACGTTTCATAGTTAACTATACTAATATTATTAGTACTTAAGAACTATGGCGGATGGAGTCTTGCACACTTTTTTACGGAATACTGTCATCAATTTGTAATGATAAATTTTGTAAGATATCAAATGTATAATAAATAATTAAATAGAAGATTTTGCGTCGTTGAGAATTAGTTTTATTTAATTTATGATTACAATGCACAGAATAACAAAATCACTCATATAACATCAAGATATACTAAAGTAAAAATATATATTTTGATTGATTAGTAAAAGAAATCAAAATAGAAAATCTAGTTAGAGCAGTTTTCACATTTAATTATTTTTGCGTTTATTTTTTTATGTTCGAGTATTTAAATCCATTATTTTTTAATTCTCTAAGCATTTCACGTAAGTGATGTAAATAGTCTTGCATTTATTATTCAAACTGATAAGTTTCAATTTAATGTCAATTCTGATCTGCCATCTTATTAGAAATGCATTATTATGAGATTCCCTTGTTGTCATTTAAAAAAATCTATGTTAAAGGAAGTGGAGAGGTGATCAACAGCTTGCACCTAACTTTAACTCTGCTGTCAAGAAGATTGAACATCACTTCCCAGAAACTCTCAGACGGAAATGAAGGCAAAGGATTAAAACGACGCAGACACAAAAAAACGCGTAAT
>BGPR01000264.1:448637-488637 GCA_013235015.1 Araneus ventricosus | reverse complement strand
ACGATAAAAGATTTCAAAAGCAAATAATTTGTTAGGCATTTAAGCTTGCCTAATTTGTTATTGATTTCTAATTTATCAGAAGTCATTTGTCTTATGGCCGAGGCTTGGTTTCATAAGTGAGAGATCACCTCCAGCTAAAATCTGCTGTTCTTACGATCATTCTGTAGGAACGTGACTTTCCATTATGTCCGTGCGACGTGAAGAACAAGTTTAGCTGTTCTCGCACTCGCGCGATTGCTATTCTCTTAAAATTTGAAGTTACCAATTTCAATTCCAACAGGATTTATTACACCTTTAAAGGAACACAGGTTAAGTTAACTTTAAACGATTTTGATATTAGAATGCATACTAATATTTACGCGATTTTGATGTACAGATGATTAATCGATAAAATTAACTAACTGTACATGAAGCTGCATTCAACAAAAGAAGTGCTGTAGACCATGGACTGGACGGTTCCAAGAACTTGTAGCTAGTTTCTACCTTACACAGTTAAAACACCTTAATATTGCCTCACTAGAGCAGTGAAAAGATTGAGGCTCCGCAGAAGGGAACAAAGAAAGTGTTCTCAACTTCAACTAAAAAAGGGAATAAAAAAGGTCACCCCACCCCAGAAGATTACGAAAATGTGGGGAAAAGTTCTTCAAAGAAACCGTTGAGTCCCACGGTGGAGAAGATGAGGCCAAGAAAAAGGGGTAACCAGTCCGCAAAGGGGTGCACTAGGGGATAGGGTTAGGTTGGAGCTTTCACTCCTGAAAGGGGTAGGGTGGGAAAGTGGAACTCAAATGACGCAACCCTGACGTCACTGCGCATGCACTACTTCCTCCTTTCCCGCCGGCAGATGCCGTAGTGAAACAGACGCTGATGTCCGATTCCTAATCAAGCCCTGCCATCTGATTTCATTGTATTTCGGCATGCTGTTAATTGCCTCTGGATGGACAAAGGAAACCAACTTTCTTGACAGGTAGGCCATTGTTTTGATGGGGATTTTCTCCTGATAACTCTTACGATGGTTTTGTTTTGTTTTGGTTCCGATGCCGGTTGCCGAGGAATCGCGTTTTCCATTGCCGTATGAAGACACCTCCAGGCGGCTGAAGCATGTGAGGAGATTCGCTCTCTCTCGGAGTTTAGGCCTAGGGACAATGGATCAAAAATAATTTTTAAAATATTGCTATTGTAATTTATTTGTATTTTGAAATTCGGAAGTGATCAGTTTTTGATAAAATATAGGACTATAAAATTTAGATTTTTTTTATAATTATGTTATGAGCATATGGAGTCAATCATTTTAGAATGTAAACAAATACATATGCCAACTGTTGAAATTACTTTTTTTGTATTTTTCTATACACTACTACAAAATTATATTTTATTAAAGTTCAGGAAATTTTATCTTATTTTTAAATAAGCGTCTTTTTTATTATTTCTAGATTCCTGAAGAAATATAATTCATTGACATCCGGATTGTATTTGTTTACATAACAATATTTTGAAAAAGTGATTCGGCAACGACACGATAAGAAACATGTTTTAAATAATATTTTGCGTTGAAATTCCAAGGCTAACATTTACTTTAAAATTTTTTTTACATATATTTCTTAGTTCATTATTATTTTTTAATCTTTTAAGTAAATATTATCATAATTACTTACATGCATTTGAAAAATAGGAAAATAAATGGAATAAATTTGTAATTGTTTACTATAAATTAGAGAGAGCCTAGGGTGTATTTTACATTTATATTTGAAAGATTTTGTGACAATCCATTTTGCGGAAATTGATGGTATTTTATAGTTTTGACATCAGCTGGAAGAAAAAAAAACCCTTTGTTGTTTAAATTGTTAGAAAATGAAAATATTCGCTGAAAAATTATGCTTTTGTGAATTAATGAAGTAAAACAAATCATAATAATATCACAAATATAAAATTTTTGCAATGCTTCAAAAATATATCAAAATTTTATTATTATTAATTATTTAAGTATGACTTCGATAAAAAGTTTTATATTTCTTGGGCATTAAATCGTGGTTTTAATTGGTGAAATGCTTTTATTTTTACTCAAAAGTTCAAAAATTTATTTTTTCCCCTTACGATACAATCATTTAAAAAAATGGGGACTTATGAACTGTTTGAGATCCCTTAACAATTTTTACCGATTGAACAATAAAATTATTTAACTAATTAATATTGTTTATACTTTTTAAGTACACCTAACGTGGTTTTATATTATTGGCAATATTTTCAAGTAGGTGAAAATTTCACTTGTAACTTAAACATATGTACGACTTTCAAAACCGGCTTTAGATAAATTTTGAAAAAATAAATGAATAAATGCGCAGTTCATGAGTCTTCTTGATATTTTTTCGATTGCTTGTACCTTTTAAATGATTTTTTTTTTCAATTTAATGTAAAAGAATGATATTCTGAAGTAACAAGTCGTCCTTTTCTTTACTGATATTATAATTGATTAAAATGTTAGACTTCTATAGAAAATTATATTCATAAATTTAAAAAAATAATCGAAATTTTAATGTATTTATGATTTTTTGACATTTGTAATTATTTTTTTTTTTTGAATTTTAATAAATATTGAAAAAAAACTTTAAACTTTTTAAGTTAATTCGAAACGTTATTATTTTGATTGTTAAAGATTTTCTTATGCATTCTTATTTTCCCACTTCGCCTTCGAAAATAACGAAGGAGGGGGGGGGGAAACGAATCTTTATATTGGAACTTTCTTAAGGGTGTTTCCATTGAAGAAGCTCTACTCAAAGAAAAGGAACTCATAAGTCATCTCACATTAAAAAAAAAGAGAGAAAAAGAACGCTCATACTTCATATAATTGTACTCCGTTCGTGAAAGACCAGGATATGTGAGGCTCTTTTTAGGTTCGTGATATTTTTTTAAATTTCTTTTTATTGCGTAAAGGGGTAGGGGTCGTACCCTTCAGCTAGGGTGAACGACCAGAGAAAGCCAGGTGGGGATGAGAGAGGGAGAGAAAGGGGTGAGGTTTTAAATTTAATATGCAAAAACGGTTTGGCTCTGGATCTTGAGAAAAACCAACCGAAAATATTGTATGCAAAAGAAATTTCAATTTTGTAAGAATAGTCCGTAGGCTTTTGCACAATTATATTTTAGTTGCTCTTTAAAGATTAAACGGAATTTATTCATTAATACATAGATATAAATTGTATAAATCATAAGTTTATCCATATTTCTACCATTTTTTATTGGAGTATCCAGAAAAAAGCATTTTCATATAAACCTGTTCCTGACAAAGTTCTTTTGAAATACAGAATGCACTTCCTTGATTAAATTGGAAATACTATAGAGCGTTATGGAAAACAAAGAATATTTTTTTAAATGCTCTAAAACATTTAATACCTAAATCAATCGATTTAGTAATTAAATGGATTAATTTGCAATTATGTAATGTTAATTTCATTAAATTTCGATGAGAAATTAATTTTTTGAACTATTTAAACTTAACATTTTGTTGTATTTTTATTTGTGAGAAAAAAACACTTTTAAAAATATCATTATATAAAAATGGTAGTATCGTATTTTTTTTCGCCTTCCTGATGATAAAACGTTACAGCACATTCGTCTAAATGTATCATTATAAGAAACACTATAACATATTCGACAAAAATAGGAAGAAAGTCTATGAGTATAATATTATTTTTTCTATTGATAACTAGAAATTGCATGCCATTCTAGAAATTCAAAATACAAAAAGAATAGGGAAGAAACAAACATTTCAGTTATTACATATTACATTTTTGTGTATAAATGTTAAATAAAAAATATATATACAGGACCAAAATAATACACAAAGTTAAAATACGATTCTGCATTCCAATTCTTTTAAAATAAACAAGAAACAGGAAAATTCCACATATATCATATAATATAAAACTAGTTTAACAAATCTGATAATGCCGATGATTCTAGCAGTTGATTTGCTAAATTCAATGAATAACCAAGGCAAAGATATACTAGAACTCAATTTTATGGAATTTCAATCAATTTAAAATAAATAAAAAGTAGCTAGTAATTTTAAATCAATTCATTATCATTAATTTTTACAAACAATTAAGTTTGGTATTTTAAAATAACAAAACTTAACCAAAATGGAAATGTTGAGTAGCAAATGTCATATAGTTTAATTATATTTAAATTAATAGCATTTAGTTATTATTTTGAGATTAAATAAATTTTAAGCTGATTGAAGACAAGAAAATCAGTAAATAAATGAAGGAAGCATAGTTATTTATGCCTGGTGGTTAGCCTGTTTGTTGTAACCTTGTAATTTTTTTTTTTGAAAACCATACCTATTTGTAAAAGGAGCATGAACCTTTGCGGTTGCTTGTAATAAATGACTGAATAAATGACATCGGAAAAAAATGATTTGATGAAGAATCGCTATTTTATCTCTTTGAACCTATAATAATTAACTAAAGTATCAAACATTTTTTACTATATATAAAAGGTATATAATATCTTAAACGTATATCAGCTATATCATCAAAAAATAAAAAGCAGAAAAGAGAATTTCCTGAGAGCACCTGAAATGCTTACAGATAATTTATCTGTCAAAGTAACATGTCTACAAAGCGTTATTTCGTCAAATTCATGGAATAACATTTCCTGGTAGTTCTTAACATGAGTAATTTTCTGTTTTTGTGGAAGAGTATTTTATCAGTTTTACCTGTGTTTCAGTTTCGAAATCAACATAGCTTTTTTTTCTTACATGCCTGTTATTAATTTTTCTTAGTTGATAGCCGTTATTAATTTTTCTGATTTTATAGCCGAATGCAGTCACTAAACCGCAAATTTTCTTGTTGATATCTGGATTATCCGTGTTATAATTAATATAAAAGAAAGGAGGACTAATTGACATGCTATTTATGTCTTTCATTTATATGCTTATTATTAATTAATTGCGTGGTTAACACTTCAATGCGATGCAATTTGGAAACAAAATAATTTCGAAATTAGTCTAACAAAATCTCTTGTTTAATTAATTTAAGTATCAAGATATGAATGTATGTTTAATAATCTATACCTTTTTTTTTCAGAAAGTTAGTTTATATGTGGCAGAAAAGTGCCTATCTGTCAATCTGTAACATCTATGAAATTTCTTGACAATATTATTATTTATTAATAAATAATGTGTAATTATAATTTTCAAAAAAATAATACCATGAGTAAAAAGCATTTTAACTGGAACGAATTAAAAGAGGAAACTATGAGAATAAAATTTATAAAAACTAAGAAATATTGATTTGCAAAAATAAAGACATTTATTATGTTTATAAAAAATTATTTCAATATAATAAATAAAATATAGTTTAATAGTCATCTCTATGCTTAAAAATTTAAAACAAATCCGAAAAATCTCACTGGTCTTTCCTGGTAAATCATGCTAAGAATTTGACAGTAAAATTATTCTTACAAAAGTTTTCTATAGGAAAACTTGTTTTCAACAAAGCACTTTTCAGACTGTCCCGTTAAATATTTTTCTCTTAATTTTGATAATTTTTTGTATTAATTTATCTTAATACCCAAATAATATAAAACATTTTCAGTAAGTAAAATATGCCAACTCTTCGCGATTCTTTTTAAAAATTTGTTTTGATATTCGATTGTTAACATCAATGCATTATAAATTTTGGGTCAAAATTGATTCTGCAAAAACTCAATAAATTGTTGAGATTCACCCATTTATTTAACAGAATAATATTGATTATATTAATACATGATATTAACTCAATAAATGTTATTCAGATCATAAACACTCAAAATAGCAGCATTACATATTCTCATCTATATCATACCTCAAAAATATAGAACTTTTGGAATGGAAAAAAAAATAATTTAATAGATATAATTTTTTATATTAAAAACTCTTAAAACGTATGCATAAAAAGTGTCCCATTTATTAATTTGAGTATTAATAACAAACTACGAAAAACTAAACTTATATAAAAATATTCTCAAAGAAGTTCTGTTTAACATTTTATGATTCAAATTAATCGTGCAGGCATCACAATATGATGCTGTTCTCTTTTTTAACAATTACTGTTAAAAAGGACGATATCTTGGTTACAAAATATGAACACACTTGGCAAGCCTAATAGGTTTGACGATTCAGAGCCTTCAAAATCAACCGAATAAAATTATTAAAGACGAGGGGAGGGATGGAACTGATTTAACTAGGCAAAAGTATTATTGTCCAAAATTTTCAAATTTAACTGGATTATCTTGTTTAATGCTTTAATTATTTGGATTAAAATCGTGAATTGTAGTAAATATGATAGATTCTGACATCCCATCTCTCATTTTTCAATGCTCTGAAATGATCTAAAGCCTATAAAATCTTATTTTCCTTCTTTGAATCTATTAGTCTTTAATGGGCGAATATTAAGTAGGTATACAAATTAAAAAGATATATATTGAATTAGGACTATTGAAACTTAAACATATATTTTTCCAAAAATCCATGATTTTTGCTACCTTTACTTTTTTTCACCATTGTATAATTTTCTTACATTAATAAGGGTTGTAATAAAAATTATAAAGTTATTTCAATTAATAATGTGTGCCTGTTGGTCCTGTAGGTCCATTCCAGATCTTTGGATCTACTCCTACTAAATTGGCACAATCATACTTTGGGGAATGGAAACCTCTAAGCATTTTTTTTTTGAAATTTTAATGTAAATTTGTATTAAATGCAAATTAAGCAAAACTTTGACAGTTTTTTCGCGATACCTTCTGGAAATTTTATAAGACAAAATTATTTTTACACCATCTTAAAAATTAGAAAAATATATTTTTTCAGTGATACATATTTAGTTACTATATAATTTTTTCTAATTTTAATAACTTTTTAAATATCTTTTTAAGTTTATTGTACACCAATACTTTTCATTGTTATAATGAAACTCGAATAGTTTTGATTGTTGCAATAAATTTTTCAATCTTTTCTACCATTGTTTAAAATAAGAACATTCGACTTATTTTTTCCATATTGAATAATTTTCTTTCTTTTTTATAAAAATGCGTGCATTTAATAATTTTTTTAAAATTTTGAACTTTTTTTAAAAAATTCTTTGAAGTTAAGGTTGAACTTCAGAACAAAACGGTGATGAAAATTTTTTAAAGTCGTCCATTTTTAAATAGTGTTACTCTTTCCTGTATTATTATTTGATGTATGAAAATATACTATCGCCCTTTAATCTTGAAATTTTGTTTCCATATCGTTGCGCACAAAATTTTTTATTGAATCAGTAAACAAAAGTCCTCTGATATAATGTGAGTTATGAAACATATTCGGTAGTACACGCAAAACTTCAATGTTGAATCGTTCTACTTATTATTCTTATATTTTTATGAACATGTTTTGATTCAGCTAGCAAGTTATTGGATTAATTAAAGTTCAATCACTTCCTCTTTCAAATTAAAGTTCATATTTTAGATGAAATGAGAGAAAATTAGGTGTTCACATGTCACATTGAATAGAATAGTTTAAGCCTTCTTAAATAGCATGAGTCAAATATCTATCAAAATTTGAAATTTAAAAGTACTTTTGTGAGGAATACATTCAGGTCAAATTACATACGAAATAGTAAATTGAAATTTTACGCAACTCATAATCCTGGCCAATCAGCTTGTTTCCAAAGATTGCTAGTATAATAATAATAATAACTGCTGTGGCTTTCAAGTGTAAGCGTTGTGTCTGACAAAAGCATGACTGTAAATTATTTATATTTTAAGAGTGCATGTTTTCAGAGGAATGGCAACAGCCAGATTTTATCTTAATTTTGATTTGATTTTAAAAACTAGTACGGTGGAAAGAAATTATGATAAGTTACGAAATGTATTTGTTTTTTATCCTTTAATAAATGTTTGTTTAGTTTTTAAAAATGGTCTTATGAATGTCTAATTTAAGCAGTTATTAACACAAGGAATTCGAACCAGATTTAAAATTGATTCTGTCGGAACAACCTGTATATGGGTCATTCTCCAGAAATTGTACCTTTTCCGTCACATTCATTTTACAGCAAAATCTTCAGACAATAATTGATTAAACTATGATTTTCAATAGTGGTAAAAATATATCTATTTAAATCAGTCACCAAATTTTTATGTTGACCTCTAAATTATTATTTATTTAGTTCACAGTATGTGAATTCTCACCCCCGTGATATGTCACACACCTGGTGTGACTGTTAATAATGTTCAATAACTTGTTTAATTAAACAAAATCTTTAAATCTTTATTATTCCTGCCCTAAGTATCTCAAATATTAAATGCTTAAGCATATTTTAAATTTTTATATTGTGATTTAGTTTGCTTTAGAACAACAATGAATGGTGTCACACAATAAATTCTCACCTCTGTTACCCAAACATGAAATGCCATTTTTTTACTCATAAATGGCAGTACAGCCGTCACATTTTGTTTCCCATGATGCATGTCATCCACCTTGTTTATTACAAGTACTAAAAGTAAATGAACTTTTGGTTTAGAGACAAGTAGACAGATTTTGTTCTTAAGAAACAAGTTTAGTTATTCAGAAATCTCACCTCCGTGACCTTGAAGTTCATTTATATAAAATAATATAAAAATACAATTTTACCTGTTTTAATATGCTTAACATGTGTAGATTGTAATTCCAAAAAATAATTTTTTTCTCTGAAAAAAGCACCCATTAAGCCTATTTTTATAGAAGATTCCTCACCTCCGTGACACCCTTTCCAATTTCATTGTCAAGGAAGCGAGAAGCATTATTTTTAGCCAGCAATTTGAGACTATACTGATATTATACATATATTAAACACAAATTTTAAACTCATAAAGTGAATGACTAAAATTTAAGCTATATCTTAATTCCGATATTTAATTTTGATTATATTAAGATAATTAATTAATTAATAAAATAATTCATTAATACAATTAATAATTTCATTTTCTAATTCTCTATATGAGCTGGTTAAATGTTTACAATTTATTTTAGTGTAGTAATTATTAATTTCCTTGTGTTTTATATTACCTCCGTGAAAAAGATTATATATATGTTTTATTTATGAGTAAAATAATTTAAATTTAGTTGGTAACTTCTAGTAAGTAGAAGTTTCATATAAAAATGAAAAAAAAGGAAATTTAAGGTTTTGAAATCTGAAAATATTTTGGTGCAAATGGTACATTTTCTGGAGAATTACCCATATCATCAATACTTATATAATTCTTAATCAATACCTTCCCATTATTCTAGCAGCTTTGTTAAAATATTTTTGATGAAATGTAACTTTTTGTTTGATAAAAGAGAGGCAGGTTTTATTAAAATTAACCAGATTTCACATGAATAATTCTAATTTATGAGGAACTGTTTTGTTTTAAATTCATTAAGTAGGATGATTTTTTTTTCTTTTCGGTTGGTTTTTATGTAATTAGGAACCAATTCTTACACGCATATTTTGAGATGCAAGTACTTTTGAAAACCATTACAAAAAAATAACTCAAATTTTGCATTATTCAAAAATTAATTATTAGATTATAAGAAATCTGTTTTCCAAATAGCGGTTAGTTCAGTTTTGCTCAACTACGCACTCTTAGGCACATTTCAAAATGGTGAACCGGAAATGATAGTTTGTTCCTCATTGAGTTATAACGTACAGTTATTTCCAATCCACACACACACAATTAAACAATTGTTTTAAATTTGTTAACTCCAATTAGGCAATTGTTTTAAAAACAAAATTCTAAAAATTTAAGGAATTACATTTTGTTCTTAAGATATCTCTAAGAATCAGTTTTTGAAAAATTTGCAAAGTTCATGATCAAGTTTTTTCCCCCTTCTGTTCTCTCTTGTTGAGATATAACTTTTTGAAATAAAAGCAATAACTATAAATAATTACTCCCCACCGGTAAACTGAATGACTGTGCGGCCGCGAATCGCAAATTCGGGTTCTGTGGCCGACGCATTATAGCATGTGACGATCTCTCAGACAGAGGTACGACCCGTCATCGGCGATGGGCCTATAAGAACAACATCAATATCATTATACCCTCCAGGCAAGCGAGAACCCGCTTATTTATGCTGCTACTTCTCATCCACAATCTTGAGACCCCCCCCGGAAGAATAAACAAAGGCAATAAAGAAAATGTTTACTATTAGTTTTCTTGAAACTGCCATTTAAAAATTTATATTTTTGACTGACTTTATGACCTTAAAAATAATTAAGCAAAAAATAACTTAAAAGAAAATAGTTAAATTAATCATGAATCTTAATAAAATGTCTTATTAATATGCATAACTATTTGTAACTTTAAAAGGGATAAATGGTTCAATTTTTTCACTTCACTACCCCCACCCTGCCTCTTCCTTCTTTCATCTCTTTGTCTCCTGTCGAGATAATACAAGAAATAAAAATGACTTTCTTTTGTTTACTCAATTCTTTATGTTTCATAATTTCAGATTAAAATGTTATTATAATTCTTTTTTCAATTCTATCAGTATTAAAATTTTATGTAAAATCCTCAGAAAATTTTTTTTGGGGGGAGACTTACTTATTTAATAATGATATCGTCTGAATATTCAATGGACGCTAAGCAAAGCATTAACTTACAAAATTTTTTAGTTCCGAAAATTTCATCAAACATTTTCGTTCCATGTTTCTATATAAACAAAGCGTTAATTGGATTCATGCAATTTAGCAGCAACTAAAAATTTTTTAATCTTTCGAATTACACAAGTGAAAAAAAATCACTTGATGTCACAATCACATAATATACGTAAGTGTCTTTTTCACCCAACATCTAAATGCGTTCTGAGACGTCATCTTTTTTCCTCCACCAAGATCCAAAATTAAATTTTTGAGGCTCACTTGACAAGTATCACCTACACATGAATTAATTCCTTTAAATTTTAAAGAGACTTATCGGTGTTGATACACGCATATTATATGTTTATCCTTTTTTTCCCTTTTTCTTCATCAAATCAAAATGCAATAAAATGTCATCCAAATATCCGTTCTGAGAATTCAAGCACAGGGTAGTGCAATCTAAACTTAAAAGCTCATTCTATTCTAAAATCTCACCTCACATCCTTGAAATAGAAATAGGACTGGCCTAGTGATAAGGTCTCGAGGGTTCCAGGTTCGAAACTCGATTCCACTGAAGATCTGCCTTGCACGTGGGCATGTTGCAGGCTAAATCATACGTAGGGGGCCAAACTCCCTCCCGCTGGTGTGGTGCGGAAGTTTGAAGAGAAGGTGCCAGCTCAGGTGTCGTCCTCGTCATCTGACCGCGGTTCAAATTTACGAGGTCCATCCCAAAATAGCCCTCGTGTTGCTTCAAAACGGGACGTCAGTATAACTAAACTAAAAATTGAAATTTGATTGCAGAATTCAGCGTGTACTTTTTTAGAAATAATAATTAACTTTCTTTACAAATTATTAAACCTTGACTTATTTAAATATTATTTTACTTTATTTTTAATAAATAAAGTTATCTGCAAAAATTGAATTGAGCTCTGTCTTTAGTGAATCCAATTTCATAAAATTGAATGTCTTATCATTTAATCAAATATTATTGTTTTTTAAAATCAGAATAAAGAAATGAAAAATAGGTTTTAATTATATTTTGATGTTTGAAAAAACATATATTAGCGTTCTAACTTTTTTAAGTGCGGATTATTTCCGTTTGAAGATAATTTGCACGCTATGTTAAAACCTCGTTTCTGAAATTCATACCAAAATTACAAATGTCCCACTTCACCTACGAAATGTCAAATATGCTATCGAAATTTATGTGAAAGTTCATTTTGGTTTCTTCCATAGTGCAATTCTAGTATGAGTATACTGACGTAGGATGAAAAGTGAAATTTTTTGATGATAAACTTGTTTTAGTTATCAAGATATATACAAGCCTATTTATCAAACATATCAGTTTTTGAAATCTTGTCCTTCCTAAAGCAATTGATTACCACTGATTTATTGAAGCATGTAATTAAAAGAGATAGACATTTTAATTATATAATAGTTTTATGTAATTTATTTCTTATGTATTTGCTAGGAATGAACGGCCCAAGATGGGAAGATGAACTCAATTAGGGAAGGGACCCCACCGGACATTACAGATATGAAGGTAATATATTTTCTTTCAAGAACATAGTATAATTGGTAGCTTGCTATATGTACGTGATACGTTTTCGTGATGTAATGGTTAATTTTAAAGGTAATATTGGCAAATATTATTGAAAATGATTAGGCCTTTTGAGCCAGAGATAGTATTTAAAAAATATTTAGTTAAATTTATAATAACATAAAACATAAAAAAAAGATATTATATGGTTTTAAAAAAATATTTTACTCTTTGTATGTTAATATCATTTGTATGTTAACTTCTATATATTTAATTGTTACATTTTTTTGTTAAATTCAATGCTTTTGAATTACTCTTCTTGGAGTTAAATATCGCAAACATACTCTGTTAAGACATTGCACTTTTTATGCAACATTTTAAGCAGAAATGTTCTACGCAACTATTTATTTATCAATTTGTAATATCTGCAGTTGCACAGACAAATATCCTCAAATGAATTTTCAACTAGAAACTCACAGTTTTAATCAAAATCTTTCATTTTGGAGCAGAAGTACGCGGAATTTTACTTGAGCATTTTAAGGGATACATACAAATATAATTTGTTTAAAAATTAAAATTATTTCGAAGTACATAAATTCTCCAGAGCTTTTTTCAATTACAATAACTTTTATTCTGAACTATAAAAATGGAATTTTTGTGTTTTCTACGCAACTATTTTGTTGATGATGAATAAGTATTGTTCTTTGAAATACTTTAAATATGCAGTGTAATTACAATATTTATAATAATTAAACTGTATGAATAATGATTTAAAATACATATAATCATCTGTTTTTCATAAATTCTTTTCATATCTAAGATATATCCTGTATTCAAATTATAAAACTGTTCAAGATCAGATGAATTATAATGATTCTTAACATAATAATCCGTTACTGAAAATAAGACACCACTGGACATGCTCTAGGCTAGATTTTTACAATCATTTTGATCTCAACGAAAACTATATTGATTTGTAGAAATATGGAAAAAAATAACAAATTATAATTTTTTATGCATGACTATAGAATTATCTTTAAAGATATCAATAATATCGCTCATCGCATTTTACATTATACATTCATATCTTCCAGTTTAGAAGTCTCTTGGGCACGTAAGTATAGGGAACGAAGGGTTCCAGATTCAAAATGTGATTCCACAAATGAACCGCCGTGTTTTTGTGCTTGGTGCACATAAACTCTGATATTGTGGGCAAATGTTCACCCGCTGTTCAAAATCATGCTTTAAATCCGGAAATATCCCTCGCATTATTTCAGAACGGGACGCTAATATAACTAAATCAAACTGATACGTAAATACTAGCTTATTTGCTAAATGCTGAAAATTTTCAGTTATGAAAACTTTTTTTTTCGGAATTTTTTTTGGGGGATGTCCGATTGTCGATTAATTATAGCCTAAAAAATAATGATCATGATTTAGCTCTCAGTGTTGTCTTTTGTTAAAGGTTATTTGATCAATACTGAATCCGAAATTACTTGCTAAGTTACCTATTATCTATTTTCGTAAGAAAAGAAATTTTATTAATACATATTTTTTTATTTCAAAGTAACTTGGTATAGATAAATTATTACGTTGATTAATATGTAAGTTGAATAATCTTAAATCCGATTAATTTTATCCTTCGATTTGATAAGCTGTACATTTTATCGTGGAATTTTCAATTACATTTAAAAAAATCTTAGACAATTTCATGTTATGAGGAATTACCTAAAAAAATCCTTTCCCTTATAAAACTAAGTAAAAGTGATATGACTATTCCTTAGGCACAGACCTTCAATGACAAAACGAATTATTTAAAACATAGATAAATTTAAGATATTTATTATATTAGTAAGTCTTCATTCGAAAGCATTAGAAGGTCATTTTTTATTTATTCACACAGAAATCAAGTTAATCTATTTCTAAAATGTTTCTTCTTGCATCTTTTGTTGGAATTCAATAATAAATTTTAACAAGAAAGAGAAAGAAATTACAATTTTTTGCATTAAATCCAATAGCCTTCTTGTATCAAAGTATTTTTTATACTTTTTGTTATTTTATAGGGAAGAAAAGCTTTTAAAACTCAGTCACTATTTAATTTACAAAACATTCGGTTGCCGTTGATATACAGATGTATCTTCAGATATATCAGATATACGCTTACAGATATATCTTCAGACCTAAACTCAACCACGACGTCCCGTCGGTAATCGCTTTAGAGATTGATACAAACGTAAGAACTGGGCAGCTTTTTTGCGCTACTAATCTGTCTGATAGCTATGAGCAATTATGGGCACGTATGAAGCTGAAAAGCGCGCGAAATGACTAAAATAACAGCTAACAGAACTCCTGGGGAGGCGTCATGAGACGAGAAGAGCTTGATTATGACGCATTAAGCCTCAATAATCATCTGACATATTTTGATTGTGTTCGGTAATTGCGCAAGATGCAGAACTTAGCAACGATTAAAGCCCAAAGAAATCATGATCGATCGCTTGAGCAGATGATAAAGTGGGATGGAGTAATTACAGTTTCCGAAAGATGGGGACCTCCGTTTTGGAATAGGGCACTTAAGACCCAAGAATTGCGTAGGCTGGGAGATTGAGACACGCCAGACCTTAAGCTACAGAAGATTAATTTCAGATATCATTGCTATACATGTTGGGCGACTTGCTACCAGCAACCTACGTGTCAACGATCCTCAGTTAAGTGTATATATTTTTTTATTTGTTTTTTTACCACTAACTGGGTTTCAGCAGCAATAAAGCTCTTAATCATAGTTACTATCATGACTAAGATGCTGTATTTTAAAGTATTTTTTACCCATCTCTAAAATGAATGCTCATGGGTCGATCCAGGCGAAAATTGGGGCCGTTTTGTTGCCCCTTCACAAAATTCCACTTCATGAAAACGGCCCCTTAGCAAAATTCAAAATCATAAAAACGGCCCCTTCACAAAACAAATTCACGTAAAATATAAAATAATTTTTTTTCACAAAAATATTTTTATTTTTCACAAAAATAATTTTTTTTTGGCAAAACTAGGCCCCTGAAAAAGCCTGGATCGACCTCTGATGCTTGCTGTGAATGTGTGGGCATATTATTTTGAATTCTGAGTATGTTTCAATCGTGATTTTTAATCTTTAAGACAAAGTTACTCCAAGGGCAATTACATTTTCTTCTGCGTGATATTTAAAATTTATAATCCTATTAATTTAATCCTGTCTAATTCCTGGTATATTTATAATTTACGATAGCGTTTATTAGTGTTCACTAGATTTTTAAAATGGTTACAATAAAATTTGAACAGTCAATTGAATATGAAAGTCTCAAAAATGGAGTGCACAATTCACTATTTCGTAACCTTACTAGTCTTATATAATTATGAAAATAAAGAAAAGAAATGTCCACAATTTGTATTATGAGGTCTATAAGGAGGAGGGTTAAGGTATAGTTTTTCTGAATGCTGTTTAATTTGTTTTCTGTTGCTTTAATATGGAGATGTATCTAAGATCACATGCGGATGTTGAATTTATAAACCTTGGCGAAGTTGACTTTGCTTGTTTTGAAACCGTTTTGTAAATTCTCAATAAGACATAGAAATTCAGAGTTTCTTGCCTTCGAACACCATTCTTATGTTTCCCTAATGATTCAGAATTAGTTTTTGTAAAAATTCAATCTATTAATTTGTTTTTTGCAACTTTATTTTTATGTGATTCCTTAATCCTAAGTATTTTGTACAATGTGTTATTTCAATAACTCTATTGATACAATGAAGTTCCATTAATTCAAAACAACTGTAACCGATTTTCCAATTTATAATAATATCTAAGTGAGGTCAGAGAATAAGGAGTAAAATAATAATATTAATAATAGTAATCCAATTAGGGTTTGAAATCTGAGGTATGGAACAATTAAATTCCACTTAAATTTGTGAGAGCAATAATTTTTTTCTATTATTAGTTTTAAGTGAAATTTATAACCTCAAAATAAAAATATTTAGAAAAGATAGGGAAAAAGATCGAACAAAGCATTTGAATGCTGTGTTATGGTTATTTTTTTTCTATTTATAAATGACTTTGGTATGAACACTATTTTGTAAAAAATCAATTCTCATGATATTCACATTAAAAAATCTATTTTATTGAATCAGAATAGATATGAGAAAAGAATTGTACGCTTGATCATTTAAAAATTCGCATATCTTTGTTGTTTTGAAAATTTATTTAATATTTATACATTAAGGGTCATTTTCATCTCAGTTTAGTGATAATAAAATAAAATTCAATTCTGATATTGGATATAAGAAAAAATAATTCAAATTACATAAATACTAGTATAATCTTTTTACAGATAGCATGGGAGAATATAGTTTTTCTTTTTGTAAAACTATTTCGTGAAAAATTTTTTATTCAATTTTAAATGTAAATCTTATTTAAGATCTTTGTAAAAAGGGAAGTTAGTTGCTTCTGCTATATTTAGAGGTGTGGATTCATTTGAAATCTACTTTCAGATTTTCATTTGAAGAAATTATTCTATCAGATTTTTAAAGGAAGAAATTGAAATGTCCCTCTTGTCTTTAATTAATGAGTAATCCAAATTTTTTTTTGAAAAAAGCAAAGGCAATATTTTAGTTTGTGTTTAAATTAAGTAACTTAATAAATTTAAAGTCCAACACAAAAATATTCTTTGAGGTTTTGATCGCCTTTTTTTTCTGTTCAGAACAAATTTTTTTCATGGATTTATTTTAGAATTTAGACAAGTTCTTCCTCTTTTATTTCCATCAGATTTTTAAAGACAATTATGATTTGTTTCATTTGATTTTTTTAACATAGCAAAATCGCTAAATCATTCGTTTTTTTCCCTGCGGAAAAAGTTTTTAATTGTGAACCACGGATCTTGCCTTTCTATTCCGCCATTTTGAATTTCAGAGAAGTCAGGTCAAATGACATCTCAGTTACATGATAGATGTAGTTACATCTATCATGTAACTACATCTATCATGACAAAATGCATATTTTCAAGAACTGCAATGGAATGGCCCATACTTTTCATCCTGGAGATGCCGTAATGGATTCTAAAATTAAACTGACGCGGTCCATTTGAAGTATAGCACATTAACATAATTTGGCTGAATCCCAAGCAAGTGCAGTGATTGAATATGTTTAAAAGAAGATAGATAGCTACATTTCAGATAAATTTCTTTTGAGAATGTATTTTTATACTTTGCCCAACATAGAATAGTTTAAAAATTTGGTTTAAGATGGCAAAATATGAGTAGGGATTTACCAAATATTCTTTCAATAGCTGATATATTTTATATTTCAAATAACACATAAATAAAGAAATGATTTATCGAACTTTGGAAATCAAACTAAGAAAATTTTAAGTTAAATGTTGAAATATCCCTCAAACTTATTATGTGCGAAGGCATCCTGTTTTCGAAGTCAGCGTTCCTACAGACTGAATTTGAATGCAACTATAGTAACAAGATAGACAGTGGGTTGCCAATATAATGTGGACACTTTAAAATTTGCATATTTTTTCGAAGATCTCCCGAAAATCTGCATGAATTTTTTTAGAATTTCGAACATATAAAGATTAGGCTTGAACTCACATTTTACAGTGAAGATTCGATCACGAGAGTATTTAGGAGACCGACCAGAAAGTGATAAAGACAAAAAAAATTTCGACTCATCCCGTTTCAGAGAAAGCTGATAACGATATGAAACTTTCATCAATGGTTGTGTTTGATGCACATAATATTTACATGCATTTTCGTAAGCATAGCACAAATATTTGGGAAGATATAAAGATTTCTTTAAAAAAATTCTATATTACTGTCTTCTGTGCTAAACATTGTCAAATCCATATAAATGTTTTAGAGCTCACAAAGTCCGGATATTTTTCTTTTTTTAGAATTATGTCTGCTTATCTGTCTGACTATCTATGTGTTGTGTGTGTGGATCCAGTTATTCAAAGTACGTTATGAGCAACATTTGAAATATTGCTATAGATTCTGGCACAAAAATTTTATTTTTGTCAGATTTTTAACCAAATTCATAAAATTCAATAAAAGCACTAAATGCATTTTTAATAGTCTACAGGTATAATAAAATCTCAATATAATAATGTACAATTTTAATAACTGCATTTATTTACATGCATGTTACCATTCTGTCAATTAAAAATACTAAACATATTTATTTATTTGCATGTTATCCTTCCTATTATTAAAAATAAATTTTAAAAATTGTGGAAATTAGAGCAGAGCCGTACCGAGAGGGGATGGCGAGATATGCCCCGCCAAGGCCACTGTCAGATGGGGGGCGCAAAGATGACTCTTAAACAAAATAAGGTTAAGAAGTTAGATTGGTATGATCTGCTGTGTAAATAAAGAATGCAGGTATAAGTTTTTTTGCGACTGATTTAAATATTAGGGGTAAATTTAAAATCTTAAAAAATATGTACAATTTATAATTTATTTACTGCACTGATACATTTGATTTGTTCTGTACAGTTGTGTGTTTCTTCAATGTAGTTCATTAAAGAATTTTTATTAAACCTACTTGAAAAACTAAAAATGTGCTGAATCTGTGTCGAAAAAGAATGGTAGGAAGGTAGTTGTTTGTACGATGGACCATAAAAGGATGGAAAATTAACAAAAATGTTGCACGTAGTGGGGTGGGGGCGCAGCTTTGGCAGTTCTACCAGGGGTGCAAAATCACGTCGGTACGGTTATGAATCAGAGAAAAAGTATCATGGTAATAATATTATACAAAAGATAGCTTTTGTATTTCAAGATGACACAAAAATAGTTTTCCTCGGATTGTCAGTTTCCAACTTATCATCACAAAACATCAAATAATGGAAGATAAAGCGTTGATAAATCGCGTGGAAAGGTATTTATGGATTCTTTTTAATTTTTTCTTAATTTCAGTCGAGAACATATGATTGAGTAACAACAATGCAGAATCATTTTTGATCACACGATAAAAGCGACACCTATAGGTGGAAGCACTGTACTTCATATTAAATCCTTTTTTTAAATTTACCAACACCCTCTGCAATATTCAAAGTTTCCTTATATTAGTTGCTGTTTATGAAATACTAACCAAATAGGGATATTTTATGTGAGTATTCCAGCAATTTATGAGTTACTATGCTCCATTGTGCGACCAAATCAATTTTTCAAAGGTTAAAAATTTTTCATAATTTCATCCCAAATATTTGTTAGGTTATTTGGAGTTCCTACCAAAAATCGCATACTGTTTAAAAAATTTCGATCTTCCCACTTGAAACTACGAAATTTTGTAACCTGTTTAAGAATCGCCATGCGAGTGCACTTAATGTCGGACCTCTATTTAACGAAGTCTCTAAATCCCGAAAAAAAGTTCGTTATATGGAACATTCGTTAAATAGAGATTCACCTTTCAAAATACTTTAAACTACACAAAACAGATTTTAAATTCATAAACACTCAATATTATTTAAAAAGTAATTAATCACACCTTTATTTTGTAAATTAATATCTATTTGTTTTATATATTTTACCCATCAAAAAGAAATCTGCAAAGAAAACAAGAATAAAACAAAACATTGACCGGGAATACACTGTATTTTCAATTTAAAAAAATAATTTTATATTAAAATTAATGAACTTTAGCATTTCATAATACGAAGGTTTGTTTATTTCTGCTTCATGATCATTTACATCATCATCATTTTCGTCATCATCGCAATTCATTGCTGTATTGTTTTTATTTTTCACACTGTCCACTTCAAAACTGCCTCATCCACATCTTCATAGACACATGCTTTTAAAAGTTTTGAACAAGAATTCGATGAATCATAATTTTGTATCTTATCACGATTTTTTATTATGGTTGATAAGCTGTTTGGAGGAATACCAAATCCTTTTTTTTTTCACGCCTTTATCCACCTCATGAAGAATTAAATTTTTTTCTTTGATGCTCAAGCACTTTCTCTTTGACATTTTCCAGCTTCAAGGTCATTGATCACCATAAAATGTGTTAACAGAAAGAATAAGTTTGAAATGTTTAGAAATATTTTGAGAAATAGGGAGAAAAAAATATTGGATCACAAGAAAAAGTTCGCTAAATAGAGAATGCACTTCGCTATTTGGAGGTTATTTACAAAGAAATTCGCAAAATGTTCTTGGTTTCAAGAAAAAGTTCGCAAAATGGAGAAATTCGCAAAATAGAGGTTCGTTAAATAGAGGTCCGACTGTAATTGGTAAAATATGGGGGAAATATTAGGATATTGCACGTATCATTTTAGTAGATAGCAGTATGTGTGCAGCATATTTCACATTTTTCGGGTTATAAGTCTATTGCTTAAATACAATATGCATTATAGTTTTTCTGCTTTCTGGTTTTTCACTCTAAATCATATTTGGTGTAGAATTCTTTATATGTAAAAATATTCCTTTAAACGCTAACATTGGAAATAATCAATAAGTTAATTACATAAATGAGATAAACAGAATAATTACACCGATAACATTAAAAGACATTTCTATTTTTTACCTACTTCTTTTATCATGATAGAAAAGGAGACTATTCTTTTTCATTTATATCACTTGATTTGAATTGGTTCCATCTGCTAATGAAGGTCTGTTGTAACAATCTTATCTTCGGTACTTTCACAAATTTCTATGGAACTATCGATCAAGACATTGACCACTTTCTCTTACAGAAACAAAAATGTTATCAAAAGAATAATATCTGATTGTGCACTTGTCTGTTTTCCGTATTGTTGGATCGTACAATAGCGTGCTTTGTATGTCCTTTTTAAATAATCGACAATTTTTATGATTAAAATGATTGATTATACCTTTCTTTTATTTTATCTTTGTAATCATATTATCAAATGAATGCATTTTGATATCTGTTTGATACGAATCATCTCACTTATGTGCCTTTTTTAATAAAATCTTCTTTTTCTTTAATTCAGATGTTACTGGAATATTTCTGTGTTCCCTCCACATTTCCTGGATTTTGAGGTATAGGGAAGAGTTAGGAACATATTGAATAACGTTGAAACATGGAGACTTTTGTCTTAGTTTCAGAATAATTTCCTTTTATAATCCTTTTTTTTCTCTTGTTGTAAAGAATGCATTTAGTTTCAGTTAGCCTGAGTACAACTAACTATCAAAGTGGAAATGATGAAAAATTAACCGTCTCAAAGGAAGGTTAGCTACGTTGGAACATTCCTTAAAGGTTAAAAAGGGAAATGTGAAATGAAATTATTGGTTAAGGTCTACAGTAATTCCTGCTTTGACCATCTGTGGAGGGGGGGGAGGGGAATAAACAAAACAATTCGACTATTGAAAAGCAAATTTATATCAACTGGGCTAACAGAAGGTATTTAAAAAAACAAAGAACAGAAAGCAAAGTTTTAAAAACAGTAATCAAAACAGTAATAAATGATAAACCTCAAATAAACTTCTGCATTCTTTAAGAAGCGAAATGATAACAAATCAGGAGTGGACCTTATACGACAAAGTTATGGAAATAATATTCAAGATTTTTTCACTTTTAGAGCAAATTTTCTATAATGCAAATGATAGAAACGGTGAATAAATAAAAATAAAATATGATGTCTACCTACAATTTGAATCCGAATTAGTTAGTTATTATATTATTCTCCAAAAATCAGTAACAAATGAAACACTAGCTCTCTTCTCACTAGTTTTGAAACTGGTGCAAACACTAAGTTGAAAATAATTATACACACGAAGAAATGTTATTTTTATTTACCTACACTGAAAAAATAATTTTAAAATTTAAGCAAAAAAATTAATTTTTAATCTAAAATAAAATAATATATAAAACTTGTGATACATCAGCATTATTAAAATGATTATCTGAAATTTATACGTAGCATAAAATTCATCTTTATAGGACATTTTTGTCAGTTTCATTTTTTTTTGGGGGGGAGAGGGGGCGGGTATGTATTTTTTGTGTTTTTTTAGAATCAGAAAACTGCATTAATAGTGAAGTACAGTAGAACCCCGGAATACGAAATTTCGGATAATCTGAACATCTTTTTTTAATTGTCTGAAAATGTTTTATCGAAAAATGAAAGAAAAATAACAATTACGATTTAGAAACAAAGCTATTGTTTATTCCTAACTTAAAAAGAGAAATATTCGAATTATTCTTTAAGAATAAATACAGTGCCTTAATTAGTAGAAACAAACTCAGATATCTTGTTTTTACCCGCAATTATTTGCCATTGTACCATACAAATTACCGCGTACTCTTTCCTTGAGCCTTCACAGAGCGCATAGAGTAAATACTCTACTACATCTGGAGTAATCAAGAGTATTTTACCGAATTTCCCGGAAAATCCAAATTCCCCGGAATCCGAACAAAGGTTAGCCCCAATTAGTTCGGATTCACGGGGTTCTACTGTATTTATCTAAATGTTTCTTTCATATAAGCCAATTCAAAACAAAATTTTAAAAGACGAGAAAAAAAAAACATTCCTAGATACTCTTTGGCACTCTTCAAGGTGCATCTATGCTAAATTTATAGTACTGGATTCAAGGGTTTTTTTTATCTAATAGAACAAAACCCACACGTCGTCCTTCATTACTATAAGCTGTAGACAATATAAAGCAAATGAGTCAAAAAAATATATATTCAAATTTTGTAACATAATCGTTTGTTTGATGAGGTCGTTCATTTCGTTCGCATTAACCCGGGAGGACGAGTGCTATAGAATGTAACAAGAGAACGCGCATGGGGTGTCAGAACAACCCATACAATTTAATCACATAAATAAGCATTCTATTTTTATAATTCTAACAGGTGATGTAATTTATGATAAATTAAAAATTAATAACAAATAAATTAAAAGCGTTCCTTTTTTTAGAAGACTTGGAATCATTGAATTCTATAAAAGATATTTATATATGTGATTATAATAGAAATTATAGTTTTTTAATAAGAATACTCAGTTATACATATATTACTCTTAAAAATAATTAGATTGTACATGGGTCAGCATTAGATTGTAAGCAGTTTCTACATAAAACCTCTATTTCAAAGTGCCTTTTTAACACTTCACGCGCATAGTTTTTAATTTTTTGTCCTTTTCTCTTGGACACATGTAACATCTGCGGTAGCAATTTTCTTTTCCTAATTTTTGGCTCATCAAGAAAAATTTGCTATACACATCCTCTTGTTCCTGTCGCGATTTCATATGAAGGTCTATAAGAGAAAAGGCTAATTTTGAACCTCATAATTCTTCTCCATTTCCTCTTCACATAACTAAACCTCCTCTGAGAGCTTTTAAAGTTTTTATTCCTTCATAATAAGTCGAAAGAGGAAAAGACAGTTTAGAACAGCTTGGAAACGCTATGTTTTCACACTGACTAACAATAACACGAGAGCGCGCGTGGTGCGTCAGCACACCCCAAATCGTTCTATAAAACAGAAAAAATGTTCGGAATTCGCCGTTTTCATATGGCACGAGTAGAACATGAGTTTGGATGAAGGCATTGATGGACTCGTCTACTTTAGCTTATGGGGTTGATGGCAGATGGATTTTTTTCACGCGTGAGGTGTCGAAACACCCCGCGCGTCTTCCCGGGTTAAAAACGATATCATTGAGAAATTGTTGAAAAATTCTTATAAATTGCATTGTAATTCTACATGAATTATTTCATGTTTGATTGATTTTGCTTTTATCGGAAGCTTTTCTTCCCAGGTAACTTTAAAAATCTTGCATTTGCACTCTCTAAATATCGATTATAATCAATTTAAATGCTGTACTTTTGAAGAGTATTTTCAAAAGTTTGCAGCGTCATGAACTTTTTAAAACTGACTAAAAGATGAAAATTTAGCATTAAAAAAGGGGGAATTCCCTCTTATACTTTTAATTTAAAATCCTGAAAGCTAAATACTTTTTTCTATATAAAACCAATAAAATATTTTGTTACTGATTTCAACATCATTGTTAAAATTAGGCTGCCATATCTTTTCTGTAACAGCTATTATGCCCCATCCCATGCATGTATTAAAGCTAACCAGGAAGTCTGACGAGATTAGTATGAAAAATTCATTTCCTTGGTTTTCAGAATTCTCTAAACTAAATTATGGACTGAATTGTTTGCCATAATTTCTGAATTTCCTCAATGAATATTCATCTCATTATTTTAACAAAATTACATAGGATAATTTTCTTCAAATTTATGCATCATTAATCGCAATTTTCACTGAAGTTTTTCTTTTTTGTGTGTTTGTCTATTTTAGGCATAATCGATAATGGATGAACAACAGATGCTGCTGCTTCGACAACACTGCAACGAAAGAAATGAACGAAAGAGGCCGATGATGAATATCCGAGAAGTCGTCCTACAGGGAATCCCTACAGGTTAGAGACTAATTCTTTCCTTTTTCTTCGTGGTATCTAAAGAAATTATACAGTTTAGGTCCTTCCTCCCTTATTAGGAGGCATTTTTGACGTTAGTAAAAGAAAAGTCTACTAAATCAGATTAGGATTCCCGACTGAACATAATTCTTCCAAACTTGACATCATGAGTCAAGCCGGCTGAGTTGTGGCATCTCAAGTGATTAAGTATTTTTTAAAGGGCTAAATTAACCTGCCTTAAAAACACTTTCGGATATAAAGTCCCTGGTTAAGAAAGAAGTAGGATAAGGATAAAGACTCGGGAAACATTTGTTTTTTTAATGCGCAGAAAATCTGATGGTGGAATAGAATAAGAGTGAAATCGCTGTAGGATTTCTAGTTTTTAAAGAAAACAGCATTTTATTGTTAAAAATGGCGGAACTTAAGATTTAAAACTATTTTTTAATTTTAGCCAACGAGTTAAAGACAAAAACTTTTATTTCTGTAGTTCCCAGATGTTTCTATAAAGCAGTTTTAACAATTTCGTATGTTTGGCATACTGCTTTTTATTCGTCAGCCAATCGTTTACTTATACACTTAAATCTTGTTCTTGCCACATCAACCTCCTCGAAACAATACAATAAATATAGTTTCTTCAAGTAGAGAAAATATAAAATGTATAATCATCCGTGATATTTTTATCTTTACAAGACTTAAGACCTAAATAAAATTCTAGTACATGTCTTGGGCTGGCTGCTGAAGGCAAAGTCTTGCAACATGCGCGCAATTTAATGTTTACTTTTAGATAAACAGAATTTTAAAAAAATTAACCTTTTTATTTAAAAAATAATTTGGTTTACGTTAATTTAAAAGGGTATTTCATCCGGTGTAAAAATGCGTGAATGAGTAAGTATGGTTGACGAATGTAGATATCAGTATTTGAATGAGATACAGCGGATGAACGCAGATCTGAGTAATTGAATGAAATCTAATAGATGAGCGTAGATTGGAAAATATTTGAAAGAAATATGGTGGACGATCGTATGCAAAACAGAAATCAACAGTGAGATTCAAGACTATAATATATATATATATATATATATATACACGTAATAATTTCAATTCGGTTTGAATTTAAGCTATTGTTAGCATAAAGTTTTGAAACTACAAAATAAACTACTAGAAATACATAAGTATAGAGTAACAAGAAAGTCACTTATGAAATCTGCATCAACTGGTCTTAATGTCATTAATTTCGAATTAATGAATGCGAAAAGCCTACATTAGTCACTTTTATGCCTTTTTAATTGTTTGAAATTATTTATCGTTCAGAAATAGTGAGAAAAAAATTATACTCTTTTATTTAACTTGACATGTTACATGTTTGTAAAGATGGAATTTTTTAATCGATTTCTTACAGGCTTCCTGATGAGCTTAATTTTCAAATATTCTATACTTGTGAGCTCTTGTTGACAATGTACTATTTTAATAGTTTCTTAATCTAACTATCAGTTAATCGATTAATTTAATTAAATTTTGATTCCATACCAGTAGCGCCCCCTTGTTATGAATTTAACAAAATGCTTACAAGATCCCATAATATTTATAACAATGAATCATAGATTAAAGACAAAAATTTAGAAAATAAAATAAAATTCAACTTTTTAGAAAAATAATAAAAGTGTGTTTTTAAAAATTGTTTTTCTTACATTTATTTTGAAAATTACATAAGCAATAAGAAGTGATTCGGCGTACACAGAATTCAGTTCTGGCCTCTTTCTTTGAAAGCAAAGTGTCACCACATGGATCTCTAAACATTCGTCACATCCTGAACATTACTGATAAAGCACACATCAATACTGTTAAAAATAGAATCGTAACTCTGGATAATCAATATTACATGGATAGAAATTCTCTTTCTATTTAGAAAGCATTCCAAATTGTTGTAATTAGAGAAATATAATACTCTTTGAAGCAAAATACGGACGATAAAAATTCTAACGATGAATATTCCAATTGAACATATTGCTAGAATGAAATATTAGATTGTAAATTAAATGTATAATAAAGCTCCTAAGAAGATCTATTTATTTTAATGTATATTAGTCTACCGAATTCACTTGAATAAAGGATTATTATTCCGTCCTCTGAAATTATGAGGCAGCCGTCTAATGAAAAGAACCGAAAGATGAAAAATAATTTTATTCGCGTAATTCCAGGTACGCTGTTCAAAGGGAGATTAAATTACGCAGTGTTTGATTGCTGTAATTAATCCTTTGTCAAACGTGTTGCTCCAAGAGACCTAATGAGTAAGTGAGTTACCGTAGTTCGAGTAGAACAAGAGGAAGAATATTGAGAGGGTTGTTAGACGATGAAGATGGGATCATGCTTTTTCCCAGTTGCGAAAAATTTATTAATTTGTCTTCATAATTCCTAACGTTAATGCATTTCCCGTCTTATATTGCTGTGTCGTTCACTATTGTCAGTGTAATGGTATCGTTTATAGAGTTGATCCATGCAGCGAATTAAATTTCGTATTGGAAAACTCGTCCTTTAATCACTGAAACTGAATGAAACAACTCTTTGTGTGATTATTGTGTCGGGAATTGTAGAAATAAATATAATAGCATTTGAATAAATGTAACAGCATTTATTTCCGTGTAGAAGTTGGCATTTCCTTTCACACTGAAGCTTGTATTAACAAATGGGATTATGCAAATTTGCATTCTACTATGTACCCTTAATTAAAGGTAAACTTTATTTAATGTATTTTTTTCGCAATAGAATAAAAGACCAAATTTTTATAAGATGATTTTTCTAACAAGAAATTAGACAACTTAAAAAAATGCTTTGCATTTAAAATATTCTATTACTTTCATGGCTACTTTGTTCAAGGCTTGTACGAAAGATGCTTTTCAATCTTTTGAAGGAGAAACATTTTTAGTATTACAATTGTAGGGTAATAAAATAAATGCATTTGGAAGTGAAATTCAGATTTCGAAATCTTTACAGTTTCGTTCTATAATTTGTAGCCTTCATCTTCTTGGTCTTCTTTTTTTGTTAGCATTTTGAAGGGAAAACTTATAACATTTTTGCAAAATATATAAATACATTCAGCAATCCTTTTCCATACATATGTACTAAATATTATAAATATCTTTATTGTTGTTAACAATAACAATAATTTTGCGTTTTTCATCATTCAAAGATCAGGCTTATCAGTTTATTCAAATGTAATTATCTGTCTGCAGCAATGCAACATAACCACAATTTAACTTCTTTCTCACATATAAGACCTTTCATATGTAACAACCTGTCTACAACATTGTAATTTAGCCACAATTTAATTTGTTTCACAAAACCTTTCATAAGACTTCATTTCTCATGACAGAGCATAAGTGTTTGTTAATATAAATTTCTTTGAGTTTTATATGACATCTAACTTAATTTTCAAGTTATATCAAATGCTTTAGACTGATTCATTAACTAAATTGGTTCACCTTTTGCCTTGCGGTATATTTTTACTATGTTACCAAATTGTCTGGATTCGCGAAATTGAATTCTAGTTGTTAATTCTACAAACTGCAGAATGTTCTCCTTAATTTCTTCCAAAATTATTTTGTTTTAAATTAATCGAAGGAAAAAAGACTTTTATTTTTACACGTTAGCTTGACTTGTTTCACGTTGGAAAAAATGAAGCATCGTAATCATTTTTTCACTCACTTCCTTACGTGCTAGAGTTCTGAAACTCTGTGCAATTGTGAGAGTCAGATGACAACGCAATATTTTATTATATTCAGAACTTATATATCAGTTAATTCCTTTATTTAATTTAGTTTTGATTCTGTACGAGATGAATTCGACGAAAGTTGATTACAAGATTCCATAATAATTAATAGTGAATATAATAATAATAGTGAATTATGATATATATTAATGAATAAAAATTCGAAAATAATAAAAATATAAACAATATGATAAGGAAATTAAACAACAATGAATATAAAAAAAGAAAATTCTTAAACATTCATTAAAATTTAAAATTATGATTAAATTTCCAAATAACTTAAAGTATTTACAGAAGCAACTAACGCTTTTGCGATTTTTTTTATTGATCCCCAGATTTTAAATAAGAAAAATATTACTTGCATTTTAGTATACTAATAAAAGCGTTCTTTTTAAAAAAATTTTATTATTTTTTAATCTTTTTTTCCATATATTTCTGCGAAGTTAAGAATTTAAACGACAACATTTCATACGCACAACTTCTTTTATACATATATATAGCTAAATTAGGAAGAAGAAAAAAAACCGTGTCGTACAACTTCTTTTCCTTCTTTTCAAACTAACCACTACAGTTATATTTATCACTTTTCCTTCCAATAACAGTTATTACTGAGCCTCCATTACAGTTTTCACTCAAATTTACAAGATGCCGTGGAAAAAAAAAATCGCCAGATGAAAATTTTACAAATTGTTGGATGAACAAATATGCAGCTGGGACGATATTTTGTGACCAAGTACAACGAAGTTCAGGGGGAAGGGCAGGTGTCTCCATAATAGAACGTAATTGAGGTTGACTCTTTAATGATAGGACCGTGACAAGTGTTAAGACAATTTTGCAATTACTGCTCGCGTCATTCTTGTTGGTGGCGTCCAGAGTAACATTTTGCTGTGTGATTCCTCCATCTCTCTTGGCAGCTGTATAATTCAGTTCTTTTGCATGAGATGGTCTGCTTTATGCGGTGTACTGAAGTCAACGCTGTCGTTTGATGTTGGAATAAGAGAATGAATATATAGAGCTAAAATTCGAAGAATTTAAAAGGCTTTTGATTTCTTATCTTATGAAGCTTGACACGGTTATGGAAGGTAAGCAGCATAATTAATACCGAAAGTTTCTTCTTATTTATCATTAATCTTATATTATTAAGCTTCTTATTTATGTACTTCCAGTGAATTTATATGTATATCATCAAAATTATTCGTTAGATTCATTTTCTAAAATTGATTTGTTCTTCTGGTAATTCAGCAATTTAATTCTTTCAAGAACTGATTTTTATCTGATAAAATGTTTTGCCAAAATGTTGTAATGAACTTTCACACGTTCTATTGAACCAAATTCGTTATCACAAGGGTTTTTTTAAATTATTTTTAGATAAAGCATTTTTTTTTCATCGGTGAAAGTAAATTTTCCTTTAATGCAGAAATGTTTAAACTTTTCTACTCACAGTTTCTTTTTAGCTTCAGAAAACTTTAATATGATTTTCCCTTGGCCTCAAGTAGTAGAAAAATGAAATATTTATAAAAAATAAATTATGCGGTATTTTAATCAAAAGGTTATGAGAAAAAATCAAGATTAGTATAGCTACTTCATTAAATTAGTTTAAAGCTTGAAATATAAATGACTGCTTTTGAATTCTTATTTATTTCTGTATTGAAGAATCTGACAGAAGATTAGGGTGCCATTCTCTTTAAGGATTGTCACAAATTTTTTTACATAATAGCATGCGGTTCGGAATCCATAGTTAAAGAAGCTGTGATTTAGGGCATACATTTGCGCTAAGAATGTTCATAATAAAAATTTTCGGTTGTTTTGAAAGCGTGTTTAGTGCCATAATCTTGAATCATATTATTATTTAATTTGTGATGACAAAGTATTAATAATATTCCGAAAAGTTTGAAACATATTTCTATATCCGTATCTTGAAACATTTCATGAAGAGATTTTAGGATTCCTAGTCCGGGTTAGCAAGCTTCAGAAAATACGACTACTTTTTTGTCGCATTATTTATTTTCCTTTTAAAACCTACATTTAATTGCCTAAAATAAATAGGGTTTTTTCGCTACTTGATTGTCAAAAGTCTGTCTGGAATGACAAAAGTCTTTAATCGTGAGTCATGAAAAGTTGCGCAAATTTATTGGTTTAGGTTTAATTTCGGGTAAAAAAATTGCAAGATTTTTTAATCTGCAATTTCGGACGCTTTTAAAATTTTATTTTTATTTTTTTTATTAAATGTAATGGCATTTTTTTTTCAACTTATCAATCAATGCGATTTGATCATAAAGGCTTCAGCAAGAAATATAATTTACCCGTATGATTTATCCATTTTTACATCTTGTGTGACTATAATAGCTAATGCTTGTCTATGACTTTATTGCCAACTAAGATTATTAAGCAAGGACTGTAAGTAAAGACATAATTCTGGTATAATTTCTGAGTATAAAAAAACTAAGAGATAAAAAAAATGGGCCCACCACCCGTAATGGTATAAAAATGGCGTTCGCAATTGATACACCGAATTAAGCATCATAAATATTTGACGGACGAACACAATTAGAATAGGAGGCTTCTCTTAATGGTATAAGAGTGGAGCTATCGCGAGAACCGATTTGACATTTGATTGGTAGATTATCGTCGCGTGCTGGGGATACATTCTGGTAGGTGATTTGCCCTTGAAACCACCGCGCCCACTGACCATGTGATCAGATAATTGTCCACAGTTAGAAGAAAAAAATAATAAGTAAATATTTGCGAGCTCTTTCCATTGTGTAGGGTGCCATTTCTCTGACGGTAAGTGAAAGACCATGCAATCGAAATTCCGCTCACGTTTACATTTGTTTGAATATCCAACGTGCCTTGCTTCTCTTTGATTGAAGAGATTTGATATAAATAATGCGACTTCCTGGACAGTTAGTGTCGCGGTAGTTTGTCTTCCTCCTCTCCAGCTGCCTTGATGGCGCTGCATGTCGTTACACATACAAGTGTTTTAACAATAGCAACCGTTTTCGGACACTATCTGACACCTTGAACTGATAATTATTTTAGAAAGTCCTCGGTGTTTGGATTGTCAAATTGCCCAAACAAAGTAAGGGTTACTGCATTGTTTCGAATATTTTTTATAACGTCTATGAACATATATATGAAATATGAGATATGTCTTATGAAGTACCTCAATTTTTGTTTTATGACTTTAGATCTTGTCGATGGCTTAAAAGAAACCTTTGGACTTCAAAAATAATAGCGGATAAATAACATTATTAATGAAGATTTGGCCAAATTTAAATTTTAGATAGATCTGCTTTCATAGAATTGATATTGATAAAATTTGAGCTTAAAATCATTCACACGTGGATTTAATATATTTATGCCAGTTAATATTTATTTCTGTAACCAATAAAGCAAGCGTTCCGTCTACTTATTCGAGCATTCCATTTAACAACCATTTTTTTTGTTGTTGTTTCAGTGCTTTAACACTCCTAGTGGCGGAGATGTCTTTTTCCGTCTTTCATGTTCAATTCATAAGCAGATCATTAGTATTTATATGCATGCTTTCTTAAACAAACATGAATGAGTATTCTTAAGATTTCAGAGGTATGATTAAATTCAAAAAAGATCGGTTCATTTACTTTAAAAGCTAAGTTTTCTAAGCTAAAAGCTATAAGATCAAAATAATTGGGCGCTCGGAGGGTTAATTGAAGCCAATAGTCATTTCATACATCAAAATTATTTTTGGCAGATCAAATGACAAATATTACTTCTTAAAATAAACTTAATTTTTTTATTATTTTTGTAATGAGTGTCAAGGATAATTTCCTAGAAATTTGGGATAAGTCTATAAATATTTTCGACAGTAATCTTAACTGATACATCTCTTAAAGACATTTTATTTTTGGCGATTGCGCAAAACATAATTTCTCAGATATTCTAGACAGATCTATCAAAAATTTTGACAATTATCCCTATTAACTCTTGTAAACGCGATTGAATTACAAACAGTGGAAGTCGTGTAACCATGAAATCCTATTAAATTGCCGTTTGACGTGTGCCTTACTTAACACAAGGAAAGATATCTTACATCGTCTACCGTGATAAGATTTCGGTAGCTGATTAGTAATCTTTTTGGTTAAGGTAAGTGCTTTAAATACGCTTTTAAGATTAGCCTTGACAACGATCAGATAATAGAATAAGCCTATTATAGAAGCTTTCTCCAATAGTATTTCATAGCTTAATGCTTTTGTTTTGGTTACACGAATCTATAAATGATGATAGATGCATGAAGGCAATGAAAACTGATTGAAAAGAAACCGCTTTCAGGTTGCTTTGAAATTCATACTTAACTCTTTCTCCTATTAGATATGCTTTATTTGATTCCTTATTTCATAATATTGAAGGAAAGCGAAAATATGTAATAAAATTTATTTTCATTAGTCAGATTTCTTATTTAAAAAGATAGAAAAGTGTACGAACAATATATTATCTTTATTAAGAAAATCGTCATTTTGAGAGACTTGTTGACGTTTTGCACCTCAAATTAAAATTTACTATAACAAAGACTGAATACGAGATATACAAAGATTTCAAGGGAAAAAAAATTTCTAAATGTTTTTGTTTCATAAACAAAGAATGAATGAAGGGCATAAAAAATAGAATAGAATAAATGGTTCTTTACTATTCTGTACGGATAATAAAACAACAAGCATCATAAAATATGCATTGACTTGCGTATGTTCATGAACTGGTTCTTTATAGGAAAACTAAATGCTTTCAGTAATGAATGTTCATGGATAGCAACATCATTGTCGACAATATACGCCTTGATCGTTCTTTAATTATAGTTTTAATACTCTTAATTAATAACATTAATTATTATTTTTAATACTCTTAACAAATAATGTTGTACTGACATATATTTTTATGAAATCAGATTAAAAGAAATTATAAATAAGAATTGCATTTCCTATTTAGCATTGCTAGTTCTCATTTTATTTTGTTGTCAATTTCTTTGACTGCAATTTTTCAAGGTTTGTTTTATTCTATGCATTTTTAAATTAAATAAAGAACATGAAAATAAGAATTGCTTTAAACGCTCATTTAACACTATCTTCCAGTGAACAACAATGTCTTTTTTAAACTCATTTTAAATATTTTACCTGTTAGACGTTTTAACTTTCTATAAGTTTAAACGTCTAACAAGTTTTTTTCCTACAATCATGTTTCAAGAAACAAAATTTGAAAAAAAAATTAATACCATCGACTACAGGGATTTGCACTTCCCACCTGCATTTCTTTGAAAAGTAAACAGGATCAATTATTATATCAATTAGTTTTTCTCATCCAACAACATAAGTCATCTTCTCTTCAATTGATTAATTATGTTGACTGGATTTTCATATTTTCAATACACTTTTGAATACATATACATTTATAAGTATTATTAGAGGATGATGTTTATATTTTTCCTCCAATGTAGTATCCTTATTCAGCATTGAATCAATTTCATCAAATTATCTATGGTCTCGAAAATCACTAAAGTAGATTTTGATCACCAAACTCACGCGTTTTCTATGAATATCACAAATTCGTTCAGGCTTAAAGAAGTTTGTATTCTTTTTGTCAAGTTTCACAGCTGGAATGTGATAACTTACAGAAAAATCACTGAGGAGACTAAATTTTTGTATCTTACAACATCCAGATTTAAAATATGATCTGTTACAGCAAAAGTTTCTTTATTTAAATTAAGAAGGAAATGAGCAGATGTGTGAAAGGTTAGATCTTTGATTGCTAAACATAAGTAAATAATAATAAAAGTAAGTAGTAAGTTTGGAGCAGTTGAAAAGTGTGTTGCGTTTAGATTTTGTAGAAAGATCCTGAAGAGCACATAAACAAATGGCTTAAGGTCCGATGCCTAGCATTTACGAATGGTTTAGACTTTTTATCTACTTTTTAGAACATTTAAGTGTTTTAACTGTTGAGAGTAAAATTCTAAATAATTAAATTAAGATTTTTATAATTATATCTAAACTACGCTCGTTGTTCTGAAGTTAATAAACATCACAACTCAAAGAAGCAAAAAAAATATTGTCAAGAAAAAAATATTTAGGAATCCACGAATTTATTTCTTGTCTACTTACTTTATTAAATTATTTTGAAATGTATTGAAAAACAATTGTGTTATTAGTATGTTGCTTGAAATTTTTGTTAAGTTTCAATGCTATTGAACTTTGATCCCCCTAGATTCTTTCAAGTTAAGAAATACACTAATACCAATTGTTCTTCGATACATTTCAAAACAATTTAACAAAGTAGACAAGTCATTAATAACAAATCAACACCTCATCACGTTGACTTAAGACACCCTCGCAATAGTTTAATCAATAACAGTTAGCTACTATATCTTCTTTCCTAACCACAGAATGTTGAAAGAAAGTGATAAATAAATATCGAGAAGTAACAGCGGCGTTGTAAAATTACCCCCACGCCTATCACTTTCGACGGCAGATCACTCTGTCCACCCTCTATCACCTTGGCCCCGGTTTCTCCGATACCCGTGGAAGAATAATAACTTGCTGATGCCCCCCCCCCCCCTTTTTCTGGAGAGACGCATGAAAAAGCAATTTTTGACAAATGATGCAATGGCGCTGCGGTGGGCGGCCAAATGGGCGAATTTGGTGGACGTCACGCGCTTAAAGTGGATCATCAGGGTACACTGTGTAAGTGCGCCCCTTTTGTACTGCCTTCGGCACCAGGTAAGCATTAGAAGTTGAAAAGGTACATATCCCCCCCCCCCCCGTTCCCGTGCCAGCCCTCCATTCTCGATCCCGTTTCTTCCTTCAAAAAACCTCCCTTTCTCCCTATTTAGGGGCGGGGAAGAGGGGTCGTCTGGCAGTTGTAGAAAATAAAATTTCGTGTTGATCAAGTGCAGAAATGGAAGATAGAGGGAAAATTTTTAGAAAATTGATGAAGCATATTTTTTTTATTTTTTATTAGATGGCAAAGAAAAAGCTAATATCTTTTTAAAATTGCTTTCTTTAAGGTTTACTTTCTTTTAAAAAAAATACTAAAGTGTCACTCTCACTGTTTGTACATATAGTGGAAATGTTTTAAAAATGTTTAAATTTCGAAATTGAATATTATAGATATATATTTTTTTTTAAAAAAAAATAGGAATACTTCTTTGTTCAATTTATCTTTTACTATACGTATTTAATTTTTTTCCCTTAAAGCTTTCCAAATATAGATAACTGAAACAAAACTGTTTTTCAAAAATTGAGCTTAGACTACTTAGATTAACGTCCCGTTATGAAAACTACACTACGGTTATTTTGAGAAGGACTTGGTAATTTCGAATTGTGGTCGTATGACACCTGAGCCTGTACGCCTGTCTTCAAACTTCCATGCTACACCAACGTGAGGGCGTTTCCTTTATTTTATTAGATATATGCAATATATATAACATCGTCCTTTAGGTGAGGTGTAAGTAAGCATCTTGAATAAGAAGACATTTGTAATCCACAATTTCTATTTATTCATCCGACTTAAAGGTGGTGGTACAATTACATCAAACATATAACGTAATCATAATTTAATGAACATCCATGACCAGGATTGAAGAGTATACACGTAAAAGCGGCGCTTACTAGGTGAGTTATATAGTTAAAAAGAGAGCGTTAAAAATATGCAGAGAGCTTAGATAGTGGCAAAGAGGGGAGTTCCGAAGAATCTCGTGACTCAAGAAGTTGAAGAAGAAGTGCAGTTCTTTAAGATTGAAGTAGAAGTAATTCATTTCTACTTATAAATTAGGTGGCGTTAAAAAGGATTTAATTCCAAAATGATTAAATTAAATCATAATAAAGAGATATCTAATATATAAATATCTAATTTATAATAATAATGGTTTGTTGGAATTAAAAGGACCAGTCGCTCAAGTTGCGGGAACGAATCTTACTTATATATAATAATATTTCTTTGAAAATCCAGTTTTTAATCTTGCATCTAAAACTTATTTTGAGTCTCAATTGAAGTTAATGTTTAGTAAAATTCCCCTCTCACCTTTTCTTCTTTTTATAATTTTTGTAGATAAGAATAACCCAATTAATATCTTTTTTCTATGTAGATAAGAATAACCCAATTAATATCTTTTTATGTTTCGTATGTTAATATATATTCATTTATTTAAATAGAATGCCAATTATTAGTCAAAGCGTTTATTTTATTTCTTCCTTCTATTGGCGGTACAATATTTTTGCAATATTTGCTACTATCGATTGTTGTTGATTCTTAATTCTTCTTTAATTAAATTATTAGTCGCCTTCGGTGACTAACTTCCTCACCACTATTGTTGCTTTTTCTTCATTTCATTTCTAAATTTGGAGCTAAGCTGAAACTTTAAAAATAAATTTATAAGGAAATGTTTATTTCTTGGATAATAAATAACTTGAACAACTATCAGTACATTTGTTAGTGACACGTTGTTTGTCCTGCACATAAGCATTGTCACTTGATTAAGAATTTTTCTTATCCATTTTTTTATTCATTTCATTTATTACTTTTTTATCCTTCTTATTAGCTGATATTGTTATTGAACTTCACTCGATATGATCTTTCATTTATATACATTTCTGGTTCTGTTTCATAAAATGTAAGTATAAGATTGAAAATAAAGTATTTATTTTTCAAACATCATAATCTCTTTTTTTAACTATGCTAAATTTTAAAAAATTACATTATAATAGTTTTAAGGTTTGAATGGGTTGCTATTTCAACCTATACCTTCAACTTACATATAACTATTTGGAGACAGCCCCCAAGCTTTGACTGGGAGAATATAATTCATAACAATGTATGTCAGTTCTATATTGGAGGGGGAGGACATATATACCTACCGCCAGGATTCTCGTGCCACCAAATGTTTCCTAATCGGCGATACACTAGCGGGTGGAGCTCTGAGCGTGTCCAGTTTTCCTCCCCCCCCCTCTCCCTAATAATACCTGTCGCCCTCTGACCTTTTAGCACCCCCTGATGATCGTGCGTTGCACCCTGGGTGGGGTTGGCGAAACGATATTTCGCTTCCCTAAAATTTTAATCTATTAAATTTTGGGCGCGGTTCCCTGCGGCGCCTTTTTGAAACCTACTGTTAAACTGCATTAAAGGTGGTGATGACTGAGCGTACGTTATATATTTTTCACAAATAAAAATGACAGCGAATAGAATAATGGCACAAATGTATTCCACGGAGACCTTAATCTGTAACGGATACTTTTCACGTAATTCAAAGGATATTTTACGATTCGCAGCAAATTTTATGTTATGAAATTATACGTCTTCTCACCTAGTACCTCATCTAGCTCATTTCACAACTACTAATTGTACACTATTCAGTAAACACCTACTGCTAAATACCGTAATTGATATTATCTTTAAAAATGCAGAAGGTACACTCTACGTGTAACTTCTTTACAAAATTCAACAGAAATGAAATTCTTGCTTAAATTAGGTTATTTATTTATTTATTTTGGAAACTGTAATTTAAAAAATGGCTCTCGTTTCAAACGTTGGGTTAAAATTTTGAAGGTAGCAGAGAGCTGTTATAGATTCAACAAAAAAAGTTCACCAACTAGGAAGTATTATGTCCTAGTATTTTATTTGTCGTTTAAGATCGCCTACTTAATTTTTATAAACCATGTAATTCTCTGAGACCTCCGGTTATTAGTTAAGTCTACGAAACTTTTCTTTTAATCTGTTTAATGTGAATCTATTGAATGGACTTATTTTTTTATAAATTTTTAGATATTTCTTTCTGATTGTTTCAATGAAGTAGAACTTAATTTAATTGCTCCTAAGAAACAATGAAAGAGATTAAAATCCACGAAATTAAAGTGTTCCGTGTTTTTTAAGGAGAAAAGGATAATAATAATTATTATATTAGTAACGGGAGAGATAAACTGTTTACTAATAAGGTTCGACCAAAAATCTCAAATAACTTCTCGTGAATCAAAAGAGAATTGAAGATGATTTGAAAATTACAGAATTTTTTTTCCATGTTGTGCTATAAATTACTGAGCCATAGAAATGATTTTCAAAGCTATTTTCTGCAAATCGCATCCTAGAGTTTTATGTTATCGACATTTGCATACGTTCATTTCCTAAACAAATCTCACTAACGTGATCCACTCTAAGGCAGATTTAATATATAGATCTTTAAAGACCGTTTTATATATTTTTATAAATTATTATGTTGAAATAGTTAGTAGTATTGTCTTAAAATTTTAATTGTATTAAAATGTAATTGTATTAAAATTTTTTTAAGATTATATATTATTAGTTCTAATATATATATATATATATATGTATCAAAACAAACAAACAAAAAAATACAAGAATATTATATCAAGAATCGTATATATATACGATTCAATAAATTCATCATGGCATTTTTAAAGACAAGATTAGTATATCACAATAGTAAGTAATAAGTGTAAGAAACTTCACCTGTATTTTACAAAAATGACGGTGACCAGATAAGTTAAAATAATTTGTTTTATTTTATTGATTAAAAATACTCATTAGTTCGAGTTTGCTGTTTAAATTTTATTCTATCATGATGTTTGATAGCTTGTGAAGCAAATTCTTTATGTGTCAGAAATTTTAAATCTCAATTAAGTGTAAGATGCTTGTTTTGAAATTATACTACCTGAAGAAGCATAACGAATAAAAGTGGTTTTATCATTCCTGTCTACTCGTGAATTTCATATATAATTTAATTAATTGATTCTTATTAATTCATTATTTTAAATAATTGATAAGAAATGTATGCATTTGTAATATGAAGATTAAATTTACGTTAAAATTACCTATAAAAAGAACTATAATAACGCGCGTGTAATTAAATTTAATTTAAAGGTATTTTTTTCTTTTACATGACCTAAATCTTCTTAATGTGTGCAACATTTTATGAATTATTCATTCGTAAACGAAACCGAAAATAAAATAAAAAGGAAAAGAGAGAGAGAGAGAGAAATGACAATGAAGTTTCACGATGATGCCGATAGATGTCGCTGCAGAAATAACGGGAACGTAAGACTAGTGAATCAATACCGAAATTGTCTCGCATCCTTTCCCCCCAGCGAAGAATAAACATTTTTTCTTTTCTTTTCTTTCTTTTTTTATAAGCTTGAAAATTTTCATCTTTCTTTTCTTGTTAATTTCATTACTTTTAGATCTTGCATTTTTTTTAAATTGAGAAATAGGTAAAATACGTATTGCTTGCTATAGAATTCGGTGTCAATATTCCAAATAGAAAGAATCTTCAAGAAATCAATAAGTCAGTGAGTAAAACTCAGGGCATGCTGATGAATTTAAAGAAAGAAAAATCATTTATATTGTTACACATTTGATAAACAGTCTTTCACTGTGTAAGATATTTCAAAAATTCCTCATGGAAATAACATTTTACAAATCATCCCAACAAATTGAACTTCAGTAAGATTACAAAAATCCTTGTTACTTCTAAAGCGAATAATGCAGTTTACTCTTTGTTTACTAGCATTAATTGCTGTTTTAATTTGTTTTTGAAAATGAGCTTTTGTTTTGATTTCATATTCAATGAAATAATTATTAACGTACTGTTCTGAAACCAAGAAAAACCCTCAAAAATACGAAATTTATACAAAATTTACAGATTTCTTTGTTG
>BGPR01000264.1:381282-448627 GCA_013235015.1 Araneus ventricosus | reverse complement strand
TTTTTCAATTTTGTTTTACTATGTCTCACAAAATAGTGTTTCAGTAGATGTTTACATATAATTTGAGGTTTGCAGCAGTTTCCATTCTTTAGCTTTTTTCAAAAACCAAAATTGCTTCAGAAAGTTCAAAAACCTACGAACACCTGTTGGTTCTCTTATTTTTCCCGCCTTACCGTTGGACAAAGAGCTCTTAGTAAGCCCTTCTTCAGCATCCTGTATCCCAAATCTGGAACGAATAACTAAATTATAAAAAACATCATCTAATAACCCTTGCTATAAAGCGAAAAAAGTTGATTTATAAGTGAAAAAAATGGCTTTTCACGATTTTGCCCGCAGCCACGGTCACGAGATTCGGTTAAAAAAAGCTACGCCTCAAAAGTACGAACTTAGCACTCATTATTGCGTAATTTCCCCCCTCCTAACTTTTTATACACAGAGTAACCATAGTGCTGCTCATCTCCAAGATAATCCATGTATTTTGCTGAACCCTCCCCGGTGTTTCGTTCTGCTGGATCGTGGTCATTACAAGGATCCCTAGACTAATGCTCTAAGAATACACAGAAGGAAAAAAAATGAACCGAAAGGAAATCATTTAGGTCATATGTCTGCTCTTTGAACAAGGCTTCTATTGTTCAAGTCCAGACGTTCGGTTATGTAAGCGAAGACATTTCTTTGATTTGCCATTTTTTTTTTATGTATACTTACTCCTGTAGCGTTTTGTACATGGGCATCTCTTAGCTATCTGGAAAGTCAAAGAGCTTTCGTTCTGTGAAAGTTATTTCCGTAAAGTGAACAGCCTCCAAGATCCGCCTTCAGCTTTAACTAAATTTGAATCCAGACGTTTTCACTTAAGTAAACAAATATTCGTATACAGCAAAGCACCGTTTATACGTTTCTCATTTATACGTCGTTTTCGTTTATACTTTGTTTCATCACAATCCCGATTCATACGTATTCACTGTAATGATAAATTGCTTCGTTTATACGACGCAAAGCTTCGGTTAAACGTCGTTTCCCCAGTTCTAAAACTTTAAAATTTCCTCTTTTCCAGTATGTGAACTGTGATAAAGCTATCATGACTTCGAAATTATTTACAATTGATAAATTAATAGAAAACAAATTGTCTGTTGGTAATTTAAGCGGCGATGAAGTTATTCCACCTTCCTTTAAAGATGCAATGGACTCCACTGAAAAACTTCGAACTTTTATCTTTTGTCAAAAGAACAGTGAAAAAAATCCAAAGAACCTAATTCGATATATAATATCGTAATTAATATACACGGACAATCAGCGCGTCAGACGACGATTCAAGATTATTTTAATCAAACGCCTACCTGCATGCACATAAATCGTATAATATATGTGTAATTAATACTAAAGATATGCAATAAAGGAACCTTTTTCTCACTCTTCTGATAAATTTTTAATTTTAAAATTTAATAATTTATTCCCATGTAGTACTATCTTAAAAAGCTTTAAAATTAGTACTTTTAAATGAATTTGCATTAGTAGTATTAAATTTGAGATAATCAAAGTTGTTTCGTAAAATTTCGATAATTCGTCTTTTCATTTATACGTCGTTTTACGTCAGTCCCTTGAAAGACGTATAGACGGTGTTTTACTGCATTTTAATTTAACTGGAATCGAATGCAACTTAGTGATTTACCAGCATCGCCTATTTGTCTTATTGATACTTCTCTTTTATTGTCATATTAACCATTGTGATTTCCGAATATAGAATATTATTTGAATGAAATTTGTATTAAAAAAAACAAAACCAAACACAAGAAATTTGATTGATTTTTTGATTGATTTTTTTGATTGATTGAAACGGATTTGTAAAGACAGAAGTAAGAAAATTCATTGCGAAGCAACGCCAAAAAACACAGCAATTGTTCAGGCTTAGAACCAAAATAAATTTCTGCAACCTGTAATAAAATAAAAGTTGAAAATTACAGTCTTACTTATTAATAAAACAAAAGTTGAAGATTACAGAAGACTTAGTGTTCCACAAAGTCTGCAGATAGAAAATACGAGAAATATTAACAATACTTTGCGCCGTGTTCTGTTTCAGACATGTTCTTGACAAGCGATGTTTTGGCAAAGATTTTGAGACTGCTCTTATGCAGTTGATAATTTGATGTTAATAGAGTCAATTCATTTTCACTTAAAACAACTCAGATGCTCGAAGTCAATTTAATTTGCAATTACTTGTGCGTTTTACTGGTGGAAAAGTTTTAAAATAGCGTACATGTGCTGTTATTTTTGTCATGTGACTGTGATCATGTGAACTGTCTTCACTTGCCTCTCTTGTATATATTTTAGTCGAAATACCTTTCTAGTTCATTAACGCACTGATCAATAGCAATCTTGAAATCCAGTTAGAATGACGTATATATTATTATCCAATAACTTACTTAAAATGTGCACTAACTTCTTTTTCAATTTCAAAAGAAGTTTATGTATTTTTCTCTTAAACATATAATTATTTAAATCTTCTTTATCTCTTATCGAATTTATACCATAATAAAGAAATTTTTATGAATAAAAATCTAATTCATAAAACCTTACAAGAATTAGTAGCGGCATACAAAATTTTGCAGTTTGTATAAACGGGCGCATTTCTTAATGAGAAAATGAAGTGACATTTGAAATGGCAGCAATTATTTAATGAATTTGCTCCGTTTTCAGGTAAACATCTACAGATCTATCCTTCCTTCATGCCATTTTGAAAGAACAGTGCCTTGGAAACGACGAAACCTCATAATAAAATAATACAAATCCTGAATCAGAATATGAATTTTCATTTTCTTATCCAAAAAAGAAACAATTGAATTAAATAATTGTTTACACATGCGATGAATTCCCGTGATTCATACCATTTAACTCCGAAGAAAATGAAGAGGCTTAAAGAAAATTAAAACGGGCTTCTGAGATTTGTTTAGACATGAAATATAGCTGATGCGCAGGAGCCAGACTTGCTCATTTTTGATGAGATTTTACAAATAATGAAAGTTGCTGCTGCTGCCGACTTCATTTTCTTCTCGTATTCGGCTACCTTACCTCCTTTTCTTTTCCTTCTTCTTTTTCTTTTCTTTTTTTTTTCCCCTAATGTTTGTTCTCTCGACGTTTTCTTAAGACGAAAAATTGGATTTTGTTTTCATTTCTTCCCCTCTTTTTTATATATATTTTTTATTTCTCTCCCAATCCGAGTTCAGGTACCTTGTATTCTTCTCTTTTGGAGCATTTATTTAGAGAGTATCCCACCTTCTTTCTCTCCCTTCCCCTCTCTCTTTTAACTCATTCTCTTTTGAAATTCTTGCTCCTCCCCTTCAGCAAGCGGAGGTTTCCTTTATCTTCGATGGAAAACATGCAAAGAGAAGCAGCAGCAGAACGCATCACTATAAAACGGATTATTCCTGCGTGCGCCGCGCGTTAATTGATTCATTACATCCTGGTGGTCATTTCAGGATCACTGGAATAAAAGAAGGATCAACGCTTTAAATGAAACAAAGAATTTTAGAGGCAAGGAATCTACAGATTTCAAAATAAGATTTAGGATTGCTAGAGATTAGAAAAAAAGCCTGTACTATTGTTGAATTAAAAATAAAATGTTTTCTTGGTCGAGATAATTAATGTGATTTCAAGAAACAATGCATTTCATGCAAGTTTATTTGCTTCATTTGAAATGAAGAAGTTATTAAAATAATTTATTCTGCGAAAAAGGATTAAAGGAATTAAAAGTGTTAATTTCAAAGAGTGCTATGGTAATTATGGTTTGTTATTAAAGGTATAAAAGAGCAAATATACTGTTTGAATAAATTATACATTTGTGCGCGTTCCTCATTTTTCATCTCACGCTCATCTCATTTTTTACCCTCATATTCTTTATGGGAGCAATATCTCTCTAAAAATTAAAAATAAAAAAGGACTTTAAAAAATAGAAAATATGTGCACAAAGCAGTTTTAAAAAAATTATGACCATTTGCTTCGAAAAGTTTGATTCCAAGCTTATTTCATTTTAAAATATAATGATTTCCAAATTTAATTTATTTCGGAGCATAACATCAGCTTACAGCAAAATACAAATACATTTTTTTTAATTTTTCCAAAGAGAATTACAGATTCCAGTGTCTCCTTGTTCTTTTGAAGGTCTGCGCAGATTCCCTTAAGGAATTAATTTTTCCATTTTTAGACCTTTCTTTTTATAGTTAATTTCATACAACTATAGTAAATTTGCCTAAATTTAGTAAAATTTCTGCCCGTAATGACTCTGAGAAGTAATTTCTATGATTGTAACCATATTTCCCCCTAATAGTAACGAATATTCGGCAATTATTCGGTATTCGGCACTTTTGTCGAATGCTAAGTAGATATTCGGCCGAATAATTTCAAGATTATAATTTTTTAAAAAAAATGTTCTTTTATATATATTTATGAAAGAATATTGTGGAGAATTGCCTTTCAGTATATTTATTATAAAAAAAACTCCTAAAATCTACTCAGTTTTAAGTAAATGCGGTGTAATGTTACATATCATTTATCATTATAAAGCCTGAAATTATGATGCAAGAACAATAAATCAGCATTTTCAGTAAAAATTATGTTCCGTTAGGCTTCTTTTATATTACCAGATACAGAAAATAATGTTCACTATATATTTTGCTTGCAGGAGCAGAAAAATATTTTCTTGCTTACTTTGCAAATCTTGGGCAATTTTACGTATTTTTCCCATCAATTAAGTGAATACTCCATCCCAGCTCTTAGAAGTTCTTTATCAAAATAGCAATTTATTTCTAATAATTTTAGTTTATCCACTTAATTTTCTTCTGTGTTTGTCATTGTCATGTTCTGCAATGATGACTCTTTTATTTCTGTGAATCAATCCCAAAATGAAGAGGATTTCTCCTTTCTTATTGTCGGAATTAAGATATTTTAAAATAAAATAAAAGATATTAAAATTTTTTTAATGTATAGACATATACTTTTATTAATCTTTAATTTTTTTTAATTTAAAATTTCAGAAATATTTTACTTTTAGTCAGCAGTGAAATGTTTTTAAGAAGTTCATATTCGTTACATCCCTAAATGAAATCACCAGCTTTGAAATGAAACCCTTTTTAAAATGCTAGTTTCTATAGGTTTTCCTGTCAGTTTCACTAAAAATTTTGTTTCAAGCACCTTAATCCCCTACTATTTTCACATCTTATTTTTTCCCCTAAAATAAAGAAAACATTAATAACAAATGAAAAAAATAAGAAATAGAAAATGAATTATTTTAAAATATTGGTATGTTGAAATTTGGTTCTTTTTATTATAAATATATTATTATTTTTTTATTTAGCATTTAGTACCAAAAAAAAGAGCGCCGCAAAATATTGGTCATGTATATTTGGCACTAGTTACTCAGAGAAGCTGACGTTTTTCTATTATTTTACAAGGAAAGATAAAAAAAAAACCTGCATTATATAAATAAATAACTGTGCAACTCTGAATATGCAACAAAAAAATGGAAAAACGTTTTTTAAAAAAAAGAGTAAAAACAGCAACAGAAAAAAAACTACTAGAACTGTATAAAACATTACTGTCAGTGCAGTTTCTCAGTGTTTCAGGACGTTTTTAAAAAATGTTTTTCATTTCATTATTTAAAAAATTGATTGTGCAAAAAGTATACCTGACTAATTAAGATAGAGGTTTTTAGTTTCATAGCATAGATAAGTCATATACAATTACATATACGCAAATCACTGGAAACTATACAGATAGCATCCTATTGTTAGAGCGTACTAGGTTTCATTTCCATTGTTTCATGGATGCATATAAAATTTTGCATTTTAGACAATATTCCCTTTTAAAAAGTTTGCTTGATTTTATTAATCTTCTTGATTGCATATATTTTTATTTAATTCAAGTCAAGTAATTTGACTTTTGAAATTAGTATTCCTTGTCCGAACAACCGTAGCGTATTATTTACAAAAACTGTTCCTGTATCTTTGATTTATTTCAAGTAAAACCGGATATCTGAAATGGCTATTTCTTCATTCTGAGGAATGTTTCCGTTGAGTAGTCCCGGTTTCTTTGGTTTCTATAATAGCAATAAGAGAATAATTGATTATTTATTTTTTTAAAATTTTAAACGAAATGAAAAAATATATATAAAAAAGTCTGAAAATTTTTATTGAGAATGGGGGAAAATATGTACATAGAATTTCATTTTCTCGACTTGATTTGCTTACAACTGAATTCCGTACTTCATTTTATTTAGATTTTATGCATAACGTTTAAGTGTGTGGGGTTCCAAGGAATCTATGATGTTTCTTGGAAAAGTATGACCTGTTTTATTTTCGAAGCCATTATACAGAATATATACATATTTTTTAAAGAATGACGAAAAAGGAATTTTTTCTTTTGAAAAAATGCATTTCCAATTGGAAAAAGCGAAATATTATTTAGCAACGGATTCGGAAACCCTCCGCGCTTTTGCGCATGTTATTTTCATCAAAATAGAGGGAAACTGAAGAATGGAAGGGTGATGTTTACATTTTACTGAGCGTGATCTAACAAAGAGCTCCGGAAATTCGCTCATTTGACTCATTGCCTGACACCCCTTTCCGGTGTAAAATCGTCCAAAAGTGGTAGTCTCGGAATCCGTTGCTGAACAGTAAATAGAGAAGAAATATTCAAAATGAAAGCTATTGGGTTTTTCTGTAGAAAGAAAAAATACAAATGCTGGATTACTTATGGCTAAAAAGCAAATTGGATTGGCCTATTCAATTGTCCATAAATACCCTCTTCATAAAAACCTTTTAAAATTTCAACACCTAGTCTCACAAAAAAAACATCTTACAGTTCTGTCAAGGGGAAGACAAGATGTGTAAATTTTCTTTAAAAATTGTATATGATTTACTTTAAGATTATTTTACTCAGAGCTGCAATGGCGTGTGGCCTCTGAGGAGAATCGCCATTTTGGTTCTTTTACAATTTTCTTCCATTTTGTTTTCATTCTAATTGTATTTTTCGTTCTATTTTGCTTTTTTGTGTTTTATTTTAAGGCTTTATTAATGCCCATTTTTTATAATTTTTAACTTATTTTTCTAAGTTCTAATTTTTTTTTCGTGTATTCTATCAGAAGCAGCTGCATATGCGCCTTTCTGTATAATGCAAAAGAATTTTAATTAATTTTTAATTCAAGTTCTATTAATTTTTAATTTAATTTTCGTTAATTTTATCAATTTTAACTTTTACTTTAAGTAAAAACGATAAGAATTCCAAGGAGTACTAGAATTTTTTCCGACAACTTATATACGCTACAGAAAACTGCAAATAGTTCAGAACGATTATTATCACATTTTTTCCTTCCATCTAAATCACAAAAATTTCTCTTGATGTCCTCATATCCATGTAAAGCATTCTTGATGGCTCCATTTAATCTCCCGTGCTCTTCTCTAAAAAGTTATGTTTTATTCATCCGAGCTCAAAATGGCTCAAAATATTGAAAAATGTATAATAAACATCCTGTCGAAACTTCCTTCAGAGGAAGCATCATCACAGACGTTTGGCATTTCCTTCCTGTGTTATGAGACAGAGCCCTAAGTGCCCACCACAACCCAGTAATTTGCTGCATTGCCTTCCTTGGGGCCTCGTGGTCTTAAGTATTAACGTACATATTTATTATGCAACCATATTTTTCCTGTTACTTTAAAAAATAAATTGGTAGCTTTTTATGCAGTGTACCTTAAATATTAAGAGATCAGGCCAATAATATGTTGGTTTTTTTTTTCTGGATGTGCTTAGAGAATATATATATTTTTATTTTTTATTTTCAGACAACGTTTGAAGGGATTTTTTAAGCTTGTTGTCATTTGATAGAATGGTTTTCTGAAGAGTATATTCCTTAGTTTATTTTATCTTGAATGGGTTTTCATCAAACCGTGAAAGATTTTTTCATTTATGAAAAGACACATACTAGCTCTGTGATTTTAAATTTTCGATAAATATTCTATCGAATTTTCTATTACTGCAGGTAGTTTTTAGCATTTGCACTGCAACAGAATTAAAATAATGTTTTCTTAAAGTGAACTAACTGCATACAGGTTTGATAAATTATGATACATGAAGCATTTTGTAAAGAATGCTGCCAATTATTTTCATTTTTAATGATGTTTGTAGAGCATTTTTAAAAGAATTAGACTAATCACCATATTCATAGTAATAATTAATTTTATTTATTAATTGTATATACAAGGACGAAACGTCCGAAAACAGGTTTAAAAAAATAAGCAAACTGCTGTAATAAATTATAATTTGGTTCTTTAAAGACTAAAATTTTAGAGTTTATAAAAACGTCAGTTAATTTTAACTTTTCTAAGATTCCAATTTTCTGATTATTTCTGTGCTCTTTTTGTCAATAAAACTCCACTGAAAATATCTGTCATACAATCCATATATATTTCAAATGTTCCATAAACTTTTGTTAAATAAAAAGTTTTCATCAAAAATATGCTAAAATGAATTTTTCTCATAGCTATAATGCATTTCACAGAGTATAGAAAATGTTGTTTCTGGAACTTCAAAATGTATTTTTTAAATTTTCCTTTCTCTTTCCAAAACTTATAATCGATAATTAAGTGAATATAAATGAAATGTAATTAATTAATTTGATTAATGATAATACTTTCTAATTAAATATATTGTTCTTAATCTTAGGTTTGTTAATAAATAGATAATAATAGAGTAGATATCTTAGTAATTCAATAGGTCTTTTAAGAGATTCCAGAAAACCAGAAAATGCAATTTGGCAATCGTTTATAAAGAGCATTTTGCATGATGTTCTTGTGCTTGCTTTTAATTGTTTTATAGGGAAAAAACCATTTATTTTAATACTTGAATAATTAAATTACAGTGGTCAGTTGTTTTAAAAGTATGTAAATATTGATCTTAAAATATAATTTTTGCTTTTCTATCATAAATAAATGAATCTTTGCTTAAAACAATAAAAACAATAATTAACTGCATCATTGTTTTAGCCCAATTATTTTATATTCCACCCCTTGCTTCTTTTAAGTGCCGGTTTCAGGTGTTGAGAGCAATTATCGGTTATTTATCAATATCTTTTAATAAAAGAGAAAAGTAGATTTATGAAAACATTAATATTCATAATAATAGGAGAGCATTACGAAAGCAAACTTCTACTGTATAATTATTAATATGCTTGGCTTTTAATTTTTGCAAGAATTTCATCTCCGAAACATTTAATGTAAAGCTGTTATTTATTTCGGCATGAAGTTATTCATAGTTCATTCTCGCATTTTCTTTGTACGTAAAATAATTAAACCTTTGATGATCATTTAAACGGAGGCTTCCACTGCTTTTACCTTTGACGCCATTCGGGTTAAAATTAATGATTTCTTTAGCACTGCTTCTTATTTCCTGCTCCGAGTCTGGAGTTATAATTAACGTTTTTGCTCTTTTTTAAAGGAGTACTGCTGCAAGACGATGTTTCTTTTTTCATCTAGTCTTGTGATCATGCGTACAAATGTGAATTAGAATTACACGAATAAAATAGTATAAAATAAATTTCATTTATATATACAAATAGCTTTGATTAAGTATTAAATTTCTTCAATTATTAAAGAATTTTTAGGAAGGTTTTAAACATGATATATGTTTAGGAGAAGCTTTTTTTATATATAAAATCCGTTCATGTATTTGAATTCCCTTACAAATATTAAAAAAACATAGTCAAAGTTATGTAATCTTTGAAGTTTGTGCATTGAAGTTGCAATTTGGCTGTCTTAAATTCATGGTCAAAAAGACATATATCGTAAGGGTTCTCAATAGGTTTTAAAGCAAGGCAAGTGCGCGTAATCAAGTGCATATTGAAGCTGGGAGCAACGATAGGAAATGAAAAATAATTGTACATAGTTATTCAACTATAAACCAACTGTTATTTTATGGATTTCGGATTCACTGTCGAAAATTGTACTTAAGTGCTTATAATTCGCCATCCAAAATCCAACCGAATGCAGTCCTTTGCACAAATATTTATAATATGGTAATTAATTTTTGCAGAATGCTGCAACATTAGAATTTTTTCTGGATTGTTTTACGAAAACAACTGAATCTCAAAACGTTGTCCTTCAGTTGGGCCCTTATTGAATAACTACGCCAAATTAATAATAAGCAAAAGTAATTTTAATTAACTTATTTGTGAAGTTTTAATGAAATGTTTCATATCAAAAGTGGCTCTCTCAATCATATTTGCTTACTAAAGTAAAATCTGACTAAATACTCTATGCTGATTCTTTGTATCCTCAAAATTTCTTTACTTAAACTTCTTTGCGATCTTCGCCCATAGTTAAAGAAATTCTAGTTAAATATTTATCGAGGAAACATGTTTAAGGTATCCGAACATGTTGAAAAGTCGATTTTCGGCCAAAATTCCCTTTTTTTAATTTTTGATGATATGGATAGTTCATTCATTTACCTTTCTAAAACATATTTACTTTTGTCGGTACGTTAATTCGAAAACCGGAAGTGGGCGTTTAATTAACCGAAAGTTGTGATTTAAATGACAGAATCCTGTCAAATTTCTTTTAAACTGCATTTTTTCAAGTTAATATGATGTTAGTATATTTTTAGGAATTTTTTTTAAAGTTTAGATACTTAATTTAAGCGCGTGGCAAAGCTAAAATTTGATTTTTCTCAAAACTGGATGTTATGCATAATTTTCACACTTCAAACATGATAACTCAAGATATTATCATTCGATTGTTCTGAAATTTTGTGAACACTTTCTTCAAATGTGTCTCTAGTGAATGTACTAGAATAATGTATATTGTAACAATATTTTTTAATTATGGTCTTTTATCTGAAAAATTTGCTGAAAATCTTATAATGATTGTTCGATTAGCTCTAAAATTTTTATTTATGCAAAGAATGTTAAGATTCTAGTACAAGCACTAGTCCATTGTATGTAGTTTATTTTAGTATTGGTTTTATTTGAATTATTACAAAAGTTTGACCTCTAGCATGTTTGAAGTTTTTGGGAATTTCCTCTAAAAAGCAGCAGAAATTCAAGATTTTTGTAAATTTATAATAATTTATACTCAAAAATCAAACTCTAATATTAATCTTTATTAAATTCGAATCTAAAAAACATATTTTGGTGTTTCTATTTCACTATTTAAAAAAAAAGTGCTCCGAACGTGTTCGGATACCTTAATTTACAATACAAGGCTTTCCGATAATAAGATTCTGGAGACTAGACAAGTGTACTAGCTTTATTAACTAAAATTAAGTTCATAGATATAATCAACTCATTTCTTGCTAATAATTAAATTTAAGATTATGGTAGATCCTAATGGGAAATTAATTGTCCCTGTTTGAATTGTTCATTTATATAAATCAGATATAAAATTTTAACTTTATTAGCTAAAATATACCTTATTTTAATCGGACATGACACATTTCCGCTGAAACGCAGATTTCAGCTTTTTTGAATCAGATATTATCATTCTTAATTTTTTATTATATAATAATTCTACAATATTTTTAATATATTAAGCACTTTTTGTATAAATTTATTTATTTTATTGTTAGATTAATTATACTTATTTTACTTCTCTGTATTTATGTTTGGAACGATTCATTATTTATGAAGTTCAGCTTTTTTCGTTCCAAGCCTGCGTCATGTCTGTTTAATCCAATTGCTAGTAGGCGTCCGATGACCCATTTCATGGAGTTACATTGTAATTTGTGCTGTTACGTCTTCTGAATAAAGTTACCTGAAACCTAATTTTAAAACTAAATTGAAGAGATTTAACTCTGTTATGTTTGATTCGGTCACGGAATCGAGTTAGTCTGGTCTGGTGGTGAGCAAGACATTTTCTCATTGATGCAGTGTAAGAGATTAATGCAATTGGCGAGTATTATGCTGGACCTCGTGTCATGATTTTCATGAAATTACCCTTCAAAATCCCAAAGCTTGTCCTCAATAGTTTTCTATAGCTTTACAAAGAAACGTTAATCCATAACTAAGTCGACATGCAGACAAACAATGTGTAAATTTGCAAATTAACTAATGAGTGAAATTATTTCATGCCTGTTAATCATTTTTTTTCAATATGATTTCATATTTCCTTTTTCGTCTTCTTTCTATAAATGATATTTTATTGAATTTTGAACATGAACGCAATTTCATATGTATAAAGTAATAAATGTAACAAAATCGCCAATAATATTTGCACCCTTCTTTCAAATATTATTAATTTTTAACCAATAACAATATTTTATAAAAAGTAGAGTTCTTGCTTCGTTTTGCAACATACATGTTTTCTGTTTTCATTTTAAATCATATTTCATTATTTCAATAAACACTTGAAGGCAAATTAAATAAAAATATGAATGATTTACTTGGGTGATTCTGCGGAATGTTAGTGAATTTTGTCTGTGGACACTATAAACTTTTAAAAAGAAATAATGACAAAAAATACCTGAAACAAAATGAATAAAATATGTAGTGGTCATTTACAAAAAACAAATATTCCAATCGTATTATCAAAAAGTGGCCAATGTGATTACTTAAGTAAGGAACATAAAAGTAAATTCCCATTTAAAAACGCGTCCACCAAGAGGGTTGTTTTTAAAGTAATTTTGTTGCAATGAATATGCTTAATTTTCTCTATTTTTTTACCCTATAATACAATTCTTATATTTATTAAAATGTACTTTTATGGGGTTTTTTTTATACATCTGGAATTTTTTTCGATAAAATCAAATTTTTTATATATATTCGAACACAAGATTAGAATAGTTGAAAAAAAAAACTAAAGTGAAGTCATTTGTGAGCCAGAGGCACCACTCATGCGTATGACCTTGTCCATCCTTTCATCTAAGACACAGTTCCTGAACTGTTACTTGGAGCAATCCATTTCCTAGAATTGAATACCTTTTCAGTTACTTTGTATAACCTTCACGTGTAGGACCTCGATACGCATGTTATGCGGCCGGTATTAAAAATCGATTAAGCCCCGAAAAAGGAGTGATTCTCTGCAAAAAAGCGCGCGAAAGAAAGAAAAGAAGAAGAAAGAAAGAAGACAGCCAAATACCTGCCTATCGATTCGGGCCTTGGAGGTGTAATTATAACGCGGGAAAACATGCAATAAAGAGACCCAATTTGTACCTTAATTGCGGGTCTGTTTTTTTTCGGGTAAAACATGGAAGATCTATAATTTCATTTCGTTACTTGGCCAGAAAGGGCATGAAATGCATCCCACTAAGCAACCTTTACTCTCTTGGGAATTCGGAGATGAAGACAGATTCCCTTCAGGGTGGTAGGGAAGGGGAGGCCAAATCACAGTTTTGTATACCTATCAGAAACTACTCACGTTTTAGTTTTCCTGTTTGTGTATTTTTTCTCGTCGGTACAATTTATAAGTTCAATGTTCCCTAACATTCTTTTTTTATTATTGGCATGGTGTCACTTGCACTTCAGAAAGTAGAAAACGTATGTTCAGAACGTACTTAAAATTCATTCATATCGTTTTGAATTTCGTGCTTCCATCTTTAGTTTCTAAATTTACTCGTAACGTTTTACATTTTCTGTCTTATTTCATGCATTATTTAAAATACAAAGCACATAAAATTTTCTAAAATTTTTCACTCAGAAATGGAAAAATTTCAAACGATTTGCCTTGGAAACTATTTGAAATTTTTGTTTTGGTCTCATGTTACATTTTTAGTAATTTTTTTTAAATAATAAATTAGTAAAGTTGAATTCCGTTTTCATTCTATTTAGAAAGAAGCGGATATTTACTTCAATTATTCTATTAAAATTGTTTTTGAATAACTCGGATCATGTTTTATTAAAATAAACTGTCCTTCTTTTAGGTGGAAAACTGGAAACAACTCAGTCATAAGCAAGTATGAGCCTTTGATCATAATATTTCTTTGAAATGCGTTAGTAATTTTAAACATTTGTTGTTAATCATAGTTCAAATTGACAGCACGCTAAAAGTTACGAGCTGCTGCATTACCGGAGATTGATGTATTGCACATATCTACGCTTCGTAGATATATAGAAAAAGCTGCATGAATTATGGCAAATTTCGTTTGAAACAAAATATTTTACTACATAAAATGTCAGCTGTTAGTGCTTAAAAGTAAATTCTCATAATCTAAATCAATTGTTTTTAAATACTTTAAAATTATATTCAGGATTATTTAACTCGGTGCAATGATGCTTCACTCAGCTATCGTCCTACTGTGAATTTGAATTATCACTGATTAAAAGACATAGACGTTTTAAAAATATAGTTATCGAAAAAATGGACACACTTAAGAATTTAAAATACAGAAGTGATTTAGAAGATTGAAACCATGAAATTAGTGCATCATTAATAATAGTGAATAAAAGTAGTAAGAATGGTTAGCAAACTGCATAGAAAAAGGGAAATTGTTGAAGAAATATAGTGAATTTGAACAGACCTCGAAAAATGAGAAAGACTTGTGGTACCCCCAATAAATCATTTTTTTTAATAAATGAAACGTGTTATTTTGTATTGCAATTGTTCCTTTTAAATTACTTTCCTCAAATAATTTTCCTTCTCAAACTTGTGTAACCAAGTATTAAAGTAAATGCTCTAATTTTATTAAAAAATCAACTGTTTATTATATTTTAATAATGCAAGAAACCTACTATAAAAATATTGCTTAGCATTGGAAATCTTCTAATTCAGTTATCAGTTCTCAATATTTCAGATCTTTACAGCTAATCTGAGCGAACTACGTTTAATGATATATAACTCAGAATTGGATCAAAGGAATTGCGAAAAATCCGCTATTCCGCTCACCTTGTTATTAGTGAATATTTTGCTGTTAAGGTGGTAGTAATCATACATTGTCTTAGTAATTTAAGGAGACATAAAATTTTCTTTCAGTACATGCACGCAAATATGTCATAAGTGTGATGAAATAGCGATACTAGTTATTATAGCATATCTAGTCCATTTCTCTAAAGTACAGATGTCCAGACAAAATTTCTTTAACAAAAAATGAATGATAAATTGCGATTATCTATCTTCATTGCATGTCCTTGTAATATTTTTTTAATTTTTTTTAAATGTGGTCTCTTTTTCTTCAGGGGAATTTTTTTACCTTATCAAGCGAAAAAATTGCTATCAAAACTATCAGCAAGATGCATGTATAGTTTTTTTGTAAACTCTGCAAGCTGTTGCATTGAATATTAAATAAGATTTTTGAATATTAAATAAGATTTTTTAAATATTTTATGTAGAGAGGCTGTTCTGAAATATCTTTAAGTCATTGTGAATGATGACTTCTGTAATTTTCATCACCATAGTGTAGAATAAAGTATTATATGTTTCATAATTTTTTTTTTCATATAGGATGCAACAGGAGCATTAGCTTCTGATTATGTGTTTTATTCTACATGATCTATTAAAAATTTCCCGTTCTTGGATATCATTCGATAAGTCGGATGGTATGGATGCTAGTATTAGTTTTAAAAATTAAATATTTTTAAACTAAGAATCGCGATTTAGAAGATTACCATCCTTAAAAATGCAGTTTAAACAGCAATTTATTATTTTCTATCTAATTTTACTTAGTAGTCTATTTTACTGCATGGAAATTAGTTCCGGATGCCTTTCAGTGTATGCTTTCGTTCAAAAACGGATAATTATTTTTTTTTTATTATTTATCTCAATTTCAGAATCAAAACCATAAGATGCATTAGCATGAAATTAATCAATGCCTATAATTCAAAATTTCTGGGCAATTTGTTATTGCTATAGCAAATTTTTACTTACGTAAAACAATATTACTGTGCATAATTCAGACTTTGTATCGTTTTGCTTGCCACAGTCTTTCGTCTAATTTACCCAGTGATTCCATTCAGAATGTCTCATTTAATTAGTTGTAAAGATAAATTACTTTTTACTGCTGCAACGAAAACTACATCCATTTATAATTGCAATGACTAATTGCTTTCATCTGCAGAAATCTTTCTTCATTTTGCTTCAAGTGGAAATAAATTTTATCTTTCGATTCCACTATTCTTCAACCCAGTAAGAAAAAAAAGTACCCATAGGAAAGCTGTACGCGAGGAGCAAAAGAATTTTCTGCTTTATTTTATTCTTGCTGGAGCACTCGCCTTCCAAAAGGTGCGGTCATCTTCATTTCGCAATAAGAGATTGTAGTTCAACCCCATCGCCAGCGATTAACTTTTTCATCTTCATTTTGCCTACGGCTCGAAATGAATAAGTAGCGTGGCGAATGTTATTGACTGGATACGTTTTACTTATATAAATTAGAATGTATCATATATGTCGATCAAACAGCTGAACTCCAGGTGAGCGATTATGCTAAAGATAAAATCGGGCTTAAATCATGTTTACTTATGTAGAAGGCATGAGACTTGTTTTAGGTGACTTAGATTTATTACAAACACGATCGATTGACAAGAACATTAAATCATGGGTATGCTCAATGAATAATGGAGTAAAGGGATGTTCACTCCTTGTTTTGCCTTTTTTGTGCCTGCATAGTGTATATATAATTGAAAAATGATGACTAAGTAATTAAAAAGTATTTTAATATGTGTAAAGTTGAAAGCGAAGAAACAATAAAAAAATAGAAAGTCTATTATCTAATCTGAAAATTTTAATTAATTTTTGTGGATGAGAGAAAAAGTGTTGTACGGAAAAAACCCAGGATTGCATTTTTAAAAAAACTCTCCCTGAAAGTTAAATGAATCAACAATTTGCTTAAACCGGCATTTTGTTAAGTACTATTGGAAAACAGGTAATAACATTTTCAATGCTTATATTTCAGAAGAACATATATCACTTCAATAATAATAATAATTAAAAATAACTTATTTTAATAACAATTAATGTAATTCCTGTCCCGTTATAGTAAAAAATTTATTAATCACTTTATGCTTATAGATATAAAAAACATTTTTGAAAAAAAAACATTTCATAATCAATAAGCATAATCCTCTTCAACCTTAAGACTATACATAGACATTTGAAATTTGTGTAAATTTGGACAATACAAATTCTTGAAAAGAATAGATTTAAAAAATGAGAAGCATACTTAATTTTTTGATAAATAGAGCTATATATTCATGGTAATTGTTTTTTAAAAAAGAATACTTTCAAAAAATTGTTAGTAAGGTAAGTAGCTCTCTATTTATGACTGGTTGATTTCCTAGATTTCAATGACTATAATTCTATCTTCAATGTTTGGTTATCTTGATTAGCATGTACTTAATCTGCTCATCCACTGATCAACTTATCTGTCTATTTATTAATGAAATTCGGAATGGATGTATTTAATGAAATTACTACACCTCTTCTTAAATTAAGGTAGTATGAGATCATTATTACAGTGTTTGAAAGATTTTTTTATTATTATTTTCTGCTATTTATTACTGCCTCGTTGAAGAAACACTGCATATCCATTTTAAATGTGAAAGGAATCATACACTTTATTCGTACATGTTTTTATGTTAAGGAGCGAACAGTTTATCAATTATTTCGAATTATAGGTCGAATCTCAAAAGAAGTGTCCCAAACACTTACTTGACACCTTCTTTGAATTAGTATTTGTCATAAAACATTATTGAGAACACTGCTTTCACTTTAAAATGATTTAAAGATAGAAATAAATTCGCTTATTAGCTGTATAAATAAATATAGATAGAGTTAATTTTTGCTTCATTTATGTGTTTTCTGATGATGAATTAAAATAAAAATAGATTTTCAAATAAAAATAGGTTCGGGGAGAGGAGGAAGGATTGCTTTTTTTTCGTTTGATTTTGTTAATAATATTATTAACGACTAAGCTAAATTTTTTGTGTTCGTCTTGAATGTTCTGTCAGCAAAAAGAGGAGATTATGGCTTATCTTTGAGCAGATAAAAAGTGAATTATGTGTGCTTACGATAAAATAGTGTGAAAGAAATGTGCATTCCCTAATTATGTCATTACAGGCAATAGCTCTATTTTCGGGGTATTTTGAGCCTCCTTTCGACAAAAGATGATGAAGTGGTTTTACGAGTCCAATAACTCTCCGACTTCCTGCACTCAATGAAAGAACGAATTTTCAAATTCCCTATTTAACTTCCAAAAAGGCAGGTGCTAACCGTTTGCCTCTCGACTCCTCCCCTAACTCATGATCTAAGATTTCCAACGCCCCCTCTCCTCCCTACCCGAAATTCATCTGCAAACGACCAAAAAAAAGAAGAGAGACCCCCTCTTTGACCTCCCCATTTAAAGGTTTGATTCCTTGCTCATCAGGTTGTAAGTATACCGCCGGCCCTTGTTTTCATTTCCTCAAGAGCCAAGCAGTATACTTTTCCACAATCTGCAGTTCTTCATAACTTCCTCCGCAGATTCGAGCAGTATTTATTATGGGGGTTGGCTAACTTTCCAGCCCCTCCAGATGCATTTTACTTCGTTTTCCGTCTTTAATAGCAGAGTTAAGCTTTCATTGTCTGTCAGTAATAGCCAGAGGTTAGGCAATGGATGTAAGGAGGTTTATAGAGAGGATATATAGAAGTTGTGGTTGCTTTTAAAGTTTCCTTTTCACTATGGATTCGGTTTATATTGAGGTAAGATATGTGTTGAAATCATTACAAAACCAGTGTGCTTTTTTCGTTATTGTACCCTTATATTGTTTCATGAAGGCTATAATATTATCTTTACGATATAGGATTGCAGAAGAATTTAATGAGTAAGTATATTGTACCTTAATTGTTTGGCTGAAACGAGAGTTTTTATGCTTATCAACACGCTTCTCTCATTCTTTGGCTAGTTTTAATATATTAGTACAGAAAATATATAACTTAATATAATCTTTTTAATGAATTACTTGACGAATCTTTTTTTTTATTTTTAAAACAATGTAATTCTTATTAATTCTTTTTGACTAGATTATTCATCGTACAATAATGATGTTTAATTTTTTTTATTGTATTGCTTCATTAGAAAAAACGAAAGGAAAATTAACGATTTGTTAATAAGGATCATACAGAGAGTTTTTTTATTTCTGGGAATTAAAACTATTATTACAGGGAAATTTTACGCTTTCCAATTGCATTCGAATTTTACTTTAATTTTTGGCTCTTTTTCCAAAATATTAAGAAAAATAAGAAGTCTATAATTTCAGAAAATGGGATTTTTGCAAATTCCTGTTATTGATCAATACATATAAAAAGATATGAAGCAAATAAAAATATTTTATTCCACGATTCTTTACTATAGAATAATTTTATATTTTTTCCTAAAAAAGGAATTATGTTTGAAATTTCATTATTAAATAAAATTGATTTCTATAATGATTTATCGCCATTTGCATTATTCAATGAAGCATCCATGTTTGAATTTAAAAAGATATGGTCCCTCTTCTTAAATTCTTAAACATACGCAGGCCATTTTTCAAGCCAGAAATTTTCAGAAAATTTATTACTATTGAGAAGTTTATGCGCAAATCTTACTACTTATTAAATAAAGCATGTTGTAGATTACTTTTTTGCTTGGGGACAAAACTAAAATATATATAAAGCACATTTATTTTATTCCCCAATTCCTGTGGCTTTCAAATATAATAGGTTAACGCATTTATTTTCTCAAAGGTGTGATCAACTTAAATTTACTCGAAGGAAAATATTTTCTGAATTTTGTATATACAGGTTAATTTTCAACAAATTTGGAAATAACTTCTTACTTTCCTTTTTTTTCTGTTACACTGGTATTAAAAAGAATTATCATTAAAGTATATAACAATGTAGTAACTTTTAAAAATTCAAGAATTTTCAGAAAAATAAAAAGAAATTTTTCTAAAAGAAAAGGAATTTCGCGATTTGTATATTCTCTTATACAACAGATACCGGTGAAATTTTTAGTATATACATAAAAGTATTACAGAATTTTCGGAATATTTATTCTTAATTATTGACAAAAAATCGTCTGAAGTTAGTACTTTAACTCTAGCGACACTAAATAATGGAAGTTCATTACTCAATCTTTCTGTAGTGGGAATTCAAAGAAAGGGGAAAAACTAATTTCAAACAACATGAAAACACTGCCTCATTGCTTATTCATTCAGGTATTAATTTTCTTTATTAAAGTTTTGGCTATTTAATCAATTCTAGAACATTAGAATATCACATATTTTAAGAATTTTCTTCATTTTACCTCTATGTGAGTTTATCTCTTTGATTAACAAACCAGATGTTTCCCCGAAATTGAACCAGGTTTATGAATGAACTTGATGATTGCCAATTTGATGGATGACTTCGAAAATTAATGACAAAGGTCATTGAAGTGTTGGAAATCCAAGATGAATGTTGAAATGGTGATCAATTTTACGATAGGTGATTGGATTTAAGTTTAGTTTTTTTTTAAAGCGAGAATTATGAATCAGCCAAAAAATTTTAATGATTCATGAGAAACTTTAAATGCAAATAGAAAAGAAAAAAAAAATAGCCTTTAAATTCAAATGATTTTAAATGCAACATTTAATAATACATATAACAAAGAGAATTCATCATATATTTTTTTATTTTAGTTGTGAATAAAATTTTCTGATTAATCTTTTTATAGAAGCGAATTTAGTAATTGAATAATGAAATCAATTAAACTTAATAATACATGTATTTAATGGAAAGTAAGGAAAAGTACTTACATTAAAATGTATTTATGAGAATTTGGCTGTTTTCTATGCGAATGGTGGATTTTAAGCTGGATATGTTGCTTTTACAGTTTTGTAACAGGTTTTTTTTAAAATTATTTCATCTCACACTGTATGTTAAGTTAGTCGTGCAGAAAAAAGTGCTCCAGGGAGAATAAGCTTAAAGAAAACGCCATTCATTTATTCACTCAACAAAAGATATCTATTATTTCTACTGTGGTTAAATTTACTAATAGGAAATTAAATATTCTGTTAATTTCACTTAAGATTTTATCATACAAGACCTTTCTAGCAAACTTAAATTTTTTAAAAATGTAAATACTTTTTACTTGCCTGTCGCCTTTTTGAATTAATCATTTCACGAATACCGAAGATGGATCTATTTTCTTCTTCAGTAACATTTACCACAAGGATAGAAATTGACTTACAATTGCAGCAGTGAAATTAACATAATTTTTTGCTTGATTTTTCTCATGAAGAAAGGTTTACTTCCTTGTATCAAGCTTTCTTCTAGATAATTGAGCAGTTTATATTCTATTTATATTGAAAGCAACAGTTTCTTTGTGTTGAAAGTAACAATTAGTTATGTAACTGAACACTTACTTTTTATAACTTTATAAAGACTAAGTGGGTTGCGCACTGTATTTATAACTATAATTTACTTTTAATCAAATCAAATTTCAATGAATGATTATGCCGATTTCTTCGTTTTCATGTTAGCGAATTGTTTGTATATTTATGTGTTAAATGCATATGTTAGAAAGTGAAAATAAGCAACAAGAAAAAACATTCAGTAGCACAATTAGAAGCTACGTATAAAAAATCAAATAAAAAATTAACATTTAACAAGTTTATTTCCACTTTCAAAAATATTTCAAAAACTTTTTGAGGTGAAAATAACTTTGAGCGCTGAAAAAAGATCTCTAATAGTTTTATGGTAAAATAATAATTGCTTACAAGAACATTTTACATAATTATGTGTTCAAATAAAAGAAAGCAATCTAGTAAAATTTAAGAGAAACGGTGATGTAATACTTTGTAAAATGTCACATCACTTAGAATTCACGGAATAGTGTCATTTATGAGGTTATTCAATCTTCCCCGTATCACGTAACCTCTAATTTATTCTATGTTTATTTTTCTTATTTTAGGGATATTTTGTCGAAAGGAAAAAAAATGAACACGAAAAACTAATTTTCATTATATGAAGTGCTTTGATAAAATGTGATGTTCACCGAAATAAACAAAAAATTTCTACTAACAGAGTAAATTATACACTTTTGCAAGCTTGTTCTTAGTCTATCTTGAAATGTAACCTATCTTTTCTTTCGCGAGCATTCCAAAATTGTTAAATAACTAACTTCCCATACTCTTCATGCATAATTCCGACTATTTAATACTCCAAAAGCGTCCCTTTAAAGACACGATCACACTCTTTAATCCCATCTAAGCTACAGTTTAAAGATTCACACTTTCGTCCCTTTCAAAATCCTAAAAGCACGGCAAATAAGCGCTCTCGATAGTCCTACATAGTAAAATTTAAATATATTTTCACATCAAAATCTCTGGTGATACTCATCCCCCATGATCCTTTGCGCGGCATGAAATCGCGTGTAGTAGATATAAAGGCTTCAATGCAAAAGAGAAAGTGAAATTTCAAGGAACAGAAGACAACACAGTATTCCAAGACTTGGCATCGTGCGACAGACTCCTTTTCAAATCAATGGAGGGAGAAAACAGGTGTTACATTCTAGAATTTACTTGCATAATATTACGATACGACCACTCCGCGATTTTAATAAAAGGCGCTTTGACTTGCTTTTAGATTAATATAAATTATTTACTTAGCCTTTTGAAAAGAGAGGAAGCTTACGTTGACATTCAAATAGGATACACTATTATGCTGGATTGAATTCCGTGGGATCCCAATCGTCAGAATGAATAAACGAAGCTTAAAATTATTTGAATCGTTGCTAGTGAAAAGAGATTTATCTCGTGTATTCAATAGAAATATTTTAAAGAGAGAGAAAGATAGAGGAATACTTTGTATCTCGTTGATGTTCTTTATTTATTTGAAGCGTTGTGTTTTAATTGGACATTTCTCGTGAAAGCAGTTGCGATTTTACCGTCGATACGAAGTAATTTAATAAACTCGGTAATATTTGGGGGAATGTACATCGGCGTAATCCGTTGCTTTAAACGAAACAAAAGATGGTTGCGATTCGAATAAAACTTACAATTCGTTTTGAACAAAACCATTAAATATCAGATAAAATCGGATACGGTGCTTATTAAAATTTAAAGTAATCAGGGAAGGATATTTTAACGAAATGCTTGCGATAATGTAAACGCTAAATTATTTAAATAAAATGCTATTTTGTTTATGAAATGCATATAATTTAAATGGGACCTATGTTTTTATAAATCGGCTTAACCTATTTGAAATAATTTAAATTTGTATGGGCTTTGAACGAAATAAAGTAGGTCTATTTAATTCTGAATACCAAATTATGAGATTTCGAATATGCGTTTTATTTACTCTATTTTTACTAAAACTAGTAACTTTTCTTTAGAAGAATGATTTACAAACGACGAAAAAAAAAAATCTAGATTGAAATGCCAATATATATATTAAACTAAAGAAAAGTTTCCCTTGTGTTTGGAAAATATTCATAAGTCTAAAGAAGTGTTTGAAAACGTCCGATCAAAATGTGTCTTAATATGTTACTTATAAGAAAAATAATCCAAGAGTGTTGGTGTATTAAAATTTTTGTATGCAGATTTCGCATAATCAACTCAACTCTTTTACTTTTGGCGTCCATATTTACAAATTAAGATAAAACATAATTGCTGGAAAAATTTGGTGGAATATACGCATTTTGTTAAAAGGACCAAACTACAGTAAAGTACCGTTTATACGTTTCTCATTTATGCGTCGTTTCATCACAATCCCGATTCATTCCTATCCATAGTAATGATAAAGTTCTTCGTTTATACGACGCAAAACTTCGGTTGTACGTCGTTTTCCCTGTTCTAAAATGTGAAAATTTCCTCCTTTCTAATGTGTGAACTGTAATAAAGATACCATGATTTCGAAATTATTCACAATCGATAAATTAATAGAAGACCGATTGTCGGGTGCTAATTTAAGCTATGATTAAAAAGTTATTCCACCTTTCTTTAACTCGTATTTTACCATCGTCCTATATATAGAACAGCTCAGATTTGTCGAATTTTCATAGCCTATATTGCATTTTTTATTTGTGCTCCTCTTCTAAAATATATTTTAAGATTGATAAGATTGTTATTTATTATCTTTTTAAGTTCAATTTTGATCATTTTAAATTTTTTAAGAATTTTGAATTTGGCTAATTTTTGCTACTTTATTTGACATGAATTATATTTTTCTTTTAAATAATTATGAGAAAAAAATTACAAATTTTTTTCCCGATTTATTCATGGCAAGTCTTAAATATTATTTCTGAGTAAAATTTGCAATCAAAAAGCTATATTCAAACTGGTTTTACAAAGGTTTTAGGTGCTGTCCTATATATAGGACGATAGTAAAATCCCCTACTATGCACACCGATACAAAGGCGTTTGAAATTTCGGGAAAAGGTATTAGAATATCTATCTTTTACTAATTGCAAAACTCAATAACATCTCGTTTGCTTGGAACGTGAACCTGGAGGTGTGTCTTGAGTTATATATTTGTGCTTTTTCTTTGTTTGAGAGTTTTAGTCACATGCTGATGCTATGTTTTGTAGGGAAAAGAATACTGTTGTTCGAGGTGGAATATACGCATTTTGTTAATAGGACCAAAGTACAGTAAAGTACCGTTTATACGTTTCTCATTTATGCGTCGTTTCATCACAATCCCGATTCATTCCTATCCATAGTAATGATAAAGTTCTTCGTTTATACGACGCAAAACTTCGGTTGTACGTTGTTTTCCCTGTTCTAAAATGTGAAAATTTCCTCCTTTCTAGTGTGTGAACTGTAATAAAGATACCATGATTTCGAAATTATTCACAATCGATAATTTAATAGAAGACCGATTGTCGGGTGCTAATTTAAGCTATGATTAAAAAGTTATTCCACCTTTCTTTAAAGTTGCAATGGACTCCATTGAAATACTTCAAGCTTATTTCTTTTGTCAGAAGAATAGTGAAAAAACATTCAATGAACTTAACCCCTTCCTTCTCGCTCCCGTTAAAATCCCGGGGTGAGGTTCCGCATTTTATATCTCGTGCCCGTGATATTTCAGGGATAGAGTTTTCAAAAGTAACGCACCAAAAAGATTAAAAACAACCCATTACTTATTGGTTTTTCTGAAAAATTAAATTTTCTTAATTTCAAGCTAAAAAAATCCAAATTAAAAATGAATACACATTTTGTGCATACACTTATATTTATACAATTTCCTTGAATAAAAAATTAGGCACTTTTTTTACTGTTTTCTTGAAAATTATGCGATCGTTAAGGGGTTAATTCGATTCATTATGATGTACTTAATACTCACAGATATTCAGCACGTCAGAAGACATTAAAAGTTTTTTTTAATTAACCTGCATGTACATAAATGGTATAAAATATGTATAATTAGTATTCAAGATATGTAATAAAGGTATGATTTTTCTCACCTTTATGATAAATGTTTAATTTTAAAATTTAATTATTGATTTTCATACTATGTAGTATTATACTAGTACTATCTTTAAACACTTTAAAATGAATGCTTTTAAATGGACTTGCATTAGTAGCATTAAATATGTAATAATCAAAGTTGTTTAGTAAAATTTTAATTATACGTCTTTTCGTTTATACGACGTTTTACGTCAGTCCCTTGAAAGACGTAGAAATGGTGCTTTACTGCACTTATAATATTCGAACTCTCTCCTGGAAATATTATTAAGTTATTGTTTTTACCTGGAAATATTATTAAGTTATTGTTATTTTAACTTTAAATATGGAAGTATTTCCAAACCTTATTATGGGACTTAAAATGTAAAATTTGATAACAGTTTCAACGTGCAAATATGATTTCGATGGAGCTTGCTGTAGAGACATCCTTACTTACATTCATCGATCTAAACTGTGCTCTCTCTGGTGTTTCAGTAACAATTTTAATTATTCAACATTACAATCGCTATATTCCTGAGATCAATCAATCGCGATTAATTAAATATTATAGAATAAATCTTTAGTATTTCATTTCTGATTCTGTGATAACGCACTAAATAAGTAAGAATAAAATGTTATTTAATTAAAAAGATGAAATGAAAAACAAAGAAGAAAATATTCTTCAGTTATATAGCATTGTATTTTTCTACATTCAGTACGATAATTGCAGTTTTTAATTTCTAGTACAATTACATCCAAAGCAATCTAAAGAACATTTTTGTAAACAATCCTAATGGGTTGCATGATTTCCGATATAAAAAAGCGAAAAGAAATTGGCTACAAATGCAAAGCTAGAGCTTATAGATATGTGTGTGCTTCTTTTGGAATTTTAAATTGTAGCTATGAGGACATATAGATTTTAAAAATTATTCTTAGCTTAAATTTTTCTACGACCATCCTGAAATTAAAAAATTATTTAAGGGTTATATGGATTGATTTTTCTTAAAAATAATTAAACTAAAATATTAGTGACTAAAATAATTTTGTTCAAATTTGATCTTTTAATTTTAAGTTTTTCATAAAATCATTCACTCCTAAAATACGATCAGCAGCGAAATCAAATTGTAGAAATAGTAGTATTTTCACAATTGGAATTTAAAGCTCGTGTTTATGTAAAGTCTATTTTGCGTTTGTCTATGTGGTATATTGTTTGTTGTATTATCGAATATTATATATAATGTCTGTTGTCATCTTTCCCAAGAAATGTGTTGCAATTCAAAAGAAAAAATTTCGACGCACTGGAAATTTCATCTGATTATTTTGTTTTTAAATAATTTGTCACTAAGTTTCAAAGTGAAATATTTATCAGTACTAGTTTGCTGTATCATTTCATTCTTTTGTTCCCAAATCATCATGTGATCATTTCTTCATAAACTTTGCTTCCTGAAAAGAGTAATGCATGTAGTTTTATTGATTCTTTTCTAAAATTTCGCCTGAAATTTCAGTATTGACATTTTACGTTTATGTCTATTTATTATTACTCGCAACAAATAGAAATTATTTCTTCTAGAAAATTATTTTTATTTTTGCGAAATTATATTTTTATTAATAGAGTTTTAATTTTTTTTAGAATTTAGAAAACTAATTCCTAACTTTAATTAAAAATTACCGTATTCAAAGAGTTTATTTTTGATCCGCGATAATCGCTACGATAGATCGTCGAGCAAAACGAAGCCCTTTCTAATTTTACAAAAATATTGACCGGGAAAGCCCTATTTGAATAAAATTGCTCTCTGTTTTACTTTTTTTATGGAGCACCTAGTGGGTTTATTATGATAAGTAATGGCACGATTCGTCCTAAATATCTCTCAAAGAAATACTCTAAAGAATTATATCCCAATAAATTGATGAAATATAATTTTTTAGCAACTCAATTTTAAATACTGATGGCTGAAATTATTATTTTTCTTCCACGGAGGAATTTTTTAATAATCAGTTCAGTATAAAGTTTGTTGTTATTAGAAATTTTTGCAGTTTCATGTTTTATTGGATCATTCCTTAAGATATGTAGCTTTAAATATTTTTCGTACTTAAAATTATTCATCCGTTAATGATCTTAACAGATCTCATTATTGCATTTTTCAGAAATAATAACCAAAAAAATCCCTTTTCATTGATATTTGTTGCAATTTCTCGTAGGGTTAATAGCAGATAGAGAATGAAATCGTTATCACCCCCTAAACGTTATTTCTTTTCGTTTATGCTTTTCAGTTATTTATTTGGTCTTATTCAATGCATTCTTAAAGATCAACGTATGTGATAATAATAGCATTAAATGGGGTGACTTTGCATCAAATTTCGGTTGTTTTTTGTAAGAATTTGAAAATCATTAATGCAATATAATATGCTTTCGTTGGATTAGTGGCAGAAGTGGGCTCAATTGTTTTTTTTTTTTATCTCAATGCATAAATATTTCATTTTTATATTTCCATATATGTTTTATGGTAAATTTGACGTCATTGAGTTTTAACTTTTTACTCTCATCGTTCAATAGCAATCTTTTTCCTAATAGAGAAAAAGAAGTTCGCATGTGCAATTTCTAGAAAAGACGTAATGTATAAATACGTGACAATAACTTTTAAGGTCATATTTGGTAACAAAAGAATGTAGAAAATGCGAAAGAAAGCTTTTGAAGGACGTTTCTAATTAATTAGCGCATAATCTAGAAAATGAGTGGGGCTATATTGCTCAAGAACTGCTTCAAATGCTTGTGGTTTTTTTTATTCATATTTAAAAAGTGCAGTTACTATGTTGCAAAGGAAAATCTTCATTCTGCAAGTATTTTTATGTTAATATATTTTTATTATATAATTTTGTAAAGGAGTACTGTAATATTTTCTCTTTCAAATTAGAACCTTTTGATTTCAATAAAATAGAGATACTGAATTTGCCAGCATTTTAACGTATTTGAAAAACAGATGGAAATGGTCTAAAATCGGTTATATTAAAATAAATTCTTATTTAAAATAAATGTTGCTGGTAAAACTGTATACTGTTTCTGTGTTGCTTCATATTAGAAGGTAAACAGAATTTTTTGTTAGTATATGTAAAAACACTTAAGCGTCCTTTCATTTTTTATTTAACTATTTATATTTTAATTTGGAAACAGACAAAGGAAAAAACGCACGCATTTTTCTTGTTAAAAATAATACGTTGCTAGTCAAACAACCACTTTTGAAAACTATTTCCTCATTGCAAAAGTTGCTTCTTTCTTGGTTTTTTTAAAATGATCGTTTGTATCTGTTTTAGAAATTCAAAATAATTATTAATGAGGTGAATTTCTTAAATAATAATAAATCAAAAAATGAGTAAAACTTTTATAATTTTTTTAGCGCGATTCAGTGTTCAGAATTTTGAATTCCAATAAATATATGCAATAAAAACCGTGAAGGCTCGAAATATTTAAGTGCTACAGAATGAAATTATTTTTATTTAAGAATTGGTCCCGTTAATACCAAAATAGCATAACACCTTTCGCGTTCCTATATTACGTATGATTAAATCAGCATTGGCTGGGTTATTATTACTTTTCATTTTGTGATTTTTTTTAAATATTATAAAATCTTTTCAATGCATTATAGTCACGAACATGCTTTTATGTGTCAGAAACCACAAACTTTCTTTTCTAAAACGTCTCAGTGACTTTTTTTAAATTCGTTTTTGTGATATTGACCATATATTTGGAATGGGAATTTTAACTAATTAATCACAAATTTTAAATCTTTGATTAAGTCGTCTTGGAAAATATTCGGGTTTCAGAAGCGATTGATTTTACCATTCTTACTGTACTTAATTTCAAAATCAATTTCGTTCGAAATGTGCACTGATTAATGCATATTTGTGTTAATCAGATTTAATACTCTTTTTCAGTAGTTGTGCAGATTGTAGTCTAACTGATGCCTTTCTTTTCTTTAAATGTCTGGTATAATGCATTTTATATGTTTATAGTATTTCTGCTTCTCATTCAGTTTTGTATATGAGATGGTATCTCAAGAACCCAGCTGGTGAATTCCTTATTGAGATTAACAGTCTAGACATTAAAAGTAAATATTTTCATGTAATTTTGATTGAAATCTGGATACTACCTAAAGGCTCGTGCATTGAATTCTTACATAGGTGATATGGTTTCATATGTTTTATATTCTTCCAAATGGCATTTTGGTTCGAATTTATCTGTAGTTCATAGCTGAAATTAAAATACTTCCAAATTCTTACCAAACTTCGAAAAATTCTATGAAATATAGTTTCTTTCTTTTAGCATATTCACTATTGTGAAAAACTGGTTCATTTCATTTTTCTGCTAATAAGCAGGAATTCTCTGAGAATTCTGTACTTCTTTCTTTTCATGCATGTATCCACTCTTTTCATATATGCATCATACCGATAAGTTATGCGTTACTGATGGAGTATTTACTGTTTCATAGTAATATCAAAGACTTATTATCAGCGTTTTATTACTGAAACCTTTTCCTAGGCCTTAATACCCTATCTTTTCAGTAGCTGTGCAGATTGTAGTCTAACTGATGCCATTCTTTTCTTTAAATCTATGGTATGATACATTTTCCTTTTTTTTGAAAGGAAAAGAGACACGCTTTCGATCGAAATTTATCAATTGTGTGTAAATGTGTCGAAATTAAAATCCTGTCTAAACAGGTCAACCATGGAAGATCACCAAAGGTTTAAGGACCTGACTGAAGGAACTTAAGGTTATGACTTAGTTCTGCAATTAAATATATCGATGGTCAAGACATTTGTGTTAAAGAAAGTGTACCATTGCTCATATCGGGAAAGTTTTAGACCATTAGTGAAGTTCGAATCTCATGACACACTCTTTTAAAATGTTGCCTTTCTGAAGATTTTAATTGTAATTCCTTGATGATTTTTTTCCCTTCTCTATTTAACAATTTTTTACCATGAGCTTGCTGGCTAGCGGGAAAATCACACATCCTTTCAATGTGGGTCTTCTGGCGAATGAACAAGAAAGTGCTTTCCACTCTTTTTAAGTAGTTAGAAGGTAATGATCTGTGGTATCCTCTAACCACAACTTGTTTTCCTCGCTTCTTGTTTCGGCTCTTTAGCAATTAATATAAAAATCACATAAGAGGTGAATAAATGGGACCACGTGATTAAAGAAGAGACAGGTTAGATAAGTCGGGCGAGCAAAATCCTTACCATTTACTGGTACAGTAACCAATTATACCAGTCCATCAGCAAAGGTAAGATTTTGCTGCTACAGCCTTGCATAAGGAAAAGGATAAACATATCGTCCGCATGCAGCTAAAAATGGCCGAGTCATAAAAAAAAGAGTTATTGTGTTCTTGTTGTTTTAAAATGTCATATCTGTATCAGAAAAAAATGTGCTTATGTATATGTGCAGCATATTGTATACTGACGATATATTGATTTTCGTGATTTTTCTTCTTACAGAGATGATATTTTAAAACAACAAGAGCACATTAACTCATTTTTCTATTTCCTTTGACTTGGTCAGTTTTAGCTGTACCCCGACCATGCACATAAACATTTGCATTCTGATTATTGGACTTATAAATCCTTGACATTCTTCGTTGGTGAGGTGTGGAACAGAGGAGGGTGCAGGTTCGGCTGTCGCCATCGTCATCTGGCCACTGCTCAAAATTACGAAATCTGTCCCAAGATAACCCACATGTAGATTCGAAATGGGACGTTAATCTAACTAATCTTATCTTACCCAACCGTAACATTTTATTAGAATATAAAAGTTAGTAGCTCTTTACTACTTTGTGCAATTTTAGTTAAATAATATAAATAAATCCGAGACTAAAATTGAAAAACAATGTCTGAAATTTACACTACACTTTTCACGGATGTGCTGTAATTTAAATAATTTTTTTATAGTTTAGAGCACACACACACAAAAAAATTTCTGTCTCGGACAGAGAATAATTTCTTTATTTAAGAAATTAATTTTTCAAGGGAGGAAAAATCATTTCTAATTGTCTGCTTGTGAATCATTATCAGACATTAAGTGTTTCGAAAATTATATTCAGCATAGCAGTATGTATCACCAAAATTGTTTTCTCACATAAATGAAATTTAAATTACTGTACCAATAAGCATTTTCAACAGTAAAAAAGAACAGTTAAATGCATTATTATACATATCTTAACTGTAATACAATCATAAATTTAAACAGTGATCTTCCCTTTCTTTGTAAAAATTAATTTATCCATTTTATCTAGCATCTGGATAATTTAAACTGTCAACTGACAGTTAAAAATTCAAATTTCAGCTTCTCTTAATAAAAGCATTTGCCTTCAATTTCATCACAGTACCCCCGCCAAATTCATTATGTTCAAAACACAACTAATAAAGATAATAACAACATATTCGGTGTCATTAAATACCTTTATTTTTTATTTCTTTTACAGACACATAAAAAAATACATTCTCGGGAATGAACTAAAATTTCATACCGAAGGAAAAAAAAAGGGAATATTTTGATACAGAAGAAGAATGCTTTTTTAAAAACTGCGCAACTCTTTACGTACATCACTAATTACGCAATCCACTCACTCCCCCTAAAAACTCTGAAGCCACCTCCCACTTTATTAATTTATTTAAACTCTTCCCCTGAATCAAAGAAAAGGAGGGAGTGGCGAGATGCTCCACCCACGGCCACGAGACCTACCACCCTCGCCGGAAAATGTGTCGTACGCAGCGGCATGGCTGCGAGCACATGCGCCGTAGGGTTCATCGGCTCTTGCCACAATGGAGGAAAGGGGAGCCAGAACAATTCAACGGAACACTCTGCAATCCGCGGACGCAGATGCCTAACCCTTGCGACCGGGTCGAGTTGAACGGCTGTACCCGTGGCCGTGAACCCGTTCGTTCTGGGGCACGGGGTATTACGAGGGTGACTGAGGAAGTGGAGCAGGAGTTGCAAAATGTTGAAGATAAAGTTTGAAGGATGGTTGCTAGAACGTGTTTCAGGAAGGTAACTACTAAAAATAGGCAGCAGGAGTTGCAAAACGTTGAAGTTAAAGTTTGAAGGATGGTTGCTAGAACATGTTTCATGCAACTACTGACAGTAGGCAGTAGTATGTAACTATTCAACAAATGAGCCTGAGCTAAAAATTTGTGCCCTTTACTCAACAATTCTGTTTCGCTAAAATGATGTATGTGGTTCGAGATTCTTTAATGTAGCATGGTACCCCACTACCAAACCATCCATTATATAAAAAACTAGCTGAAAACCCGGCGTTGCTCGGAGTCCATATTTCTTCATATACCGACCTCCTTTTTTTTCCTACAAATATTGTCACTAACTTTCTCCAACAACCGTAAATTTTCTTTGAGTCCTTTCTTGTCGATTAAAACTTTCAAATATAGCGTTTTTATCACCTTATAACAATATGGTTTGAATGAAATATGTGCGACAACAATAAAATGCGAAAAAGAGCATTTGTTTTAAATAATATATAGTTCAATAACTAATACAGCTTTACAATGAACAAATATACTATATCAATGAATAAATATATAAATAACAAATATACAAATATCTATACTTCACTCACTCCCCGGTCGCTACGCCACTTCACACTGATTAGTATCATTTGAAAGTTTGTGAAATTTCAACGAAACATCTTGTAGTAATTAAACTAACGTCATTAGATGTTTGAGTGCGTATTAAAAGCTAATAAATGGAAGTTAGTAAAAATGGAAGTTAAGTGCATGCTGCGAAATAACAGCGGAAGTAAGAAGTCTACTTTGACAAAAAAAGCAATATTTTCTTAACTTTAACAGAGATAAAAAAAAAAAAAAAACACTTGAATAAAAGATTTGTTGAAACAATAAATTTGATTTCATAGCAATTAAAAACATTGTTACAATTTGCGTTTAAAATGAATTTTGAAACGTTAATTACATAGAGAAAAAATTGTACAACAATTAAATTGGTATTATTAAAAAGATAAATTTTTGCTCTTTAAGGTGATGTAAAAATAACTTTCGTACCATAAGTATTTCAGAAGTTATTGGAGGAAAACGTCTAAAAATAACCTATTTTTTGTTATTTAATTAATTAAATAAAAATATAATTCGAATTTTGAGATAATTTTTATGGCCTTAGCTTATACTCTTGTGCTAATCCATCACTGTGCCAAATTTGGTCGCCGTAAGTCCAACGGTGTGGGCGTGCATAAACAACCAAAAAACGAACACACATAGTTTCCTCTTTTATATATATAGATAATAAAGCCAATCGTGGTTTTTTTTGTTGTTGTTAATGGAAATATTTAAGAATTCCGAATATTTTTGCCGTAAACTGGTTTTCTTGCCCTATGTGGGACTTCAAGAGTGCCGTATATGTATATCATGTTATATAATTTCGATGAAATTAATCTTGTTTTAGAATGAATTAGTTCTCAGTTCCCAAGGAATTAGCTAGATGATACCCATAGACCTGTAGGAGATACCAGTTTTACTCTCAATCGAGTGACTTCTCTCTCTAACATACTGAAGATGAAAAACAAATCATTCCTTATTTTTACTGCGTACTAAGAGTAATAAAGTCTTGTAAGCAAAGATTGCTGCAAAATAAATGTTGATTGTATCCTGATGTCTTAACATCTGACACATGGTTACAAATTCTTGGAAAAATGTCCTTCTAAGAAGTCCTCCTTCAGTGTAGTGAAGGCAGCTAAAAATGACTTTCGTTTTCCATATTCGACTATTTCTACGAAAGAGCATGTCTATTTACTTCAATTTTGATGTCTTCTTTCCTCGTGGTTTAACCTATACCTGGAGGCATTCAATTCGTTTACATTCTTGTTTTTCTGATTAATGATGTAATAAGTAACAAGACCTTGCGCTAACCGTCTGGATTTTCGGAGAAAAAGCTTAAGAATTAATAACATTATGTAGAGGGGGGCTGTTTGGAATATTTAAAGATGAAGAAAACCATGAGGTTATGAACGAACATTATGCTATAGCTCATAAGGATAAAAGTATTGAAATTCACAAGTGACTTTATTCATATTTTAGTTGCACTCTGAGTATTCTTTTTTTATTAATTTATTTTTTTGCAGAAATTTGAATTTTTAATTTAAAAATTTCATCTTACCTGAGAAGTTGGGGACACCTCTTGCCTGAAGAGTTATCAGTGCAATGGAAGCTTTCTCATTATTATTATCCATGCAAGAAACTGTGCATTTGTCATGATCTTTAGTTTTAAATAAAATATATTGAAAATGATGCGTTATCAATTTTGTAGCCCAAACACATTATTCTGGCCTGAAATGGTTTGAAAAGAGGACCGAAAAATATTTGAAACTGCAATTGGCTGGCCCATTTAACCCATTGGATGGCCCATTTAACCCACTGGCTGGTCCATTTAACCCACTGGCTGGTCCATTAGCATCCTAAACACAAGCTTTCTTAGCATGTCCCATAATTTTAAAAAATCTACTATAATAAATGGAATTTATCATGAAGTGGTGGTAATCAAAACCACCGAAATAAAAATTGCCTTCGAAAGCCATCTTTCTTCCAATTAATGTCCTAATCTGTCGTGTTTTCGGTTTGAAAAGTACATCTGAACACACTTGATATATTGAAGCATTATTCAAACGAATAATTTACTAAATTTCAAATTTCGCAGTTAGAAGCTTATCTTACAAAATTTTCACCAAACATTTTTAAAGATAAAAAACAAATAAATAAAAGATTTTGCACTGTGTCACATATAAGTTGCTGCTAAATTCGAAAATGTCGTTTAAATGCTCTGACAGCCTCAACTCCATATCAAAAGTTCATCATGATTACATACGATATAAATAGCTGTTAGAAATTTGTTTTCTTTAGATTTAAATTTTCGGATCGTTGTCGTTAATCGGATAATCGTCGCATGAAAAATAGCAACATTCTATAAAGCCCAGAATTATTTCTACATGAATTAATTTATCACATGCTTAGTGTTTGATTTAGCGAATGTTTGAATCGTCTGGCAAACCTCATACTTCTTCCTACATGTCGATTCTTCCGAAGACTGTCGGTTCGACACGCATCATCCGCCTCTAAGATCTTTCTAATTTCAATTTCATGAGCTTGCTTGCATAGTGTGAGAACACAAATGCCTGTGAACATGCGGGATATATATTCATTTTTTTTATTCAGTCCTCTGACGGAACGAGCCTGAAGTCATGGCCCCTTTTAAGGATTAAGGTGAGCTCCTGTGTTCGAGGCGCGAATACATTGAAAATTAATTTTACGCATGAAAAATTGCACTGGAAGCGAAATGTTAGGCTTGTACATATTTATATATGGCACGAAGATCGTGCATGGTCCGAATTTCATATGCTGGTGGGTGTGATAGGTTATCTGAGGTTAGGTGATGAATCACTTAGCTGACAAGTCACCTATTTCCTCTTCTCGGCTTTTTATATTAAAGAGCATTTGGGGGTAGAAGTGGGCGGTTATATCGTGATCGATTAAAATAGATTCGGTTTCTGGTAGGTTTGGGCTGGAAAGCAGCAGATTGGACGTGTGAAGTTTTTGTTTTTTGCTGTTGCACTCTTTATTGAATTCCCCGTGGGCATTTGTCTTCCAATTAAATTGTAGATTGTCCTGGAAATGTTTCCTTTGGTCTTAATGATTACAGAAACCTGTTGTGTATAATTTTTTTCGTTGCTTTTAATTGACTTAACCAGCGGAGAATGAAATATTAGTTTGTTGAAATCGAGTTATGTTAAAGGGACGTGAGGACTAGAATTTATATTAAGTCAAATCTGGCAACAATACCAAGCTGCGGTGTTTCAGGTCAGAATGTTTGGGGGAATTGGTGAGCTGTCATAAACGGTCTTGGCAAGAAATGACTTAAAATCATGTTTTGTGTATGAAGCCTGCTTAAAAATGGAAGCAATAAAAATAGTGGAATTGTGAACTGGGGTCTTCTACAAATATTTTATATTGAAATATATAATCAGTATCTCAAATTAAATTTTTGACTAATTTATATCACCAAGTATTCAATACTTCTTTTCACCTAAGATAGTTATTTTAGATATGAAAGAACTTTCATTGTTTTTTGCCAGTTTCAGTTCCATTGTAAAAATTCGTTGGTTATTTTTAAACTATAGCTAAGAAATATTGTTGTTTCCTGTTAATAATTCAGCATCGTAGCAATATGCTCATATAGAAAGTAAGCAATGAAGTTTTTTTAGATTATACATATTTGGCATTAAAATCTTGCTCCTGATTATGGACTTCTGCAGTTAATTCCTATGAAAATCCTTTAGCAGACTCATTGAATGCCTCGTTTAACTGCCAGATCAAACACATTGAAATCAATTCTTAAAACGGTTTTAAAGCATTTTATCATTTCTTGGGTGCACATAATTTTCAAACTTAATCACAGAAGTGTAAACCTCAGGCAATAAATTATCCCATATACATAATATGCTAATACAGATTTGTCATTAAAAACTCATATGAATCAAAATGTTTTCTTTTAAAGCATGCATGCAGTCACGTGCGATAAACATCCCCTCCCTCCGGCAGTGAACATACTTTTCTCTGCTGATCATATCAACCAAATCTATTTTTAGTTTAAAGGACAGAAGCTAATAGATAGACATTTCGATTATCGGACTTACTAACTTCTATTTACTTTTTGTACCATTCTTTACTCAATCACCCAAAGATGCTCTGCAGTTATTGCTTGAGACAGGCTGAAAAATATTTAACGGAAAGGAAACAAAGGAACAAAAGCCATTCTCATATTTTACTTCCTTTCGTACTATTTAACAATCGTCTCTCTCGTATATTGCCAACGCGTTCTTCGAGTACTGGAATAAAACATTCGTTTCAGTTAAATAAAATGATAGCATACCAGTAATTACATATATCATTCTCTTGTCTAGTTTCAGATGAAAAATACCTTTCAGAACTCACTCCACTTCAAGCCATTCATTGCTAAAATATCCTTTTCTTTCTTGCTCTCCAAAACTTTACTTTGTCCGGTGCTTCATTCTATCATTTAATTGCTTATTTTTATAATCATTCCTGTTTGTCGATAAATCCGGCCTTCAAAAGGAACTCACTTCCTTTCCACTCTAATTATCAGATCTAATAATAGCCCGGAGAAGAGCTGTTTTAAAGGGTTTCTCTCGAAAGACTAGGATATATTTTGTGGAGAGCCTCTTCCCTTTGCAAACTGTCCGAGAGAATGAGTGGTTCCTTCTGCAGCACTTACAAAAGCAGCGATTAGGAAGTGTTTGTGAAGAAAAAGAGGGGGGTTGGTTCTCGTTGCCTCGGGGCTACTATCGACTTAAGGTTGGCAGTTAAATAGTATTTTATGAGCCAGCGATGTAACCCTCAGCAGGACGCTGAAAGGAGGAGGATGTTTCATTGGTGTTTCAACACATCTCGTAACAGAAAATGGGGCCCCTCAGGATGAATCGAAGCCGACCACACGCTCGTAAATCTCTGGATTAAGGCGGAAATTTGCTACAAATCCGCAGCCATTAATTCTTTGGGAGACTTCTGTGGTTTGCTTAATAAGCGATAAACATGCATCATTTTGTGGCTCAGTTGGATTCCTTCCGTTTCAGAAGCAACACTTACAGCTGTGATCATCAGAAGCATTAGCTGGTCGATGAGAATTGTTGTACTTCTGTAGCACGGTGGGTTGCCGAACGCATCTGTCATGCTTATCAACAAGTGTTCTGAGAGGAAACATTGTTTTGCGTTTCCTTAAGATTATTGGTAGTAAAGATGTCAAGTGTATTTTGTCGAAGCTCAATCGAGCATGCATTTCCTTTCTTTGAATAGTGTAAGAAGACAACCAGTGTAGTACTAAGGATTTAGTTAAATAAATCGGTTTTCTCAGAAGTCCTAACAATGTCTTTTGTCAGCAGTAACGATCCCTTTTGAAATAAATTTTAAATCCAAGGATCTGTGCCATTTTCGATTTGTCTGCAGTAGTGTCATTCTTCCGGTTACGAGAAAATTTATGCTTCAGTATAAAATTGTTTCCTTCTTTTAAATTTTAGTAGTTCATACTGGTTTTTTGTAGAAATTCTACGTAATCACAAATGAACAATTACAAGCAGGTTTTGTATAATTTTTAGTATATCATAAATTTTCTGCTGCAAAATTCGTAAGAAATATTATCGTGAATTTGGTGCTGCATTAACTTCCCATTCCTTGTGAAAGATTTGTCCTCACTTCCCTTCTGGTAATCAAGAAAAAGCTTAGGCCAATGTTGATGTCGCACATATTTTTAAAGGAAAAAGTTCCTTCTTGTCTGTATATCATTCGGACTTAAATGTAATTTTAAATAACTTAACGCAAATGTCTACTTAAATTTAAAATTGGGATGTATCGTTTAATATTCAGGTTTAAAAAAATAAATGAAGCAATTACAGTGAATGTTATTTTTAAGACTGAATACAAGCGTTCAAGTGTAGCAAAAAACTACTAGATGCTAAAAATAGATTACCTGTATCTATCGATTAAGCTAGTTGTAAGTAAACTTGTAGGAATGCATCGACGGATTAATGTCTGGAAAATTGTAAAACGACCATCACATTTTAAGAAGCTGATGGAGGATCACTTCCCTAAAATTTTATAGTTTTTACATATTTCTCACAAAGTTTCTGCTGTGACTAAATTTATTTTCTAACTAATGCATTTTAGAATACAGAAGCTTCGAAAGAATTAACTACCGTTAATTTATATTAATAGCAAATTTAATTCTAAACCATTGTTCCGTTTAAAATGGATTAATCCTGAATTTTTTTCGTTAAAGAACGCTTTTCCGTAAATTTTACTTCACGGATTTTTAATTTCTTATTTTTAAAATAATAAAATCATTATTACCTAATAATGGATTATTTAAAATATAATTAATTAAAAAGATTCAAGTAAATATGTCCTTTTATTAAAGAATAAAGGGACATATTTATTGAAAAAATATTGTGATAAAAATAACGTCGAAACGACGGAGTATCTTTTCAACTAAATAGAGGAAAGAAATAAAACAAATAAGGGAAAAAAGAAAGAAATAAAGAATTTACAACCGTTATCAGCTGCTTCTAATATGAGCAGTTGTTGGCGACAGCGGTGTTGAAATCTTACCTGGTACTTAATTAGGATCCTTGAGGTTTAGGGTCTTGGAACATCAATGCGCGTCTACAGTGGCTGTCAATCAGTGAATTCGACGCAAAAGTCGCAAATAATAATAGTTTTTTGACTCACGGGGAAATGGGACAAATAAGCTGTGCATATGACATTGCGTGCAGGGAACGTTTTGGGACGCACAGTCATTAGGACTTTCCACCAAAATCCTCTAGTAATGATGCCTGTATGCAGGCTGAAGTATATATTCTTGTGCTTTCAAATTCCCGCTTTATAAAACAAAGAAAAAGTTGGTTGGGGACAATTGCACATCGACATGAAGAAATGTCGTTAAAACATTTTCATAGAGGTCTATTTATGATTATAGCTTACACTTTCTATAATTATTTATTTCAAACCCACTAAATTGCAGGAAGTACATATGTGAGAAAAGTGAGCTACAACACGAAGCTTTAGGTTTTATACTGCTTGAACTCAAGCGCGCTTGTTAGTCAGACTTGAAGAGGAATTTTTGTTTTATATTAACTTTACATTCAGGCGTGTTCGCGATTAAATGAATTTGAATTATTCAGTCGTTTTCATGCTTTAATGAATTAGGAAACTGATTTTGTTTTGTTTTTACTTAAAATACTACAAAATTTTTATATGCAAGTTTAGAAAATAATCGGAAGGTTTATTATAGTGATATTGTACATTTCAGCGTGCAGTCGACATTGATATGGATGACGTTTATCCTGATAGCATTATTAAACACCTGAAAATGAAAGGAAAAATTATTGAATTCCTGTTATGGTCTGATATACTACTTTACTCTTTTCACCTGGCAGGTTTACTCACCTATTGCACAAATAATTGTGTTTCATTTATTTATTTTTATTTTATTTTAATGATGGATGCTATAAAATCGCTTTTATACTGGTATGAATACTAATTTCTTTCGACGTTTCTGGAGTGTTAAATGTTTTCATTCAACATTATTACTTCAGATTTAAAAAGCATTCATTTTGACCATCACAATATATAAACACCTTATAATTTAAATATGATTTTTGAAGTAGTTATTGTTTCAACGCAAAGGTCACTTGCATTAGATTGTCAAAATTTATGTGTGAACCATTTAACTGTCTTTTAAGGCATTATAATTCAACATAAAATTTAAGTGGTATTGTAAACATCTCGCATGTTCTATATATTTTTAGTTGAATCGAAACGACAACACAATTTCATGTCATCTAATTAGATGGTGGAGAAAATAAACAATAAAGTAGCCGGTGTGGAGTCGGTTACGTACTTATTTTTTCAGTCCTTCAAAATTAAATGTTTTTATTTGAGCCACAGATTTGTTTTCAACACAAACGTCAGGTTATTTTGATTTTCAAATTAAATATGTCAACATATGCTTTATAATCGGTAATATATAGCTTTGATCACATTCGAACTTATTACTACTGTTCTGGAATTTATTTAATATAATAATTTCAATTCAGGGTATGTAGGTATGCGTTTTGTCCAACGAAATTTTCGATCCACAAAATATAACTATGATTGAACCAACAATTTTTGGCTTGCACCAAACAGGCCAATAACTTTTAATTTACAAATTTTCTCTTAACATATATTTTAAGATCGAATGCATATTGCTTAATAACTTCCTTCTACGGTTTTAGAGAACTAAATGCTTTCATTTCACCATATTTCATTGGAGCTCCCGACCAACATGGATTTTAGGTGTATTATTTTTAGAATATGATTCAGATTTATCCAACCGTTTTTGATTTTTGAACCCAGAGACCAATGCTTTTTGATTTTCAGCAGTCCAGACGAAGTGTGGGCTATAATTCCCCCCTCCCCTCCCAGTTTCTTTGTTTCTCCCATTTGAGGCTCATTCATCATAGATAAGTGCTACCAACATGCCCACGTCTCCTTGCATTTTACTACTAATAAATATCAAGAACAGCGGATTAGTGGAAACGGTTTCCTCTTCGGTCTGGTGGAGGAAATTCTTCCACACATTTCTAATTATTTTCGGTAGCTTTTCAACCTTCACTTTTATCAGCAAAATTTCCACACAAAAGAACGAGAGATGTGTGAGGAGGAAATTAGAAAGAATGAAATAGTTCTTCCAGAATGATAATTACTAACCCTGCCAGCCTATTGGCTTATTGAATACTTTTCAAGAAGGATAGGAGAAAAAAATGTATTCGTCAAGCTTCATGGATTACCTACCTAATTGGTTAAAAGAAGAATTTCATTCCCACCTTACGCCCAATTAGAAAACGTTGGACTTTTTGGTGAGACAGTTGGTTCCAACCGAGAGGCGGGTCAGCCAATTCGTTAAAAGCCAAGGATAGATTTTCACGGTCTGTTGGTCAGTGTTTCTTTCTTTAGTTTTTTACCTTTTCTTTTCCTGTTTTTTACTCTTTCCAAATGCAGTTAAGTTATTGACCAGTAAAAGGGTTTTTTTAAAGGGGGAGGGAGACTAGAGACGATTGAGGAGTGAGAAACAGGAAGCAGTGACAGTTGCGGTCACGTTTCAGATTGAAATTAAAATAGCAACGTGGACGGCTAAATCATATTATTTATTATCAGTGACAATCTTCTTTTGATGAACAATTGTTGATTCATCAACCGTTGGATAAGAATCAGCTTGAAACTTCAAGTAGGGTTGTTTCTTCTTTGATCAGTGAAAGTTTAACAGGATTTCTCCATGTAATTACAATAAATTTTTAATGAATAACGAGAGAAAACTTATCAATATAAAAGATGTCACTTTTTATGTTCGCAGATCTAATGCTTTTGTTTCCCTAAATCTTTTGTCTTTCCTGACTTTATATCCCTTCTTTTATTCCCGCATTGAATTATTTTACTGCTCATTAACACTGTTTTATCCTCATCTTATTTTTATGCATCGTTTTCGTTTAAATTCCTGTGTTAATTGAAGAGAGCCTAGAGAAATAACAATAAGAATTATCTAATTTTATTCGTTTTCTAAATTAGCATCCTATTTTAGACCGAAATGAATCAAAACTATTATTTCAATATTTCGTATCTCTAGAATATATAACTAATTGTCGTCATACGTCGTACAACCAGAAAAAATTACCAATAAGTGCCAACGTATATCAAAAACTCTCGCATTTCTCAATTTTTTTTCCAAGAAAAATTTCTATGAAACGTTTTATTAGTTGGATGATCGACAAGAGGCGGACATTCATTTTTTTTCACCTTTCTAAGTTGATTTAATTTATTTTTTCTCTCTTTGATTAATAAATCTTTTCTTTGACTTCAAATCTGCTTATAAGATATCATCAAGCTTTATTTTGTCACGAAGAAGAAAAATTAAAAACAACTTAAAATATTTTTCTCTGCACAGCAACTTAGACTTCAGTTTCCATTCTATTAGATCAGCCCACTTAGATTTATTTTTTCTAATATATATAAAAAAAGAAATGCAAGAAGGGTGTTTATATTTTGTGTTTCTTTCTATGTTTTTACATGTCTGTGTACCATAAATAAATACATATTCATGCTTTTAAAGTTTATTTTATTCTAACATCAAATAAAAATTGAAGTGCTCTATGCAGCATACAATTTATGCTGCATAGTTTTTCCAACAGACTTTCGTCTGATAAGATTGGTAAATGTTAAGAACCACTATAAGCACGAATATCAATATATATACTTCAAAATTTGGTTAAAAAATTTGTCCTTTCGAACTAAATTCATATTTACCGAATACAAATCTAGTGATACACAAAGTCAAAATCAATTAGACATTATTAACATTTTCCTAATTAGGTTTGTCTTTGTCTTAGGTTTATAGCTTTTTTATTTATTGTCAGTGAACTTATTCCTTGGTTATCTTTTGTCAGATATTAATAAGATAAATTCTTCTGACAAAACATTGTTCTATTTTTATTAATAAATAAATTATTGACATTTTTACGTTACACTATGCATATTTTTAAGCCATTTTACCAAAAAAAAACCCCTAATACCTGCAATAAATGCATATTTGATTATGAATATTTCATCACGATATTTATCCGAATCCGATTTTTTTTCTCTTTTTTTTTGGAACATGAGAAATTTTTATGTTATTTATTATCTTGTAGATTGTTAAGAAATATACACTCTATATTATCACGTCTTCACAATTCGTTAATCTTGTAATGCCATAACTCATTTGCCGTGATTACTTCGCAAAACTGTATCGGAACACCTTTTAAAGGAAACTTTCATGACACTAAGAAATGCTCACGAAATTTTCAGTGATACCAATTGAAACTGGCACTATCATTTATTTTGCAGTGTTTGCCTTCTTTTTAAGCGAAGGTCTTTTCCGTGCGAGGACTTCCTAATGAAACGATGGCTATCTTCATATGGCAGCTTACCGTCACTTTTTACCCTGGCAATGGCCTTACAAAACCAGTTTCATTCTTCTTATTTCCACAATTAGAGCTCCCAGAGGGAAAAGGAAGATGGGTTTCTCACTGAAATACGAAATATCTCTCCTGAAAGAGATTTATGGAAGCGTTGAACTTCGAACTCGTCGCCTCCAGGAGTGGGAAAAAGTCTTTTAGTGTCACTTGCATAAGGAAGAACTTTTGCAAAATCTTGGATATAAATTAGTAGAAGGCCCCGCTTTGCAGATGGAAGGGGAACACGTTAGAGAGCCACGATTGTCTTTACTTGGGGGTCATACCACACCGCGAGTGTGTTGCGCTGTATTTGAGAAAAATGGGATTCGGATGTTGAATCTGACAAGGGACATCAGTCAAAGCATTAAAAGACCTCACAACAAGCTTTAGTTTCTATAAGGGATAGTTTGATCAGTACACGTGTGTGTTCATTTTACTTGCTCGTAATAAATCGTAAATATCTCATGTAAGGGTGTCCAGAAAGGTCGTTTTCAAACTTTATGGGGAGGTCAGACGTACATAAATAAATCATTTTTTTTTTCATTAAGACATGGAGCCGCGACATAAAGGGGTGCCGCTACACAGGTTTCTTAGTCAGTGAATGAAGTAAAAGAAAAGGATAGACCAGATGAAATGTACAACATAGAATGAGTGGAATGCCAATTTACAATAACACAACAACCCAGTTGCATGAATAAAAACATTACAAATCGTATGCGGCATGAGAATACGATAATGATAAGTAGGACGCACAAACCTTAGTCAGCAACAAATCTTTTAAATACTTAAAGAAAGTGTTCAAAGGACTCGTCGTCTTGGGCGATACAAGCTTCTCATCTGGCTATTCACACAATTGGATTATTGTGCTACTGTAAATTTGTATTCCATTAAATCTATGTTGTACGAGGATAAGTCATTAAGTAAGTTACGAAAGATAAGGAAAAAAAAACAATTTACCATGATAATCACTTGGAAACAATTTTATTTTTCAACATAATCTCCACCAATGTTGATGCACATATCCCATAGTTTTATCAGCGCCCCAATTCCAGCTGCATAAAATTCTTTGGGTTGCTGTCTCATCTACAGTAGAACTTCATGTTGATCGTCGCCATCATCTGCAAAGTGTTTGCCTCCAAGATGTTGTTTCAGTAGACCAAACAGATGAAAATCGCTTGGAGCTAAGTCTGGTTGGTCAGTGCTACAGCATCCACCTTACATGCCCAGACTTATCCCCAAACGATTTTCATTTGACGACGATGGCATGACGACGTCGTTCAACACGAAGTCCTTCTGCGGATGAGACAGCAACCCAAAGAATTTTATACAGCTGGAATTGGAGCGTTGATAAAACGATGGGATACGTGCATCAACATTGGTGGAGATTATGTTGAAAAATAAAATTGTTTCCAAGTGATTATCATGGTAAATTGTTTTTTTTTCTTATCTTTTGTGACTTACTTAATGACTTATCCCCGTACATTGCATCTGATGAGCCCTTTTCTTTTACTTAATAAACTGACAAAGAACCCTCTGTGGCGAATCACCTTTGCATTCCCGACTCCATGTACTATTGCAAAAACGACTCGTTTCTCGATGCTTGATGTATCTTTAAAGTTTGTAAACAACCTTCTTGAACACCCTGTTTAAAAAAAAATGATGCTGTATGTGCAGATATGATTTTGTTTTTCAACATTGAAAGTGTTTGCTGAGAAATTTATGCATCTTACCATCGAACTTTTAAAAAGGCATTGAATTTGTATTGCCTAATTTCAACTACTTAAAGTTATATACTTAAAAATTATATGATGATTAAAATTTCAGAATAAAAATAAAATTTTTGCTATGATTTCAATAAAAATTTTGAGAAATCGAGTCTTTAATAATAACGATGATGATGATAAAATATCCATTAGGAACACTTGAGTTGATCTAATATCTTTGATTTGTTGATTTTGCTTTACCTTTTAAATAAATTGAACCGATATGAAAAATGTTGTTAAATGTGTTTGGAATAATATTTATGTAGCCTTCTTAAATTGTGTTGTTCACAGAAAAACATTTTGTTCTGGTGTTCTAAAACCGTATTAATTTAATAAGTTCAACGAAAAACTTAGAAGAAATCTCGTATATAAACTTAAAATTTGCCTTGTTTTAAGGTTGAAGTTGACCTGTCTTTATTTCATGTCATATTATATTGTAATTAATGTGCACAGTGTTCGAATAAAATAGGACTGGAAATGAATTGGAGCAAAATATATTTTGTATTTTTTTATTTATCCATTATATATTTTTGAAATAAATACTTATAAAATATAAACGTGATAGCATTTTCGTTATTTACACCTATAGATAATTTTTTTGTCAATATCAAACTAAATTATGATCCTTTTTTAAATCGTTGAAGTCTATTAAAAGTATGCTGCTTGATTTTTTCTTCAAATGTATTTAAGAAACTAAGGAAATCAAAGAATGTATTCCATTAATGAAAAATTAATAAGAATTGCCTAGAAATAAATCTTGAGTTTCCTTCCAAGTTAAGCTATGAAAAATTTCACATCAGTTTTGGAAAGATTTTCTAAACGATTGACTGGCTTCAAAAAGTTGGAGAAGTCAACACTTAGTTTCAGGGTAAAAAGTATACGATTATTTCTAATTAAGTAGTAATTAATTTCTTTTTTACTTTGAATATATTCTAAATTTATGGAGAATCCTTTCATGTCTTTTTCTGACAGCTTTATTTTGAAACAATGTATTACTGCGATAAGGATAACATTGTTTTATAAAAATTCCCATTTTTTTTATTCATTTGTGCGCAATCGCAGCTCCATAATTAAAAGCAAACATAAATATCATGCTTTTTGAAGAGTAAATTGCTACCTGTCAGTACTCAGGTAATCTAAAAGAAGAAGGTAATTGTCTCTGTCAGATACGTCAGACCAGTCTTATGTTTGTATAAACCATTAGGAAATATATATAATAAAATATCCTGACATCATAAAATATAGATACATATGCATCAATCATCATGCGCCATTCTACAATTTTCAAAAGGCCATTTTCCGTCAATAGTAGACCAGTGACATCAAAATATCAGGTTACATTTATTATTTATTATCATTGTTATTATTTACCATTCAGGTTATTATGATTACATCAGGTTGCTTTTATGATGAAGATATTTCATTAGAGGTGGATTTCTTAAACTGTGGATTCCAACCTTAAGTGAGGTGGCGTAATTGCATTTTGGGATCATGAAAACACTGACAGTAAATGCGGCTCTCAGGTCGTTCAATACCAGTAAGCGAAATCAATGCAGAAATATATTTTGAAACTTTTTATTAAAATATTGCAAAAATATACGTTCAATATTTTTTGCTTGTCACTAATTAATGCCTATTTTTTCTGTTTTGTTTTTCCTACGTATATGTACTCTTGGTGTGGCTAAACAAAATTTCGTTCAGGTTTGGGATCACGGAATATTTTTGTAGCCGAAATGGGACCACAAATAAAGTTATAATAAAAAAAGGGCTTTTAAAAGTTGTGCATTCGAGTCTATTTTTAGATTTAAATCATAATCAAGATTGCTTCAAGGATTTTGAAAGTCGTTACGACTAGCTTTTCGCATAATCTCATCGGAAAATTTAAATAACGCCACAGTGCTATAATTCCAGCATCTATTTAAAAAATTACCTTCTACGACCGTCAGATATTTTCATTATAAATCAACAGAGATATGATGCCAGCATAGGATAACTTAATGATATGATCTTAATCAATATTATTAAGATCACATAGGATAACTATATAAAATCCTGATTCACTCTTTACTCAGACATTTGCTTATTTTTGGTAGAGAAATACTTCAAATGTCCTATATAAAATTGTTAGTATACAATTGTGCATAACGAGGACCGAAGAGGGGAAATATTGAAATAATCTGAAACTGTATCTCGTACAGTAATATAGATTATACAACACAAAACAAAAGGAAACTTAATTTTTCGCTTTTCTTAAGTTAAAGAAATTCTAAAACTGTTATTCATCCATGGTTTTATGTTTTCATGAACAGTCCGACATTTTAAGTGCAGTTTTATGTATTGAATTTACAGTGTTGAGATCATTTGAAAATTCTGAGACAAAACGCTGTTGCTGGTACAACTCCCTTTTTTTATGCACTCAACCGAAATTTTTCCAACTTAAATCTTTTTTGGTTTATTCACATATTCTTGTAATTATTTTTGGTGTAATATCCATGTTGATACATCATGGTTATTTGTACATTCAAAGCCTATGAAATCTTATGAATAGAACTCTGGGGGAGAAAAAATATTCTAAAAAGCAAAAAACAAATAAGTTTTTATGAAAGCTATCTCACTGGTCTTACACTTTTTCAGTTACAAAGAAATGAGGCTCACGCCTGCCCTATTTATCTACATGAACGAAATTGCGTTGTACTACAAGCACTCTGCCCAAAACTTTGATAAAGGAAATTCCTGTAATAGACAGGAAACAACCTACCACGATTTTAACATCCCTTTAATTCATCACCGGCGACTTCTTTAGTGCCACATAATTCTACGGAAAATTACTCCGTGTCACAGTACATTCTCCTGGTGCGCAGTGTTCGGTTTCGTGATGAGGGGCGGTACACAACCGTTCCCTGTCTTAAACATGACAAAACTGTCGTTTCATGACATTTTTATTCGACATAATAATAAGGTCGGAAGACGTGCTCGACATCCTGATAATGAGGCAGAAGCCCATGCAGGGGGCCCCTCACTCGCAAACCAAGTGTCAACTCTTGGTACAACAGAAATAACCGTGGATGTAGAGCTGAATTGCATGTTTGGTAATTTAATTGAAAAACAAGAAGATTATTTTTGGTTACCTATTTAAGATTTAGAAATTTTGCTTAATGTTTTTTACTACGGTCTTGGTTGTTGCCAGAGTATTTTTTCATAAAGAGTTACTCTATAAAGCCTTGGCGGTACACGAAATTTTTTTTCAGCATTCCATAAATCACTTCACCATTCCAAGCATTATTTTGTTATATGAATAATTCACGTATTTGTAACAAATAAAACGTTATATGCTGAATGGATTACGTGCGTGAAAATTAAAGCAAGCTAAGCTGAAACTGTTATTTTTTATTTGCAACTGTGTAACATGCAAGCGTTGTTATTTTCTTTATATTAAGTTATTTTCTTAATTCGTAATTAGAGGAGGCATGTAAAAATGTTTATAATTTCTTACATTTTTTTTATCTATATCGCTTTGGAATTTAGGTATGCCTGGCTTTAACTGTTGCTTTGCTTTATCATCGAAAATTCAATTAAGCAGCCAATTACTTTATTTATCATTATACTTTCAATCCAAAAAAGGTAAATATTTGTCCACCTTTACCCTTCTGTGTCGCAATCTATTGCTTTTTTAAAATCTAAATACAACATACTTTTTAGAGTTTAATTTTGTAACCTTCGAAAGGAGCTAGACATCGAATGTTAGCCCCCAAAATAGAACCTTTAAAATATTAAATCAGTTTTTCTAAGACCTGTCCTATAATGATTATTAAAAAAATTGCAATTATTCTGAATAAAGTTTCGGAATTAAACCTTAGAGTTGTTCGAATACTGAAGGTGACACCAGAGATTGATACACCGATATCGACAATTTCTGTAAGAAACAATTTGAATCTCACTTATATGGCATTGGTATATTTGAATTTTACTTCTGAAATTAATAAAAAAAATCTATTTAAAGATGCCATCATCTTCATATCTTTCGCTCAATATCGTAAAGTCAGTTTTTCTACTAACTTTAATAATTGCATCAGCATGAATTTTTAGTTGCTTCGTGATCATCCATTTCTTTAAATGAATGAATTCACTGATAGAGTAGAAGTAAGTGCGTGATCTTCCTGCGTAAAATGCCATGAACCCTTGTATCTCTTTTATTATTGTGGGAAACATTCTAGTTTACATAGCACTAACAAAATATCCGCAATCTTCATGTTTTTTATTTTTTACACGCACACGTTTTTTATCAATGCTTTTATTTAAACAGTAATATGGTACGTGATCTCATTGCTTAAAAACAATATGTTTACAAAACTTGAGATTCTAATCAATCGCCAAAACAAATATACTTGAAACGAATATTATTTTTTAGTAAATTTTTATAGTCTTATAACTACAAGTTAGCCTAAATCAGAAATAATTCATACGAAACAAGATAAGTTTTGAATAAGAATTGTTTTAGATTGCGCAACTGCTTATTAAAATTATATTGTTTTGAGAACTTCAGATTATACATAAAATGTTTAGTTATTTATATAAATATGTTACAATCAAAGAAATCTTAAAGATATCTTAATTTATGATATAAGCTAACAGCTGTTTTATACAGTGCGTGGTAGATAATTATTCTATCGCAGTTAATTTTTGACTAATTGAAAACTAGACCTTTTCCATGCATTTTGATTAAATATTTAATAAAATTGGTAAATGAGAAGCTTTGTTTTGTTTCAGGAATGTAATCATTCTGATGCACCTAATGGGTTTCTGGTTTAAAAATGCTTGGAGTGGTGATGATGTAAGTAGCATATCTTTTCTCATTATTGTACTCCTTAACTCCTTGCGCCACCCTCTCAACAAATCTCTCTGGAATGCATTATATTGCTTGTTTATCCAAACAATTAAATATAATAAAATAAGTAAAATATATTGAAGTTCTCCAAATTTAAAGTAATTTTTTCGCTAAACTTTGAGTTTCTTTCACTTAGAGAATGATTTTGAACTGTAATAAACATTTTAAAAGAAATTTAAATTAGCTGCAAAATCTGTGAAACTGACTTAATTTATTTAATTTTATTTATTTTACTTATTATTTTCTGAAGATAAATTTACTCCATTTAACTTTAGTAGTAAATTAATTTAATATAAATTGCTTTTGTCTTTTGGAAATATTCAACATTCTGTTTTACCTATTGAAACTCAACGTTTCATGTCAGTTTTGTAGTTTTTTACAATTTTCTGTTAGTATTTGCTAAACAAAACTTTGTTCTGTTTTTCCTGTATTATAGTGAGAAGTGGGAACTTCGCAGAGTTTTTTTTAACCGTCTTAAGTATTATAATTATCACAAGCTTGCTAAATCCTATTGTTTACAGAAATACCCTATTATGACGATAACCAAATTATCATTATAAGACTACCCATTTTTCATTCGTCATCAGAAGAAATTTAATGCTGCATAATTTATAATTTCGAAATTTTTTTATGAGTCTTAGCTTAAATTATAAATATAGATGTATTGTTAAAATTTTGAATTCTTCTCAAATGAAGAAATGGCATCATTTATTATTCGAAAATATTTGGCGAGACTAATAACAATGGATTACTTATATTTCATTTGCTTCTAATGTTCTAAAATATTTTTAGGTACTAACTTAACTAGAATAATTTACTTACAGTCTACTAAATACTGTATGACAGCAATTTATCTCCTCTTGTGGTAACTCTTGGAATAATTTGGAGTGTTGAGGTTGCATAATTGATCGTCAAAGCAACAACAAGCAGCGCCAGTCGTTGCTAATTATAAATCGAAGGCATCATTACGACACTCACTTTGAAGAGAGGAATGAGTACAGAATTATTGCTCTAGATAAATTGCAAGGGAGATAAAAGTCTGGGCTATATGTTAAAGAAGTGTCTAAAAAATATGCCGTTTCCATAATGTGACAATTTTTTGTCACTCTCACATTGCCATTTGTTATTGGATTTAATGGACTGCATGTTTGGACTAATTCAGTACGGAATATAGAGATCAATTTTAATAGCTGCCTCATGCTTTTCCCTTTTATTCCGGATGCTGTTTCCGTATTTTTGCGACACTTTTTTCCCCCCGCATTTTATGAGAGATTGCTTGTCAATAACGATCTGCAGTTTTATCTCTGGTCATGAATTTTTATGGTGTTATTGGCGAACGAAAAAGAAGTATCATTAACTATCGGCCTTAAATGCATTAAATATTGTAACTAGTTAAAGGTATTTCCATTTTTTTTCAATTTATTTTTAGATTACGAGTGCAGCTTGAAGGCCAGTTTCATTTCTTCTCAATTGAATTCTCGGGATCGTTCAGTTAGGTTGCTAAATTGCAATTACAATTTCTATAAAACAATAATGAGATTTTTGAACCCATGTTATACAGTAAAGCGTATGTGTTGCACAGCCACTTATTTAATTCATGAATGGAGATAATTACAGTTATGAAAGCGGTGTCTACACAAATTAAAGTGAGTCTACCCTACAGAGGGGGACCAATCGCAGCATTCCTGGCCGCAAAATGAGGAACTTAGCTATCCTTTCTCGGAAACTTTTTGTGATATGGGGAAAAAATCTAATACACAGTCCTTCAACATTATCAATCTAGTAGAAAATACAATTCCATGTATGAGTAACCTAACTTGAAAGTGAAAAATGCGAATTAAAATTTGCGCTATTCTCGTCAATACTTATGTTGATTTTATTGCAAAACTGAAATCTTGCTGGAGCAATAACACAAATCGTACAAATTTTTATTCTTACTTTTCGCTTTTTGTTTAGGCTATTCATGTACGTGGAGAGTCATTTCCTACTATATTGTTTGTCCATGGGAAAACATTTCCAACTATACTAATGATTTGTGGTGACCAAGACAAAAATTCTTTAGTGTTCTTTAATAACTTGTTATTGATTTGACGAATAAAGAAAGAATCCGTATAAAAATGAGAGAATTTTGCAATAATTGTTTTAACTTCGGAGGAAAATAAGTTAATAATCGCTTGCCATAAATTACATTTTGTCGATCAGACTTTTTGTTGTGACTTTTTCAAAATTATTAACAGTTCTTTAAATTATTTGCTCTAATTGAAAGCAAAAAAGGGAAATAGACATATGAGTTGTTTTCGTATTTTTACCTAATTCAGTGACATACATAGATTTTTTTTTTTCATTCTTTGCCAACTGTTCAAATTCTAACTAGTAACGGGGTAAAAAGACATCTGCAGAATCTATGTCATTCACCTCTCAAAGTGGGGGTTACGAAATAACCCTTTACCCTCCCATATTTCCTGACGGGAACCCCTTTTTTCCCTTCTTTTTCCGGTTTTAGTAATCGCCACAATAGTAGCGTCTTCAAAGTTAAATTTAGGGCACTGTAACAGAACTCTCGTAGAAGCAAAAAAATTTTCCTACTCACTTATTTTTATTCAGTTTAGGGAGAGCAGATATTGGTTAAAAAGGTAGGTTCATATAAATATTTTTACAGTGTCAAGGATTGAATATTTAAACAGTGTCAAGAATGCTTAAATCTGATTTTAAGATTGTTTGTAATTTTAATAGTTTTGGGTATTTTAAATTTTTTTACAACTTGAAAGAATCACTTTCAAAATACTATTTTGTACGAAACCTGCTACATCACTATTTCATAAACTTACAGTCATATTATATCTTAAGTTTTTAATGTAAAAGAAATTAACACATTTTAATGATTTCAAAAATCGTTAAAATGCATTAGTGTTTTGAAACGGCAGTTGAAAAAACTTTCAAGTTCAACTATGTCTGATTATTTAGCCCGAAAAATATTTAAAATCATTTAAATTTTTACTGAAACTTTTAATCGCATTTAACTACTGTAATTGTCTACAGCTATTTTTCCCTTGGAAATGCGTTTGCACTCTTTATACAGATTGATGTAGCTTGAGAGCTGAGAAAAGAAAAAGAAGAATCATTACACTTACCTAAGTCTTACATTTGTAAATCTCTGAACTATTAGCCCACGGAAATAAATGGAAAAATTAGCCCATGTATTATTCAATGAAACGTTATCTTGTGGCATGAAAATAAGACCCTCCCAAAACCATAAAGCATTACCAATTTCACTGATGATTGGTCACTGTTTTGTTTATTTATTTATTTTTAATTTTGTAATTTTGATGTTTACCAGCTATGACTTTGGCACATATAATTCGAGAAGAACGAATTTTGCATCTTCTTAAATAAAAATGATTACATTGATATTAACATTAATACCATGTTATTTTTTCCTAATTACAAATTTTTAGGAATATGTTTTAAATTTTATCCGAGTTAACTTACACACAAAAAAACGTATTCAATATTTTCACTGAAATTTACGATACATTTCGTCGAATACATTTTCATCAAAAAATTCGCCTGTAAATAAACTGAGTAACTAAAATCACTTATAATATCTTCTTCGGGCGTGAATTGCATCATGCCAGTGATTAAATGCAATATTTAAAAATGTATATAATATTTTCAACGTGGATTTCAATACACATATTAAAAAAGAAATTAGAATTATAGCCTCTCCTTTCATGGTTTCGAAGCACAATGAAGTTTTTGTAATGCTAAGATTTTCTTTGAAATAAATTATTTCTTTCTTAAGCCTGTTGTGAAACATATTAATATGCTAGAATTCTTTCATTATTTTTACTATCATAGTTTAATTTGTTCTAAATGTCTGAAATATTAACTTTTTCAATTGCGTTATTCTAGAAACTTACTGTATAGTTATCCCGACATCAACAGAGCCACACGACCTTAAAGAACTAAAATGTTCTCTGAATTAAGCAATTTTCTTTATTTCTAACTTTATTTATTATAATTTCTTCAATGTTATAATTAAAAAGGGAAAATAATCACTTAGATGGATATACCCAATCTGAATGCCTCTAAATCTTTAATTGGGGATACAATCTGATTAATTTTTAATTAAAAGCTTAATTAAAAGATTAAAACACCCTGCCGGTATGCCGTTACTTTCTAACTGGAAATTTAGTCGAAATTACATCTATCTGTCATCTGTGAAGAATATCTAACTTTTTGAATCCTCCATACACCATCTGTAACATTTTTTAGCCCTCTTTCGTCACACGCAGAAATCTCTCAATATAACAATCAACAAATTAGTGAAACATCAAATATCATAGTAGTTTTGCCCCTTTCCAATTAAAGACAGCAGCCTGATGAAGCATTTTCTTTTTAATCAACTATCACCTGACGCCAGGTGTTTAGCAATAGATTTAATTAATTTTTTTCGTCATATTATATCGAAAAACTAGTTTGCTCTTATTACTTTTTAACTAGTTTTTTTGTTTGTATTTTAAACCATTGGCAGAACCACTCGGATAGATTTTAAATGAAGTATTTATCCAATCGGCTTTTACATATTTACCATGTATTTAATAAAATACTTATTCAAAAATCATAAATAAGAAATAATTAGAAACTGTAAGTTTTTTATTTTAATTATTATACAAGAAATGACTTGTATAAAATGATTTTAAATCTTTAACGAAATATAGAAAGAACAGGTATTTTCTGCATTGCGTGTGATGGCTCAATTAAAGAAAAAATGAATGAAGTAATAAAAGCGTTTGTTTGCTAATGTTTGCGCAGTTGTACAAAGTATTCTGGAAATTACTTATAGCCTTTATAACATTATTGCAATGAAATATGTTATATTTTGAAACATAAGAAAATAGAATTAACGATTTGAATATAAGAATTCAAATAAAAGAAAACCAGTTATTAATAATTTGAAATCCTCTCCGATTCAAAACATCTTTCAGTCATGTTTTTTCAGTTATTTCATATTTTTTATTCAACAACTGTAGTCAATGACATCTACAGTTGACAGTACAAAGCTAGAAGCGACCGAATCACTGGCGAATGACGAAATATTCCTTAGTGTCATAGAGAATATTTCTTGAAATGAAACAGTTTTCATTGTAAATATAAAATTGTGTCACAATTTTATAATTTAATATTGACAGTACGTCAATATTGGCCAAATACTTCAATTACCCTACAATAGGTTAGGGTCGTATTCGAGATTACTTCACTTGAAGTGATAGTCCCACTCTGAGTTTTCTCCGTATTGTCAACTTGAATTGTTATCGACAAGATAACACTATTTATTACATATTTATTATATAATTATACATATAAAACATTTATTATATAATTATATTATATAATAAATATTATATAGATATCGTATATTTTTGACAAGAGATTGCATTCGTTTAAGGAAACCATTTCTTTCTTGCGTTATCTTTTCAACTAAAGTGTTAAACTAATTGTTTTATTCCCTTGAAGGATGGCAGTTAAAAGATTAAGTGTGATTTGAATATGCCGCGATTTACATGTCTGCAACGTATTTTATGTTTGTACGAAGAGGTAGTGTCTTTGCTGTGAAAAGAGAAATACAATCTGTTAGTCGAGTCAAATTTCGGTATTGATTTCTTGATGTTCTAGAGTTGCGACAAACTATTAATATGAATGAGATAGGTAACAGATTTCTCTGCCTTTTTTAAAAAATTCCAATTAAAACTTGTCCGTCCCATTCACTTGGCAATAGTCTTCGTGTTGCTTCAAAACAGGGACGTTCATCTAATTAGACTAAACTAACTAATCCATCTTCTTGGCTTTTATGCACGAGCAATGATAATGACTGCTTATACATTAAATCAAAAATCAAGAAAAAGGATTGAATGAGAAAAGATTAAAGACATGAAGATATAATTTACAGTTCGTTATAATAGCAGTACTTAAATAATCATAAGATATTCAATAATCAGTAATAGAAAATCGGTGTGTTGAGTGAACGGAAGAGATGAAGATATCATTTACAGTTCATATTAGTGCAGTATTCATATAATCAATAGATATCAAATAATCTATAATATAAAATATATGTGTTTGTCAGTCTGTAACAAAAAGTTTTCCAAAACAGTGAACAGCAGCGGCATGAAATATGCACATACCATTCTGGACCATTTCTAGGTCATCTGCGCTGTGTTCAGCTTTCAACTCATTAAAAATTATTTCTAAAGCTATTTAATTAGTTAAGGTATTAATTAATTAAAGAACTGTAACAAATTCTTAAATAAAAATTATTATTTAAGTAAACTTACAATAGCGAAGCAAACATTTATATTTCTAACTTGTTCCGTCTTATTTTCGCCGGGCAGTACCAGTTTGACGGTGTGCAATAAAGCAACTACTAAAACTGTTGTAAGCCAAGCCTTAAAATAAATTTTTAAAAGCAAATTAATGAAATTAATTATAATGAATAAAGAATGAGTTTGAATCTATCCTGGGCGAAGCCGAGTAATAAAGCTAGTTATTATACACATGATGGTTTTACACAAGAATCTCATCTTGTTCAACTCCAAAGACCATGGCAAAAATTCTGTTGTTATGACTCAGTGACTCTAGCGCAACCGTCTTTAACTGAGGGAATTTTGAAATCATCGATCAGTTGATAGTAAAATTTTGACTATGTAGATTTTAATCCCTCATTACAGTTTCAGATTTCATTATAAAATTAATTCTTAAAACAAGTTGTGTTAACAATATTTTTTAAATATTTGCATTCATTTGAAATTTTCAGGAGCAAACGGAAAATGTATTTTCTTCCCCTGTGACAGTTTTCAAAACCTGTACTTCCGTGTTATAAAGTCTTTCTGGTTAACTTTAACTTTTAAAAAATCAATAAAAGTAATTCACTGGGTTTTTAAAAGCAATTTTTTAAGTGTTTTCTAGTTATTTAATCCTGAACGATTAACTGGAAGGTCAAAACGAATGATTTACTGGTAATTTCAATTAGACTGCCATTAGTTCATAATAAGTTCTTTTAAGGTTTCATCGCGCTTTGATGATATGCTAAAAATATTAAAAATTCAGAACTGTTTTTGGAGAATTATTGTAGAAAATCTTTAGGTAGGATCCCATAGGTAGGAAGTGAGAATTCCAAAATTACGTCTCTTGAAGATTGACACTGACTAAATTTAAAAGAATGTCAGATCAAATATATAAATATTTTATCGAGAATTTGTTTGATGAGATACATTTTCTTTAAAACTCTGATATACGAAAAATATGAAATTACGAATATGAACGAAAATACTCATGAGGCATACTTAAAAAAGGAAAATACTAAGATGGAAATATGAAATCATAAATAAGGAAAAAAATAAATTACGAGTAGAAGTGAGAATGTAAGGATTTTAGTCGTTTTACAAACGAGATCTCTAAATATTTCAATGTATGAGCATTTTCTTTCGAGATAATAAACGCGAAGCAAAGCACAAACGGTTAAACATATCAAATATAGTCTCATTTTAATTTTTTTAAAAATGAGTTACAGTAGTTTACAGAAAATGTAGTATGATGCTGGATTTTGAAATTCGAATAAACGTGTGAAGTTCTTGTTCTACGATAGCAAAGCATCGTTAATTTTCTCATTTTTTTATAAGACCAACAAATTCTATTTCCTTATTAACCCTTTAAAGAGCAATATTTTTTAGTAATGATATATTAAAATAATTTTGGAACTGAGCTTGATTTAATAAAATATATTCATTTAGTTTATTAAATCAAATTTATTAGATTTATTGATTATTTTGATTAATTAATTAACAAGGCAAGACTCTTCGTTATAGTTTGAGATACGAAAGTCATACATACATCTAGGCTTTTGCCTCAGAAAATCTGACGAGAACTTACGTCAACTCTTTTTTTAGCGTTATGTGTTGTAATAATAATTAACTGATATTTAATTTTGATCGTTAAAACCTCATTATGTGATCAAGGTGTTTATTAATATCTTTTGTGGTTTCTGAAGTCCTTAGGAGTTAATAGCTTTAATTAGAGGTGGTGAAATAGCTTAACTTGAGCATTTAAAAATTAATTTGTTTGGTAGTAAGCATACTTCCCACGGCCTTAAAAAGGGTTAAAATTGCAAAGAAACCTATTTGTATTAATATTTTATTAATTAAAGTTTGCTGTGAAATTCAAAATTAAATTTAGAGATTTACCTTATTGCTATTTGGTATTGCTTTAAAGACTGAGAAGATTGTGGATACTGTTGGAAAAGTTGTTAGAAGTCCTGTATGAATAAATCTTGCGGAAGGAAAGGGTTTCGTAGGATTCTGTGACGACAAGGTTGTTGCATAAGTGCCTAGGTTAAATGATTCTACCTCTTTCCCTCTTTGCCGCTCTTCACCTGGTGATCCGAGTCACTAACCTACAGCGATCGGGCATTTGAAGGTTAACCCTTTTTCCTGTTAGTCCCTGGTTAAGGCCTCCACGTGTGTGCACTATAGGCAGGATTCTTAAAAAGTAGGACCCAAACTAGAGGATTGCTGTATAGTAATGAAACAAGGGGTTATATTTAAAAACTTAGAAAAAGTTTAGGAGTCTACTGTAAAATATAATGCAAAAGATTGAATGTAAAAAGAGTTTAATGAATATATCCAAGTAAGTGTCTCTTAAATTGTTAAAACTTTTTACTAATGATTGGGAATAGAAGGTTTTTGTAAGAAACTATAACTTTATTGAAATAATTATTAAAGGATTACAAGTCGCGCAATTTTATTTGTTATCATTCTCCAGCTTGAAATCTGAAAATGGATACCCACAATTAAATATCAATTTCATTTCTTTGGCTTGAATCAGCACTATGCAAAATTCGAAAGTTTTCGATTTTAAGTCATACCATGTGATGGGTTTTCGGATGAGTATCTTTTGGGTGCAGAACTATTTCAATTCTAATTATCACTATTGCTACTTCTTTTCCAAAAAGTGATGAAAATATCATCTGTTAAGCAAAATGAAATTTAAATTTAGCTCCCTCGAAAATTAGAGTTTTTGGATTCAACATAAATTTTATCCATGGCTGCAATTTGTATTTTGGATGTCACAATAAGTCCATTCAACTAATTATAAAATAAAGTACTGAAAATCAAAGATAATTTCATGGCATACTAAAAATTGGTAAGGATTTCATTATGTATCTTTCTTTCTAGAAATTGCCATGTTTCTAGAAAAGAAAACTCTGATAATTGCGACTTCAGTGTATATATATATATAATATTGGATCTCCTATCTCTTATCTGGAAATTATCCAGAGAAAATGGAAAATTTATTTTTTAGTTAAGATGGTAGAAATGCTAGCTGCCAAGTCAGAGATACGAATCAAGTTAGGTAAAGGTTTAATTGAAGTGCGGACATAGTTTTGTCCTCTTCTTAACTTATGAAAACTGGGCAAAAGTACTGAAAAATATCAAAGAGCTTTCTAGAGAGCATTAAGCAACTGAATTCTTGGATAAAAATAATAATAGAATTTTGCATCGTTTTCATATAACGATGGTAAAAACAGACACTTTTGCACGCGCGCTATGAAAATGTTACAGGTTTTCAACTTTACACTTTACATATTGTATTTGAACAACCGATAAACTTTCCAGATAGCTTTAAGCAACTGAGTCATTGGATTCAAACAACAACGGTATTTTGTTCTATTTTATGCATATATATTAAACAAAAGTATTTGCTCTGAACTTTTTGAATGATATCTTTGAATTTGTCTCTACCCTCGAAGCCTCACTCTTACACGGGTTGAAAATGAAGACGTTTCTCAAGATCTGTTCTTACTTTCCATTCCCACTGCTTTGTTGAGCATCAGCCACTTCGTTATTTGTGTGCTGCGCGACCACTCTAGTTAGTGCTCACTGATGCGGTTGAAGTAATTCATTGAAAACAACGTGAAAACATCCGTCGTATAACTACCTCGCTTCTAACACTCTCATCTATCTTGGCGCAATTACGATAAACCCCTATTACAAACCCTTAATCCAGTGTCGGCAGAACACAAAGAAACAAACACCTTCGTTTGGGAGACAAAGGGGCAAACGGAATCATATATAAAGAAAAGATGAAATAATAATCATAGTGGTCACGCTACGTTGCATATTAGTCAACCGTAGCATTTTTAATGATGATTATTTAATTCTCCTCCCCTCCCCCCCTTCATGCATTATAGTTCGCTGTGTGCGCGCCATCACATTCGAGTAACCGACTGTCTATTATTTATTGGACTCTCATTATAATATCACTTCCGATCTAAACCACGCCCCTGTGACGTCAGTCCGCATTTGAGTGTTTTCCTGTGTGTATTGATTTTCTGGAGAAAGAGGTATGTGAAAATGCTCATAATCATCGTTTTCCGCTGCTTTTGGTAGAGGGCGCTTTACGCTGTGACAGTGGTCTTCAGTCTTCTGGCAATTTTTCAAGGCAAGTTATCGTTATAATTTGTTTAATTAAAGGTAAAAGAATTAGTGATGCGCTAAGTAATTAGAGAAATTGTGTTGGAAATTTCTTGTGAATACTTTTCAGACGAACGGTAATGACTAAAAGGTACTGTCAGAATGATGAAGAAAATTATCAACATCCATGCCCATTATGAATAAAAATTCCGTCTAGTTCGTTTTTAAAGGTAATACTATCATAGCAGAGATTAATTCTGCCATAAAATGAAAGTCACAGCATGTTTTTGATTGCCTGTAAATTATTTATGGACAAATGGTGAAAAAAAGGAAGAAAGATAAGCAGTTATTAATAACAGTAAGCAAAAAAAATTATAACTGATGTCAGACTATTATGGAGTTTCACTTACCAGCCTTGTCCAGTTGTGTATTTGGACTTGCATATGACAAAGCACCTTTTATATTTTTTAACTTCTATACTATTTTTATCTGCCGAATCAGTGTCTTGCTAGTTTAAGATGCATAAAGTGAATTCAGTTAGTTTGTAAGAGTAGATCACACATCATTCAGCCACCATTCTGCTGTTAATTAACATCATTTGATAAACTCGTAGACCCAATGTACACGTCAAAACACTTGCCACACTTTATCTACGTTCATCTTACCTCCAGGTTTTCTTCCAAAGCAACGATAACAAATTTTGATTCGGATTAAGAAATTCTCCAGGAATATATCCATTTTATATTTTTGGGATTCATCATTACCGTCTGTTCGGTTTTTTTCCTTGCACAAAATCTATGTCTGCCCATTTGAATGGCAAGAGGATTCAATAACTAAAAGCTTTCTATGCAGTTTTTCTTGCATTTTAGCTTTTTAAGAGGCCTTTGGAACTCATCAGATTCTGTAAATTTAGTGAGATTTCTGAGAATAAACATAGCATCAATATCGTTTGGTTGGTTGGTTGTGTTGGGATTTATTGGCACAAGAGCCACATTTGGCCATGCTGCGCAAACGAAAGTACAGCATATGGTTCAATATCGTTTGGAATGATATATATATATATATAGAATAGATACAATGAAGTAAAAATGGAAATTCCTTTCATATGATGAGAGATTTACTATAAAAGCTTATACTACAAATTCAAAACTGCATTTCATACTAGTCTTCTTAAAGTATTAGGGCATAATTTGTCAACATAGAAAAATTAATTCCACGTCGGCCAACGGTAGCACAAGTTTTATACGGCAGGCAATAAAAACTATTTGATCAGCATTCATTTGATGTTATAATTTTTAGAATTAAGGAAGGTTAACTTGTATTTTTTTTTAGAACCACAAGCTACTATTTTTATTTTTTTTAAAGACGCCTTTACTCATGGGAATTGTATCGAGCACCAAGGTTCAGAGATGTAGTATTACTTCATTTGACATCTCTAAAGGATAATATAAAGATTTTTTATTCTGTGTGTGATATGTTATAGAAATAGAGTATATTTGAAACTTTGTAATGTACTTATTACCAAAAATGAAAAAAAAAGTATTACATTTTCAGTCATTAGTTGCATAATTCTTAGAAATGTAAAGATTGAAGTTGAATTCTGTAAAATTATAAAGGTTTGCATTTCAAAGGTTTGCATTGAGGATTAATGCAGAAACTGAATTCAAATGCAATTTTCCGAAACTGTTCTTAATATTTGAGTGATTTTTTTCTTTACAGTGCGACCATAAATGATTAAGAAATCGGGCTTATGTCAAATGTTGTTACCTACTTTATTGCGAGAATACTAACCATCCACTTATTTATCTGGGGAATTTTTCCACTCTATCGAGTATATGACTTTTTTCATCTACTGTGTAATATATTTTTAGAAATAATTCTTCAGATGATTTGCAAATCGTAGTACAAAATGTGTTCGTATGGCTTTCTTACTTTGCATTTAAATTTAAAACTTTAATGAATTAAAATTAAAGATTAAATTTAAAGATTTTTATCGATGTAGCTCCTGTACTAATTGTTTCTCCGTTGTCAGTGATCTTATATCAAAAATATTTGCAGCTACATTAGATGTTTCCGAGTTTTTCCATTTTATGCTTTGCATGAACTGTTAGCATATTTATTCATTATTGCAACTTCCATGGCTTAAATAATGACTGAGCTATATGAGTTGTGCTATAAAATCGAATTAAAATTTTACTTTTTACTTTCTTGAATACGAAGTATACGAAAGAAAGGATTGAGATCATCAAAAAATTCGACCACGAGGTTTTGAATCTCCACGTTTCAGACCTCCCCGAGTCCGAAAAACACATTCTTTTTTTGCAATCGTGTCTTTCGGTCTGTGAAAACAATAATTCAAAAATGCAACGAGCTACAAGCGTGAAATTTGGCATGTGGCCATTTCGCCAAATTTGAAGATTTCAATCAAATTTTAGTTGAAATCCGTCTATGAAGAGTCTGTCTTGTCTATCAGTGTCCATGTGAACGCGGTAACACAAAAACCCAAATATCGGGATGGATGAAATTAAGCGTGTAGATTTATGATAAGAATTGTAGATCTGTATCAAACTTTCGACTGAACCAGCCAAAGCGTTGATCGTCTGTCGGTCTGTATGTTTGCGTGTGTGTGAATGCGGTAACTTCAAAATGCAACGAATTAGACAGATGAAATTTGGTATGTGGTAGTGTCATCAAAATTGTTGATCTGCATGAAATTTTGGATCCAATCGGTGGAAGGATAGATATCCAAAGTCCTTATTCAGTTTTCTTCACTGTACCACGAAGCAGAAAACGCGAAGGCCGTGGTTGCCTATAGTAGTGAGGTATCGCGGCCAAAGGGGCTGGTGGGTTCCAGGATCGAAACTCGATTCCACTGAAGATTCGAAAAGGCTCGTTGCACATTAAATACGTAGGAGTCGGGCAAATGTCCTCCCGCTGGTGTGGTGCAAAGTTTGGAGAGGGGGTGCCAGCTCAGGCGTCGTCCTCGTCATCTGACCGCGGTTCAAAATTATGGGGTCCGTCCCAAAGTAGCCCTCGTGTTGCTTCAAAAGGGACATTCATATATAACTAAATTAAACGAAGCACAAAACAGGCCATATTGTGTTAGCGTCCGAGAAAGTCGACAAGCGAACAATCCCGTTGGTTTTGTTTAAATAAATTAATTCAAAAAGTATATAAACAAACCAGTTTTGTATGTAAACGCGTATATGTGCTAGATAATGTGTGAATGAGCAGGGCCGGATTTACTCATTTCTACGCCCTAGGCCAAAACACTTAATTCTGTGGCCTCTCCCCTTCTGTACACACAATAACTAAAGAGATAGGCAACGTAAATGTGCCGCCAGTTTATTTAATGCGTATGGATGTGCTTTAAAATAGTGTTTTTTATGGTCTTTTCAAAATAATACTGAAGTTTGTAAATATTTCATTGTAATTTCTTTTATATTTGCGCCCTTCGATTGTTGCGCCCTAGGCCATGGCCTAGGTTGGCCCCATGCGAAATTTGGCCCTGTGAATAAAACTCAGAGTTTCGGATTTGCCGTCAAGCCGTTTATTGAGACATCATCGTTTCTGGAAATTAGTTAATTATTCAACACCATGACCACATCTTAACTTCTCTCATATTCTCTACATAAATCATCACACCAGCTAGCTATAAAGAGCCTTTAAAGTACTTAAGTACTGCACTAATATTTTAATTGAAAAGAAAACGTGAATTAACATTTTTAAGGCTTCGATATTTCCTTTGAAGTGTGTGCGACACTGTTAACCACTTAACTTAATAATTTTATTTGCTACCTAATAATATGCTCCCTTCTGTTTTGGAAAGCGGTTGTCGTTTTTATTCATCTCAGAAGGCATATAATACTTGAAATGTTTATGGATTCTAGGTAATTTTTGTGTAAAATTATAAAGATAATTAATGATTAAATTTTAGTTTTAAGACCAAAAATGCGATAATTCGATGCACGAGTATTCTCGGGCTGTTAAGTTAAGCGGTTAAGAGTTAATGGTCTCGGTAGGAAGGCCGTTTTGAAATGCACTATAGCTAAGTTTGTATATTCGTGTAAATTTATTTAATCCACATGCCAGTCTCGTATTAGGACAAAAATGAGGGGAAATTATTTCGAAGAAAATATAACAATAAATACTCATTACGCTCAGAAAAATAATTCGCAATATCCAGATTCATAATTTCGCAAATTATTGCCTTCGTATTAAAAGAGTGAAAAAAATTTTCTATCTGGGGTTTCATATGATATGCCGTTGTTTTGTTCAGTTCAATTTATTTAAATCCATGTCGTCCGTGACAAAAATTCCTTACTATTATTTTTGTGCATCCATTATTGTATAGTATGGCAGTAGAATTAAAAACGAAATGGAAAAAAAGAAATCATCAGAGTTTTCACCCCTTAAATGTTTGCTGTCATTTTTTTAAAAAATTTAATACTAAAAGCTACACATTATTGGAGACAACCTATGCTTTTAATGAGGTTGTTATTAAGAATAATTTATGAAATGAAGCACGTCCGTCGAGCCGGAGTCTGCTCTATAACACCTACAGTCCACCGCTCAGCCAACTGAGATATCGATGGCTAACCAATGTTAGAATATCTTAAAAGATTTTATAGCAGGTCTAGTTTATATTTTGGAAGAAGACCTAAATACCACTTGCCTACGAGTTCACTTTCAAAGAACGTTCGTTTGCTAGAAAGAGCCAACGTGGCGCCCTCTTTTGAAGTTTTGCACAAACTTTGGATATTGGATCATGTTTTTCGCTCAATTCGAATAACAAAAATATAATATTCTATCCTAAAGCAGGATTAAAGTTGTTCATTCTCATTTTATTTGCTTTACGGGCAATTCTAGTATGGACAGCAGATATAGCAGTGTTTCAAGATTGTTTAGAGCAGTATCTAGCTTATCGTAAAATAAAACTATAAAGCATATTTGTTTCTCTCTGAAAAATTTGTGTTTTGATATGATATTTTTAGAAATATACCTGTCTTAACGAATAAATGTTTTCTTTCAAGAACAATAGACTGAACTATTGTCTGTGATCTATTTTAAACTACTAAAGTTTTAAAAGCCATGAAAACTTGACCTTATATTAGCAGTAAAAAAATCAGGTTAATATTATATTTATAGAAAAGAAGAAAAAAATTGCATCCCATCATAAAAGAGAAGTCACATTAAAAATTTTAAAAATCGTTTTGAAAAAAAGTGTCCGTTATTACATATGAAAAATTCTTTAAAATTGACCACTTTATACAAAAGCTGATCAGAGCTTAATTATAGAAATATATATTTATTACTTAAAACTGAAAAAGAAAATCACTACTAGAAAGTCGCTTTTAAATATTTGGTTTAGACTGAGTCCGATAAGCTATGTATAGAATGAGGTTATTTAACAAAAGAACCTCGAATACTTTTCTATTCTAATAATTATTGCATAGGAGTTTCTGCGGTGAACTCACATAAAAGCGTACCAGTTTCAGTGCGATTTCTTTCATTGCTTTTGGCTCATTTGTGCGCAATGTTTTGGAATTTTAAGAGACGTAATAAAGAACTTCAACACATTAATTTTTTTATGATTTTAATTGATGACTGAAGACATTTCTAAAGTTTTTTCTAGTTTGTATTTATTTCATATATATATATATCTGATATCTTCTTTATATCACATTTATTTTCTGATTTGCATCATTTTCATTGCAATTTCGAATTTTCAGATTTTAAAATTTTGAATTTTCGAAAATTATTTTTAAAATATATTACTTAAAATTAAAAAAAATATATATGAATCATTTTCTGTTGTAATGAGAACACGAGTTTTAGTTTTCATTCAGCATTTTGTAGTTTGATGTGTAATTAAAAGCAGCATCTCCAAATTTCTTTTGCATTTCATTTTCTTATTTTTGCAAAACTAACAATGTAAGCTAACCCGAATTACTGTATTATTTGGTAAATTATGGAACATGTTCAATATTCCTTTCCGATATGTGTTGCTTATATTTTGCAAGTTTCTAAAAATGTAAAATTATTTTTCTTTAAGTTAACTTATTGAGCTAGAGAGTACTTTATGTCAGTTTATACTGATACCAGCCTTTATATTTAAGTTTATGCCAAATTTGGTAAAATTGTTTTTTTTCTCCGGAAATTCATATTTATTTGTTTTAGAAAAAAAATCATAGAAATACACACCGTATAAGACAGAAATGAAGGACCTCTGAAATAAAATGTCTGGACCTTTGAAAAATTTTATTATTCTGGAAGCTCCCTTA